>OZ008367.1:160535185-161135185 GCA_963931995.1 Phaonia tiefii
ATTCGTAGTTATGTTTGAACGCGGGTAGATAAAATGGAACATATTGTCTAGAAGGAACATTAAAGTTCAGTGAAGAGACCAAATATGCTGAATTAATTTCCCCATTGATTAGTTTAACCATAAAACATACAGACAACATTGCCCTACGACGCTCTAAAGTAGGTAAATCAATGAGTTGTAATCTATGAATATAGGGAGGTAGGTTCGAAGAAGAACTCCAACAAAGATTGCGTAAAGCAAAAAGTAAAAACTGCTTCTGAACAGATTCGATTCTATCAATATAGCACCTATAATGTGGAAGCCAAACTATTGAACCGTACTCAAGAATCGGCCTTACAAGGCTAGTATGCAGTCGCTTTGACAAATACGGATCATCAAATTCCCTGGACCAACGTTTTATAAATCCTAACAAACAAGATGCCCTACCTATACAAGCATCAATATGTGACGAAAAAGTAAGTTTACTATCGAGAGTCACACCTAAGTCGCAAAACTGAGACACATTATCCAACACATTATCACCAATCTTGTAAAAAGTTTCCCAACACATCCTTCTGTTAAACGACATTTTTTTTACATTTACTCAAGTTAAGAAGCATAAAATTACAATCACACCATTTAACAAAACTTATCAAATCCTCCTGCAGTAAATGACATTCATTCGCACACTTCATAGACAAATACAATTTGACATCATCTGCGTACATTAGAATCTTTGAATGATTAATAACCGACGGCAGGTCGTTTAAAAACAAGTTAAAGAGAAGAGGCCCTAAATGACTGCCCTGAGGAACAAGGAACAATAAATTGCTCAAAAAAAGTTATTTAGTTAAGAAACCACTATTGTCATGATTTATTTATATCTCAAAATGTCTAGCTTCCATTTCCATTTTAAAATTCTGGAAAAATTGCAAAAGATACAGGCTGCTGAATATGGAATTTTTAGTGCCTTTAAATAAGTGAACCGGAGTGTAGTTTTTACAGTTAGAAGAGAACATTTTTTGATTCGTGAACAACTTAATTTATTGCATCTTAAACATAAAATGAATATTTTTGAATAGACGTCAAAAATTTTGTAAAATCATGACTTTTAATCAAATACAAATTAAACAATAATTCAATTTTGGAAGTATGTTGTTACGTCATTTTGGATTTCAAGCGACGATATATAATTACAATTCGATTAGTGAATCCCATGTATGATCTTAATGTAGTTACAAAAAATTATATAACATGTCTCTTTAACTAGACTGAAGAGATGATTGATAGGTGTCGTTAATGTACTACAACTACAACTGGTGGAAAGTACACACGCTTCTGATAAGCGTACTTTTGGTCAACCATTTAAGAGCCACAAACAGTAGAATGTTATCATATCTTCGATCCCTTTAAAAGTTTCAGCAGTATATCAATCTAATTTTTATAGATAAACACAAACACATAGATTTGACATTTATCATTCAAGGTTCATTGACAACACCTCCATGTTCGGAAGCCATAACTTGGATTTTATATCCCGACCCAATACCCATTTCACCCAAACAGGTAAGGTACCATGTGATTTAGATGATAAAGGTTTAGATGATGACAAAGGTTAGATTGAGTATTAAAATGTTGTTCTTTACAGATTTCTCGATTCCGCCAGTTGGCTGACGTTCAAGATGGCGCTTTAGTGGATAACTATCGTCAGCTGCAGCCGCTGGGCAATCGTCGTGTGTTCATGCGAGCCGGAAACTATCATCATACATTAATAAACGCTTTGAACTCTGAGATGGATTATAGGAAGTGGGATTGGTTCCATTGATTTCAGTCGCATCGAATATATTTATTTTTCTCGATTCCAATAACTTGAAGTTACATTTTCATCAAGTGCCTTGATATGATTAATTTAAGGATTTATATTTAAATAATTTATGTGAATCATTAAAATGCATTTAGTAGGTCTATTATACATAAATATGTATATTAACCAAATTGTAAATTCTCTTTCAATGATAAATAAATCAAATTTTATGAAATGTCCTTATTCGGCACTACTCCGGTTGTACTCGTCGACGTCGTTATTATGTCAACATAGCCATCGAGAAATAGAAAAGAGCCGCTACGCCCCTCTTTGTGTTCTCTTGATGACGACGAGTTAGTAGGCCATTTCATCGAGTTCGAATTGCATTTGTAATTTACTCTTTGGTTGGACCCATACGAACAGAAATAAAAGTGAATGCGTACTTTCGTTCGATGCAAACAACATAAATCATATTTCACCTGTAATTAGTATCAATCAAACACTTTTAAACTTAGTTTGCTGCATGGTCTATAATCGATATGTCTTTTTTGGTCTCTCATTTTACATCATTTCCCTAGTACCTTTTCGATTAGCTGTGCCATAGAAAACCAAAAAGGATGTACAAGTAGAGAAGAAAAAACTACCGCAGTGTGGCAACGCTCGTAGAAGAGAACAAAAAATCGTGTGAAGCGCCTCATTTTTCTGTTCTCTTTCTTACTCTCTTCGTTGATTATTTCTATACACGATCAGTTTTCTGATTATGTTGCAGTATCTAACTATAGAAATTCCAACCATGTTCATATAAAATTACATAAAGTATGTAAAAAATATGAAATAATCAAGTTATGACGCGAGAGAGAAATGCATTTGAGTGAATCGCGTCAACTTTTTGTTTCTTTTCTACGAGGGTTGCCACATTAAATAAATAAATGTTTCCCATTAAGGAATTGGGGAGAGCTTTTCACAACGAGTGAGCTGTGCGCTTTGTAGTTTTATACTCACTGATTGGGACCTACAGTTTTACACCGCTTCCGAACTGTATTTTGATAAGCTCTGGTGAACTAGATGAACTCATGGTAAAATTATCTATCGGGCAAAGGCGTTACCCCAGCTGATTTGTGTTTTTTTCATCTTTTCCGTGGGTAACCTGTCAAATTTGATTTTGTTTCTTTTTGTTTGTTAATAAAATTTAAAGAATTTCAATCAAAATGCTGACATCAAAATGCTGAGAACTTAACGACGGAATTTCTAATCCTAATAGATAATTCTACCATGGATGAACGAGTTCACAGTGTTCCTTCCGCTGTAGTTCACTTGTTTCAGCAGTTATTTTATGTCAGTTGTGCGGTTCTCTGACATTTACTACGTCTAGTTCATGCCCTCTTTGTCTCACTCAGTTTTCATAGCTGGTGCCAAGACGATCAAGAATTAGACGACCAAAAGATGTGCGCAATTTGGAAACCCTCGTAAAAGAGAACCAAAAAGAGGTAGCAATTCACTCAAACGCATTTCTCTTTCGGGTCATATCTTGATTATTTCATACTTTTTGCATAGTTTATGTAATTTTACTTCAACATGGTTGGAACTTCTATAGTTATATTCAATAATACTATGAAAACGCTGCTCGTGCATTGAAATATTAAATGAAGTGTGTAAGAGTGAGAGAACAGAGAATGATTACAGCTTCAGTCGTTTTGTTTGATGGTATTCAAGTGAAGACTGTCTACTTTAGTACATGGTTTTTGGCTGGAGCCTAATGTTACCATGTTTGTGGAATCTAAATGTAATCAACTACGGCGCTTTTGGCCACTTTCGTTTCAAAATATAAAAATACAGACCCGACTCAATTTCGATTTCAGCGTAAGTTTGTATCTAATAATCCCTTAAATATCCCGATTTATTACAAAAGTTATCATAATATCCAAAAAACTTCAGAAATAGGCAGTTCGTGCTCACATGTTTTAAACTAAAACGATAAATTGAAGTGCAATCGGTTCTTTAGATCACACCTCATACGAACTGTCGAATTGAAATGATACAATGAACTAAACTGAACTAAATGAACGAAATAGTTAATTCTGCTGAGCCGAACAAAAAAGAGCGCTCACTTGAATGAACTAAAATGCCCACCTCTAATTTCCACTAAATTTTTAATATGTTTTATGTATTTTTTATACAAAACTCTGCTGATTTTGGTCTCAAAACATTTTAACAAGCTATGCGGAAAAGCAGCCTAACGGCTAATTCTTCTAATTGTTCTTTCGCACTGGAAACAATTTGTTTGATTTCGTATCAAAAGTTCTATCAAAATCTGATGTGTTCGCATTAGACTTTGTCTAGATTTGATTGAAAGTCAAGGCGCTTTGACGTGGTGGTGTTACTACGACAACAAATACACCAAGCCTACAACAATAGGCATTTTGTTTTGTCTGGTATTTTTCCACAATCAAGTTCAGCACAAAATATATTCCAAGAATAAAAGTAAACAAGATAGTACAACAAATATATGTTTGAGATTAAGAAATACTTAAGAAATGAGAAAAATAAATGAGTCGGCTGTTTTAGTGGTACCACCACATCAATTTCCTGTGATTGAAATGGTTGAAACTATCGTACTTATCATGCGTAGAGTGAGATAAAGCAGCGTTGCAAAAAGCGAATCAAACATTTTTTCTTGATTCTCAGACCAATTAGAAAATCTACCTGATTTGTCGTTTGGCAAAATGAATGGGAAATCAAGCAAATTTCCCTGATTTCTGCTTAATATCAACAAAAGTGGCAAAATCAAGAAAATCGATGTCAGTGCGATTGCCGTATAAACGGAAATGCAGCCTAATATTTATATCTTCTAACTCAAACGATTGCTTTCGTTCGCTTGCTAATCGACAAACAGCTGATTTGATTTTCACTAATGCGCCAACTCAGCTGTTTATTACTTAAGCGAACTACAGACTTGACATTCATGAGCTTGAGCTTGGTCGCCGACTTTTTATCTGACTGATGAATTTGAGAAAAAAGAATATTTACAACAAATTTTGTGAACATGATAGTCATGCGAACAACTTCGTTTACATTCTTAGTTGATATCGAGAAGAGTGGTAAACCGACAACATACATGAACGATAGCTGATGTTCATGCTCATGAATGGAAAGTCTGTGAAAGCGTTCGCTTGAGTTAGAGGAATTGGCTGTAATTTGGTATTTTCTAAATATCATGTGACGTCATCGAATATTCGAAATATCTCGGCTCAATTTGGCAACCCTCGTAGAAGGGAAATAAAAAGTCGACGCGATTCTCTCGAACGCATTTCTCTCTCGAGTCATAACTTAATTATTTCATTCTTTTTACATACTTTATGTAATTTTATTTAAACATGGTTGGAATTTCTATAGTGAGATGCAATAACATCAACAAAAAACTGCGCGTGTATTGAAATATTCAACGAAGAGAGTAAGAGAGAGAGAGCACAGAAACAGAGGGTTGCCACATTCTCTTTGTAAAGACTGGGTTTTGTACACGGCCCAGTTCGATTTCTGTACAGGTCTCTTAGCCTTGTTGAAAAGCCTTCGTTATATTGGTAAAACAACATTTTGTAAAAATGATCCACTGTGAAACCTGTGCTTTGTATTCATTTGTGCTAATCATTACGCTAGAATAATCAGTTTTTCTGTGGAATTTATATGCGGTAGATTATGCGCATAAGAAAAGGGACAAGAGGGTAAACTGAAATGGGACGCTAGTTCAACATTTTGGACCGTTTCATTTGGGTTTATCACAATTATTTCAACGCAAGGCTAACAAGAATTTGTTCTAATGCAAACATACACTCAGTACTCTGTGTACACTAAATACATTATTATTCTTTCTACTCTATTCAAACCCCACTCATTCAAACCGGGCACCACGATTAGTTACACTCATTAATTTGTCTGTAAAACTATAAACCATTTATACTGTACACACTGGAAAACCAGTTGTACTCATTATTAAAAAATCGTGTTGTTTGAGTGTATTCATGCAACTGCGTACCATACATCAAGGAACAGTAGAGGCGGTATTGCCAATGCGTATATTTTGTACCAATATAATTTGTAAGTTACGATGAAACTAACCTATTAGATCCATTACAATCCATTTGCTTGTATAATAAATTTTACTATTTTATTCTTAGTCTATTCTTTATTTCCATACAACGTTTTAGATGTCGGCATATCACCGACAAAGAAATTTCCCGGATATAATAAGAACAATTTATGCATTATATCGTACATTATTCGTTCCACTGTCTCAGTAATCAGTGGACGTAGTGCCTCAAAGAACTCTCGCCAATTTGTGTTGAATGATTCGTTGGTGCTGCGCTCGACTCCTTTGTTGTTACCACCAAAGAGATCATCAAACTGTGTCCGTAGTTTCTTTATGTTCAACTCTGCCCGCACTTCTGTAACATTATAAAATGTAAAACCACCTTTTTCAAACAGGATGTTTTTAGTGCGCATCGTAATGTCCATGCCATCTGAAGAGAGAAATTACAAAGTTAAATTCATGAGTTTAGTTTGGTTACTGGTCCCTCACCATCAAGTAGGTACTTACCAATTTCTATTACCATGTGGCCCTCACCATTTAGAGGCAGCAGGAGTATGCGTCCATCCATTTTGTATTGTCCCTCCAGTTTGAATTTTGGTAAATAGACTTTTGTTAGCCAGCTAAAGTCCTTTTTACTAACTCTGCAAAAATATAAATAGTTATATGAATTTCCATACAGGAACTAATTATGTCAATCAATCAAGAATTCATAAAAATTATGTCGTTTTACGATTTATAATTTCCTATTAAAAATTTGAAATACTACGTTACTGTTGAAGTTTTTTTGCCGACTCACTGTTTGCCACTTTCAGTTTTACACCTGTTTCGAAGTGCGCCAATAGGATTCTCTTTGAATCAATGTGGAAACTCTTATTTTAAGGAAAAATCATACTAAGGCTGTTTTTTAATCCCATTAAGCTATTGCCACTTACGACTTTCCAAATAAAACGATCCACACTTCGTACTACGAAATGAGGCAACATTTGCTGTAATGGGTGAAAAAAAAACGATACGGCAACACGTTTGTAGCCAGTGCCAACAAGTACAAGGTAGCAGCAGATGTTGTTGTAGTTGTAAGCAGCAACAACAGGGATTTTATTTTCGTTCATTAGTTTCAGTTGTCAAACTCTACCAGTGTTGCCAATTCGGCGGTTTGCCCGCTAAATCTAGCGGTTTTTTAATGCCCTTCGCGGGGAAAAATGTATTTCAGCGGCATTTTTGTATTTTTTTTGTGTTACGAAGCAATTTTAAAACGTTAAAAAGTGTTAATCTCTCTGCTGAAAGTAGTTTAAAACAAAACAAAGATTGTATGGGGATGAATTACGAAGAATGGAGCAGAAGGTATTATGCAAAGAGAACAATATCTTTCAATTTTGCAAAATAATTTACCAGCTGCTACAGCAAAAACGGGTCTTGCTACTGATAGCGTGATTTTTCAGCAAGACAACGACCCAAAACTTTCGGCCAACATCGTTAAATACTGGTTACACAGTCAACAATTTACAACTATGAAATCAAGCGCAGTCACCAGACTTAAACCTGATCGAAAACTTCTGGAGTTACATAAAATCTCAGCTTGAAACTTGGTATGAGATTCCAGCGGAAATGACGGCAAAATTTTGCAGTGAGAAAACACTTTTTCATTTTAAACTAAAAACAGGTATTTCTTGAGATAGTTCTCATTTTTTTTACTGGACTGTAAAGAAGACATGTTCCGATTACGTATGGATTAAAATATCCGTCAAATGGCCCCCACGGCTCTGATGAGCAGACCATTACTCTCTCCATGAAATTTTCCATGACTTTTTCACAGAGATGTGGCTGTATCTCTCCGATGACGCGTTGGATCACGGATTGAGTCAGGAATTGTTTCTGATTTATTCGCATAAACCCGAGATTTCACAAAACCCCAAAGAAAGAAATCGCACGACGTTAAATCGCATGATCTTGGTGGCCAGTTGACATCAGAATTTCTTGATATACATAATTTGTTCTGGAAATCGCACCAGACAGTTGCTCGATGTAGGTGCATTTGTTTGTCATGGATTGCATGAGGATTTTCTGAGCCCCCTATTCGACAATTGTGTGTATTCACGAAGCCATTCAGGTGAATAGAAGAATATGAATTGAGAATATGACTTTTTTTTTGAAAAATTTGCATTGACTTCACTTTGCTCCAGAACCCATTAAACGAATTGCCGGCGCTTCCCATGGTCTGCAGGTTTGAGCTCCCGAGGTAGCTCAATTTTGTACGCATGAAGGTTGAGGTCTTTTGTCAAAATTCGCTACGTAGTGCTTCGTGAAATTTGAAGTTATTGAGAACGATGCCGAATTGATGTTATCGGGTGTTTGGCGGCACTCTCGTTTACAGCAGCAATGATTTCAAGAGACCGACCGCTTTATAATCTCGTAAAGGCACCCTTTACAATTTATTAAAATAGCCAAAGGCTACTGGACAAAATATTGAATCAGAAAACATATAAATTAACATAAAACCAAAGTGCAAAATTGTAACATTTGTATAACTTCGCAAAATTTACTGTTCACTTTATATATATTAACATAGAATTAAAGCTGTTTTTGTTTGAGAACAATAAATAGATTTAGTTTATTTTTTTTGTTTTTAATCAAAGATTTAAAATATGCAAATTTATTTCCAAACTGTGTCAACCTTGTTACAATTCTGCTCGTCAGTGTACGTACCAATTAACGAAGAATATATATTGAATTCATATGTATTTCGTGAGGTTTTTTATTTAGATATTCTTATAATTTAGCGGGGGTTTAAAAAAATTTCGCGCTAGATAGAATTTTTAGCGGATTCTAGCGGATTTTTGGATAAATTTGGCGGTATTTCACAGAAAATACTTAGCAACACTGAACTCTACACAAATATATACCAACAATACCAAAAAGTATAAAAACAAAATACATATGATTTTGACAAGTGAATCGAAAAATGGCATGGAAAACATATCATCTCCTGTTTAAACGATTACACCTGATAGATTATTGTACCATGATCAACATGTATAACATGTTGTGAACAATTTAGTTCCAATTTTATTTTCAATCGCAAATAAAAACACATCTTTCAAATTTAGAGATAAAAAAATATATGGTCTTCCATTAAATAAAATAATTTTAATGAACTCAAAATATTTAAGCCATTTTGCAAATTTCTGCTTTTGAGTTTCTCCTTGATAACAGTTTTATTTGCAAGAAATGATAACAAAATTTATCTAATATAACTTTTTGTTGCCATTTCTTGAAATTGAACATGTGGCAACATTGTCATTGCTAAGTCGGAATTTAAGTGGGAAATTGAAATGCCACTTAATATCGCTTAGCTGTCCCGTACAAATTAAGCTATAATTAACTTTCTAAAATTTAACACGGACAGAAACTTCATTAAAAAATTTCTGGATATAAAAAAAAAAAAAAAATGGTTTCCCATTACATCCCATGAAGGGACTGGGGAGAACTTCTCACAATCACTGAGCTGTGCGCTTTCCAGTTTTCACTCACTGATTGGGACCTACAGTTTTACACCGATTCCGAATTGTAATTTGAGAAGCTTTTTCATGGCTAGATACTCGATAGGGTCGCCGTCACTATGGGAGGTGACCGCCACCGAAAGAAATTTTAAGGTGGTCAGAGCTGGGTTCGAACCCAGGATCTCTTGTACAAGAGCCGCGCACACTAACCATTGCACCACCGACGGCTGGATATTAGCGACCCACAATTTCATGCGATTAATACTGGTAAAATACCATAAATTGATCACTAAACTGCTGAATGAGGGAACATCAAAGACGGGAAATCATACAGACAACGAATCGTGAGGTCTGGCAACGCCAATCGTTTTTTCAGTATCGCATAGTGTGAGGTCAGGCACGGCAATTTTACTTGCGCAATTCTTGAGTTTATAGGAGAGAGAGGGAAAGAGAATGGAAAGGGGTACAGACTTGCCAGTACTCTTATTTCATTTTGTTCTCCCATTCGCAATTTAAACGAAGTTGGCTGCAGATGAAAATTTGACATTCCTTTTAATTTTTTGTTTCGTTGCTCATAAAATTGTGGGTAATAAAAAAAGTAAAAGTGTTTTGTTTGATGTTGATAGTAAAAAAACCTTCTCCTATGCAATCAATAGATATTGATATTATTTATTATTTTCTTTCACTTTAATTTTATTCACAAATATTAAAAATTTTCCTCCGAATACATTTTTTTATAATTGAAATAAAATGGAATGTCAAAAAAGCAAAAACGTGGAAGCTAAAGGAAACAAACTTTCCCTGTGTGAACATCTGTGTCTGACCCCAGACATATACAGCCCCGTATTCAGTTCTTGCGAAATTTTCGTACGTAATTTTGTCCATAGAGTAATGACGTATAGATCTGCCATTGTTCTCATCTGACATTTCCTTTCACACTATTCGTTGAGCGGTCGGTGCGATAGAGAATAGAAACAAAAATTGTTGACTTACATTTTTCATGTCGTTTTGATGAAAAACTGAAATTTAAACGTATTTTGGACTTTTTCGATATATTTTATTGTTAGTATGTATATACTTATATATGTGGTGTATTTACATACAAATTTTAACGCATAAATCGAAATGACGTTTCTGATTTATTGTTGGTTGGTTTAAGCCAGTGCCTTTATCTGGTATTATTAAAGCAATACTTTCCAACATCCAACCGCCCATCTGCAACACACCAAATGTCATCAATTTACGGTGCGTTTACACGGGACAGTTTGAGACAAGATAGTTGAGAATATGTATTAGTTGTCACAGACAGAAAAATTGTCAGTTATAAAGACAGTACAGTTTTAAGCAACCGCCGGCAGTGTTGTTTCGTTAAATTTCGTGCTCTGATGTTTTGTTTCTTCGCTCTTATGCCATTGTATTTTGTCTTACTTCTCCAAATTACAATGGAACTGATGTACTCTGCAAAATTAGACATGTATTCATGTTTGTATTGTCAAACAATCCCAATAAACATTTTTGTTGGATATCAACTTGAGGTACATTTGAGATCAAATACCTTTCTCAAATCTCCAGCGTTAATTCTCAAATGCACCTCAACAGTCCGATTATAGTCTTCTCAACTTAAAAGGCACATTTTTTATATGGTGATTTTCTTAGTTATCAAATTGAGAAATTTGTGATTCTCAACTTGATATCAAAGTAATTTCTTCAATCGGTATCAAATGGAAGATACGGAATTGCTATATTAAAAAAAATTTATTTGTATATACATATTTAAGAAATAAAAACAAAGTACTACTTTTTTTTTAAATTTTTTATTTTAAAGTGTTATTTATTATATATAGTGAACTGACTGAGTGGACTGATGTCGAAGATCCCATTGCCAATGTTTCATCTGGCAATGAGCGCTCCGACAGCAAACTCATCACCTGCCTAACCTCACTTTTCACTTATTTGCTTCTACGCATCCCGCAAATTGAATAATTAAGTTAAGTTAATTGAATAATTAAGTTAATAATAATATAACTTATACTTAGTTGTATGTAATTTTAATTCACTTTAAACAATGTTAACACAAAAAAAACACAAAAAGCCGACAACACCTGACAACTTTCTCACAAATAATAATTTCTTCAATTTACGATTGGCAAAAGCTACCAGATCTGTGAGAAATCAACAGTGCTGCCATAGGACAATACGCAAACAATACGAAGAAACAAAGATAAACCAATAACAAAAAACAACAAAGGGGAGGGGAACGGAAGCTCTTCTCCTCTCTCTTCTATAAACTCCAGACTTGCGCAAGTATAATTGCCGTGTGTAATCCCCGAGTATTCACTGAAAACTTTTAACGAACAAAACGAAATGCCGTTGGTGTTTGCTTGTTGGTTGGTTTGAGCCATTGCCACCATCTGGTATTATTAAAGCAATACCATGCAACGTTCATATGCAACCACACCTCACTCCGTAACTTTACTAGGACAAATCGCAAATCTATACGTCGTTACTCTAATCAACCAGCAGATGATGTTGACTTTGTTTATTTATGTGTATTTGTGCGTTTTGTTTCCACTTTGACACGAGTTTTGGTTAAAAATGTACGAAATTCCCAAAGCCACTCGATTGTGCAATGGTTTTAAAAAAAATTTTAACGCAAACGTACAGTAACTTCAGTATGTGTTAATATATTTCACCTCCGGTGACTGCGTGTGCGTCTACTCTGAGTTATGTTATAGGACCCTTATAGCGGATTTATATGCACTCTTTTATCATGATAAAGTCGTGATTGCCATTCTATGGCAAAAAGGTGTTCACATGCGTTTTTACTCGATTTAGTTGTGACATTCATGTATTTCATGTCGCCATGATGGAATTATATCAGGTGATAGCAGGAGGCCTTGTATGTATTAGTATCATACAAGTCTGTCAAAGTCAGTAATTTTTTATATATCTTTTTTTCTTTATTTTTAAAACTAACTTCACACACATCAAAATGATCGTCCAGCGAATGTGAGTTCGTATCCCACCCGCGGCATTTACATTTTTTCCACTAACCAGGAAAAATATTATCTAAAAGGAATTAAAACTTTAAATATAATTCAGATCAAGGACAACTAAAAGTTTTTTTTTTTATTAACCAAAATTCGGTTCCACATAAATATCGAACCTCTGAAAAAGGAAGTTTTTAAAAATTATAGGAAAACGGACTGGGACGCCTATCGTGGGCGCCTAAGGAAACTCTTAGGTTACCATCTGAATATTCCGACTAATGTGCCAGAGCTGGAAGAACTAGTTAGCACATTTACTGATGCGTGCAGGAACGCCAAGGGAAACAAAAAACCTCATTGGTGGAACGCTGAGCGTCAGGATCTAAGATCGTCCATTAGGCGGCTTTTCAACAAAAAGAGCGGCGACCAAAGGGATTGGGACGTTTACAAGATTAGTCCTAATCTATATAAAGGTGAAATCAAGAAGGCCAAACGGAAATCCTGGTGAAACTTCTATGAATCCATTGAGGGAACCAACCAGACTGCACGCTTAAGATGCGTGCTCGCTAAAAACCCACCGTTTGCGGGGTTCTTAATGAAAGACGATGGAACTTGGACGTATTCGTCTGAAGAGCCTCTTGGGATTCTCCTACTTTCTCAACGATGACAGGAATGCTGGTCATCAGCCAGAAGGGCTTGGCGGAAACTCACCTATGTAGCTTGGAAAAAAGCTCGCTCAATAGTGAGCAGAAATAATCTGATATGCGCCATTAGATGCTTTAAGCCCTATAAATCGGCCGGACCTGACAGGAGGTCGACTACTACAGGAGGCACTATACCTATTTTGTAGTTGGTTGGAGGCAATCTTCAGGGGCTGCCTTATGCTGGGAGTTATTCGTAGCATTTCGAAGCAAACCAAAGTGGTTTTCATCCCGAAAGCGGGCAAATGCTCTCATGCCAAACCAAAGGACCTTAGACCAATCAGTCTATCATCCTTTGTTCTTAAGACATTTGAAAGGTTACGGGACATTCACGTTCGAAGTAATCTTCCACAGAATCTACTATCGAGTTCTCAGCATGCCTATATCAAGGGCAGGTCAACTGAGATGGCTCTCCACTCTATAGTCAGCATAATAGAGAATAAGGTCTTCGCTCTAGGGACCTTCCTGGACATCGAGGGAGCCTTCAATAACATTCAACCTTCGGCGATTCTTAGGTCGTTACAGAATCTAGGAGTCGACAGCTTAGTTACACTCCTAATTGGGAAGCTTTTGGTGGATAGATCCGAAAAAGCTGAATGGAGTGGTGTTACATTTGCTAGGAATGTTAACAAGGGGACACCGCAGGAGGAAGTTCTGTCTCCACTATTATGGTTAACTTCTGTCAATGAACTGCTTCTTGAATTGGACAGGGCCGAATGCCAGGTCTTTGCCTATGCCGATGATATTGCTATCATCTGTACGGGTGAAAACCTCAATTTACTTAGCATTCGTAAAACCAGCCTACTTAGACTGATTTGGAACTGGACTGCTAACAACGAGCTATCACTTAACCCACTTAAAACCGAGCTTATCTTGGTCTCTCGGCAATATAAAATACCCGCATTTGAACTGCCGTCAGTTAATGGGGTGCAATTACATTTTACTGAAAAGGTCAAGTATCTGGGGATGATTCTCGACAGAAAACTGTCTTGGAAACCGAATGTGGAGGAGAGGGTGAAAAAGGCGTCTGTTGCTCTTTACTGTTGTAAAGGGGCGATAGGAAAGCGCTGGGGACTGTCTCCTAAGATCACCATGTGGATTTATACGGCAATAGTCAGACCAATACTTCTCTATGGCATCGTAGTTTGGTGGAGGTCCTTCCAAAAGAAGTATATTCTGAATTCCTTGATGATAATTCAAAGATCAGCACTGATTAGCGTTAGTGGGACAATGGGCACGACGTCAGGTACTGCACTTAGTGCTATCCTGAACATCTGTACTCCTGATGTCATGGCCGAATCGGCAGCCACTACATCCCTGGTGAGAATCTGAGATTTTGGCGTTTTGATATCGGGGCATTCCGGACACGCTGAATTACTACACCGGAACAACTCTAAAATAAATAAATAAATGGTTTCCCATAACATCCCATGAAGGGACAGGGGAGAACTTCTCAAAATCACTGAGCTGTGCGCTTTCCAGTTTTCACTCACTGATTGGGACCTACAGTTTTACACCGATTCCGAACGGTATTTTGAGAAGCTTTTCCATGGCTATATACTCGATAGTGTCGCCGCCACTATGCGAGGTGACCGCCGCCGAAAGAAATTTTAAGGTGGTTAGAGCAGGGTTCGAACCCAGGATCTCATGTACAAGAGCCGCGCACACTAACCATTGCACCACCGGCGGCCTCTATGTAACTCTATTCCCGTAAAAACGGACTACTGTATCCCCTACCTTCTACCAGCGACATATCAAAGGACTTCTATTCCGAACAGGAATACCTGGGAAAAGTCAATGAAAGGGGATACTAGTAGTATCAGATTCTTCACGGATGGATTGGACGAGCAAGTAGGATATGGGGTCCATTCACCGGAACTAAATGTAAATATCTCCTACAAGCTGCCTGATCACTGTAGTGTATTTCAGGCGGAAGTTACCGCCATACTGGAGGTTGCTGAACTACTGAAAAGTATGTCACAACCCTCCGGAGAATATGTATCTACACGGACAGCCAGGCTGCCATAAAATCCCTGGAAGCCATGTTTGCTACGTCCCTGACGGTGAAAGAATGCCACTCATCACTTAGGGTTATGGCAGAGTATTTTGACATCAGGCTCATCTGGGTACCGGGACACAGCGACATTCCAGGCAATTGCGTAGCGGATGCGTTAGATAGACAGGGCACAACGGCAAAGGTTCTTCCGGCAAAAGAACGTGTTAGTATGTCAATCTCTACCTGCCATTTGCCAATAATATGTTCAAGGACAAGTGGAGACTTACTTCAACTTGCAAACAAGCCAGGGTCCTCTGGCCACAGGACTAGGCAACTACTTAACTTGCCGATAGACAGGTTGTCCACAACGATAGGAACACTTATAGGAAAACACGGCCTAAGATTGGGACATAGAAACTCCACTCTCTGTAGATGATGCATGGAAGAGGACGAGGAAACGACGAAACACCTTCTCTAGGATTGCCCTGCTCTGGCAGGACTGAGAAGTAGGATATTCGGTACACATTTAGTTAGCACCGTAGCCCTACAGGATATTCCTGTAGGTCTTATAGACAAATTTATTGAAAGGGCAAATTGGCGAGATGACTAGTCAATAGTTGCTATGGAGGAAACTGCAGGTACCACAATGGGCTTCTTTAACCTAAGTGTGCTAGACAGCGTGCTGTCTTGAAGCCTTTTCAACCTTGATATTTAGTAAGTGTTTAGAAAATAACGCAATAAAGTATAATCAGCTGTACTTATAACACTATCTCTTATATCAATCATGTTTACATGTGTTGTCATTAATGTATATGTTCAGAGAATTGCATTTCCTTTACATGCTCATTGCATTTTCTGTTCACACAGTATCGTATTGAAAGTGCCTATACAACTCTGGGGTTGAAATGATTTGTGACATGATAATACCATTATCGAGTTAAATTTACTTGATCTTGTCTATAAGAAATGTATGAGAAATCAAAGGATAATAGTTGTGATTTGTTGATTATCGAGCCGATCTGACATATCGAGTGCAAGTAAGCGCTCATTAGTGATGCGATTTGAATGTATTCATGCAGATCTGTATCATCTACCAACATGGTAGATGCTCGACTGATTTCTGAAGCATACTTTCAGGATCCACTTTTTCAAGTTTGATAATAAAAATGTTAATTATACCGAAAGAGAATTACGGGGTTGCGATGCCATAGCTCATCGACTATGAAGTTGAAAAATAATGCAAAAGAAACTGGATGAAGGAATGAGCGATAGGGAAATTAGGCTTAAATTATGTTACTAATGTCTTTTAAATTGTGTTCGATTGATACTAATGGCTTTTAAATTATGTTTGATTGATGATAAAGAATTTTAAATTATGTTTGACCAACTTGCGACGTGACATCCAGTCAAAGCTTTAGCAGCTGTTGCAGATTGTATATTTATTATTCTATGGAATTGCGAATATAAAATGTATTTTGAAATATTTTGTATGTGCAGACAGGTAAAAACTCGGTAGTTAAATGTGAAGAATAGTACAATTTTAATTCAAACAATCGAATTTAATCAATTTAACAATTTTTATTGGTAAAAGTTTAACGAATTGCGGTACTGGTGTGGCTTAATCGTCGCTTATATATCGATATTATTTTACCTGGGTCATAAATATACCGATGTCATATCTTCAAAACTTCAACTTCAAAGGCATAATTTGAAATATTTGAATAATTAGCAACCATGTGGACAAAGCGAATATTCTAAAATCGTTTGGGAAAAAGGACTTTTGAATCTCCGCATCCGAAATAGTGCCAGCGATGGATTGATTCAAATTACAAGTGTACAGCATTTTTAAAACGTCAGAATGACGCAGTTTTAAAGAATTATTTGGACAGATGCAAATTTGGATTGTGTGAAGTTGACTTAAACTTATGTTGGGTAGGCTCGAATGTTTCTTCTACCCTTCCCTTGTATATATTTTTGGGTTGATAGTATATCAAAGAAATAGTACTTTGACTCCCTCCCACCCACTACTCACTTGTTTTCCTTAACTACCATTTGCGACAGACCGGTAGCTAATAAGTTTGTTAGCATAGCCCTTAAGGTTGCCGCTTCGTTATTGTCCTGTTTAAAGTATAACTTGTCTAATTTTAAGGGATCTAATGAACCGACTACGCTCTGCACTTCCGGAATACCTGGTTTTTATGAAAATAAAATAAAAGCAAAACTTAGAATTTTATACCTTTGATAATTTTAGTGGGTTTATACCTTTTGTGACCTCAGTCATTAATATCTGGACAGATTCTGTGGAACATTTGGTAAATTCTGGCTCGTAAATTTTACAAGTTTTTACAAAAGCAGCTGAAAATAAAAAAAATTATGTTATACGTGAGACAAATCATAACTATCATGGTACAATAATTGAGGTATAGGCAGAGGGGATTGTTGTTATTGAATGCAATAACAACAGGCATTTTGTTTTTGATTGCAGGGCCGATCTTGTAAAATTCAACACAATATGCAATCAGGGGGGTCTATGCCACAGGTGATCAACCTAGAGTTGGGAAGACATGCACAATAAAGCAAGAAAGAGAATTATCGATAGATGACTGGAAATGTGTAGGGTTTCTCAATGTGTTTTTCATACATTTGAGCCAAAAATACAAAACTCATCAAATGCGAGTGTTTTTGTGATACTTAAATCGATGAAATACGGGATAACAAGTGAAATAAAGCGAAATGTAATGAACTATTAGAGTAAAATTATTTATAGAGATTGCAATTAAAACACTAATTGATTACAAAAAGATTTTTCTCATTCTGCATGGGTTGTCAAGTATGTGTTGCTCTGTGCTCCAACTTTCCAGTGACTTTTCTTGGTTTTCAGCCCAAAAAAAAAAAACAGCTGTTGAAGACTGTATGTATATTATTAGTGGTAGGCAAAACCGAACGCACGCACGCAAACATATCTTATTATGTGCTTGTTTGCGGTCGCAAACAAAAGCGAGTTGTACACAACCAGGGGGTTTATATGGCACAGCTGATCAAAAAGCCACTATGGAAATGATGTAGAATGAGAGACCAAAGAAGACATACAGATTATAGACCATGCAGCAAACTAAGTTCAAAAGTGTTTGGTTGATCCTATTGACAGCTAAATTATGTTTGCATCGAACGAAAATTCTGTCCGTATTATGCCAACTACAGAGTAAATTACAAACGCAACTCGAACTCGATGAAATGGCCTACAACCTCGTCGTCATTAAGAAAACACGAAGAGAGGCATAGAAGCTCTTTGTTTTTATTGCTCTGTGATACAACGCTCAAGCAGAGAGTGATGCTTTGATTCAAACATAGTAGTTGTGCATAAGTAAATTGCCTATCGTGTGTGTGTGTGAAAAATACGATTATTGGCTGCATCAGGGGGGTTCAATGCCACAGATGATCTACTTTATAGCTCATTCAGACTGGCAAATTTTTAAGCGTTTTCATCTTAAAACTCGCATTGAAAACTTGGCCGTTCACACTTTGCTTTTTGACGTTTACGTCGTTTTGCAATTTTTGAATAATAAAAACAACAAATTTCGAAATTGGAAACTGCACACGAAAATTCTAACTTAAAAATAAAAACCTTTTTCGTCCGGAATAATGTCCAGTTTGTCGTGTGCTTATATTTATTTTTTCGTAAAAACAATTTAATTGTTTCATATTGTATGCTATTATATATTTTGTGTTTCATTAAAATGTTCAGAAATTAAATATTTTTACTGTCCGTCTTTCAATGCAAACAAATAGTTGTCAGTTCTTCTTCTTTCACTAGTAAAGCAATCACCAGGAACTGATTACCACATGGTTGTATTGCTAATTTGGGAGTTTTTGAGCGTGTTTTTGAGAAAAATACGCTGTGAACGAGTTTTCATTTTGTATGGCAAAACCTTTATTTTTAGCGAGTTTTTGACCGAAAACAACATTAAACATGTTTTCGGTGTCAGTGTGAATGAGCTTTTAGAGTTGGGAAAACATGCCGGAGAGAGTAAGAAAGAGGAATAGCGATAGAAGGCTGGAAGTACGTAGGGTTGCTGAATACAATTTTTACACATTTGCCTTTGTGCATTGAACCAAATGTACAAAACTCATCAACTGAGAGTATTTTTGTGATAATCAAATCCAGGAAAAACGGGATAACAAGTGAAATAAAGCAAAATGTAATGAAGTGTTAAAGTAAAATTATTTATAGAGAATGGAATTAAAACCAGAGTTCGTATTTACCCCCCATGTGTAACCCATACACATCGTCCTGGGGAATGTGTAATGATCGTTTACCCATTACCCAACAACAAGGAAATGGGGAATTACCCATCACGATTACCCTTTACCCTGAGGGTAATGAGGAAAATAATGGGTAGCTACCCAAGACAATCGGGGGGCAATAATAATACCCAGGGTAACCCAACTTTTCCAGTGTTTTTCCTTGGTTTCCGGTCCAAGAAAAACAGCTGTTGCAGACTCTATGTATATTACTATATGGTCTGCCTCGCGAGGTTATGGGTTGGTTACCTCTGCTCTAGGTATACAACAACTGTTTTGAGATAAATTATTCATTTGGTTGCGGACATCTAGTTTCAATGTTCAACTCCGTGAGAGAACGTAAAGGCAAACTATGAAGATGATGATTATAAATATAAAGGTGAGTTGTATGCAAAAGTCACCAGGGAAAATATTTTTGATTGAATTTATTTTTTTCAGTAAATTCAATCTATATACTGGCACAAATAGAATGTGACTCACAGAATTTTCGCGGCAAATAACATGATTGTCAGTAGCAGAGAGTGCAGCCGATCCGATATTTTCGGCGGCGGAGGCTGAACCAATTGTGGGTCGGCGAGACGTTTAAAACGCAGTGCGATAAATGAACACTTTTTGTTTAGGGCCTCAATGAAAGCAAAAACCATTAGCGAGGTATCAGAAAATCCCACCCGGTTTTGGCCCTGATCATCACAATTTTTTTGTATAGGCCAAAGATGATTTAAGCTGTTGATTCAAGTTGTACTTCTGATTATACTGTAATATATAATATGGGGTAACTGTTTTAGAAGGAATTATAGCTCAGAAAATTCTTGATAACTACACAGTTGCATATTCTGTAAATTTGTAGTGCTTAAGATTCTTTACAATACGTTCAAAACACTAACCAACAAAAGTGTTAAATGACACTATAAATTACAGTATTAATAAATTATATCAATTAAACATTTTTAATTTATAACATTACATGCTAATATTTCTTAAGCTGTGCGTACAATTGCAACTACAAATATGATATCCAAATCATTTTCAATATTATTGCCAAAGAAACAAACCAACAAGAATAGTTGTGCAATGCAAAAGAAAAATATGCTTGGTCATGACGAAATTTTTGGTTGGCGACCTGCTAAAAGCGTAATTACAGCAATAGTGTAAAGTCAATTCTGGAAGCATTTGAAAAACTTAAAGTATGTCACTGAAAATTCACTTTCTGCATTTTCATTTGGACTATTTCGGCAAACGGATCGCAACGAATCTGCTGAACTTAATAAAACAAGGTTTCTATTAATATTCTCAATTATGGGTTTAATTGTTGCAATTATTATCGTAATACAAACAATTATACTGTGATAGTTTTTGACCCGAAAAAAAATGAACTTTGATGAATCCTTTTCGAACTATTAGGGGGGAGTCCCCTGAGTGCGAAAGTATATTTGGAAGTGTCAGATTGGCTCCAGTTTTTGAGAAATCGGTATATATGGATATAGCTAAGTCCGCGCTATTTAAACAAATTTTACCGGCCGTAGGCCAATTGTTTTTTGGCCTAAAAGGGCTTAAAAAGCTTATTAAAATAGAAAAAACAAATGTTTATGCTCGGTTCAACTTCTTGACATATGGGCCTTTAAAGCTTGAGTATATAATTGGCCATATCTCACATATTTATGGTCCGATCTGGTTCCGGTGAACATCATTACAAAGACCCTTAACAACTCTTTAAATCTGCATATAAATATATTACATTTTATTAACCCATTGGGGACAAATTAAAAAAAACGATTTTTTAACCTCACTTGTTTGCTAAAAATCTGATTTTCTCAAAAAACAGCCCTAGTAAACCTATTTTCTACCTAGACTCAGGTTGTAGGCAACACTTCAGGCTTTGTTTTAAGGTATAATACTTCGCATTAACCCTTCTAAGACCGGAGATATTTAAGTTTGAAATACAAGAAAAAATGAAAGTTTTTTTTCTTTTTTCCAAAATTTTATTTATTTTCCTAGCAAAGGCCTCAAGTTAAGCTTCAAAATCAAAATATTGGACTTTTATTTTTTTTTCGGCTTTTTCCGTACGATTTAAGTTTTAATAAAATTTAGGTTTATTTTTTTATTAATATAATTAATGTCTTTTTAAAACAATAATCCTAATAATGTTTAAATTTTTTTCGTTTCTGTTCCTTACAATTATGCAAATGGGGGTTTACAAACTCTGAAAAAATATTAATTGATTATCCCCGTAGTTTAAATGTTGTTTGTATAAAATAGAACAACATTTTTTAAAATGAACTCAGTGAGAATTTTTCATACATACTTCATACTTTATTCAATATTCACCTCGGACTTCAAACCTAATAAAGAAGCTGATGTTGCCTACTATGCAGACGACACCGCACTACTTTCCTCTAGCAAACTCACGAGTGCTCTCATGAAAAAAATGGAACAGAGTCTTAAAGTATGCAGTAGATCTTTCAAAAAATGGAAAATCAAAATCAATCACCTTAAAACTCAGTGCATTATCTTTCCATTTAACAAATCTCCAAAGAGAACCCCATCTCGACATCTACGTTTCGAAGGAAACGACATCAACATTCAAAATGAAGTTAAGTACCTCGGAGTAATTTTGGATAAAACACTTTTGTTTAATGAACATATCCACTCATCATGTGACAAGGCGCTAAAAGCGTTCCGTGCGCTGTGGTTTTTTTTGAATGGACGTCCTTTCTTAAGTCAGAAAAATAAGAACCATATTTTTAAATCCGTTATAAGACCATGTCTATCATATGCATCCCCTATATGGTACCGCTCAGCCAAATGTCACATAAAACGAATGCAGATCATTCAAAATAAATGTTTGAAAATTATATACAACAAACCTTGGAGATATCCAACGTCCTCATTACACGAAGAAACTGGTTCCGCATTCTTTGCCGACTTCATTAGAAGATTGAATGAACATTATTTTTTCAAGGTCCAGCATTCTCCCTATTCAGTAATAAGAGAATGTTACGACGACTAATTTATATACGAATACAAACAGCAATTTATCAAACTGAAAATATTGTTTTTATAATCGATTATTATCCTGAATAATCTTTCTATATACAATTTGTTTTCTAATTTTTCTTTGAATTTTTAATAATGTATCCCAAATAAAGGTTTTCTTATCCTTTTGCCTTTCTATCTGATTTACACAAATTTTATATGAATATATTTAACAACTATTCCTTGCCACAATTGTTGATATATCTATTACATAAAACTCAAAAATGTATATAGCTCTTAATAAGATGTTCATGTATATTTGGATAAATAAATAAAATTTAAATCTAAATTTAAATCTAAAATATAATCAAGCTTTAAAGGCCCATATCTCAAGAAGTTGGACCGAGCAAAAACATTTGTTTTTTCTATTTTAATAAGCTTTTTAAGCCCTTTTAGGCCAAAACAAAAATTGGCCTATGGCCGATTTCTCAAAAACTGGAGCCGATCTGACACTTCCAAATGTACTTTCGCACTCAGGGGACTCCCCCTAATAGTTCGAAAAGGATTCATCGAAGTTCATTTTTTCGACTATCACAGTGTTATCATTGTTGTTGTTGCAATTATTGTAATAATTGATGTTGCCAGAGACGAAACGATTGTTCTTTGTCCTCTCCTCTCTTTTCTGTTATCCACACCTAACCCTTTAACATCTGCATGAGTATCTAGCTGTATATTAACGTATATTGCAAACCTCACACACCAACCGTCCCCCTGTACATTCAGTCAGTAAAAAGTGTATGGCTGTATGTATTCTTTTTTCACGTATTCATACCGACACGGAGAAACAATTTTATGCTTACTGATTGCAATAACGAAGGCTGAACTGTCGGGTTCCAAAAAAAACGTAACAAACCGAAAATCGGGCAAACTATGGGAACTTCAAAATTTGTTCTCCGGTCGGATCCATGGGATTCCTAGGGTCCAAAAAAAAATCCAATGAGTGTTCGAACTCACGGGCGATGTTACACGGTACCTGTTCGATTTCTATGAACACATTAGTAAATGTTACATTGGAATATAAAAAACAGCGTTTAATCCTATGATGACGTTACATTTAAATAATATTAATACTTAAAATTATGTAAAGACAAGTGCCAGCACATGTGTCATTATTTTCTTGCTTAATACTTTTTGTTTTATTTCCACAAAAAACAAAGAGAATACAAATCAACAGACACATGTACATACATACATACATATGTTCGTACATACGCCACACAAGTTCACACAATTTTCGTTGCTCTCTTGCTATTTCATTTTTATATACGTATAACCACGTCATTATTCTCTTTGCTCCGAGAGTGCACCCACACAATACAACTAACTATTCACTGCCACTATATCAACGGATCCGAATCGGAGCCAACTTCTCGGAGATGATTTCGAGAACGGATCCGTTCTCGATTCGTTCCGAGAATTGCGTCCGATATCGAAATGGATTCGGAAGCGATATCGAAATGAATTTGAACCCGATAGCGAAATGGATTCGGTCCCGAAAGCGAAATGAATTCGGACCCGACAGCAAAATGAATTCGGATCCGATAGCGAAATGTGGTCGGATTTTAAATCATTACGATGGATTCCAAAATCATTTCGATATTGATTCCGCCCTCATTTCAGAATAAAATAATCAAATTACATTTTAAGCATTACTTTGGATATGCATTTCTGAGATGCATTATTTCTGAGATGCATTTTTTGGTAACGCGGTCTTTCGCATATTGGAAGTATTTTTTACTTCTTACTTCCAGCGTTTCTTACGGATCATTTGGGTATTTCCGCTGAAATATAGAATTTAAAAGCTATATTAAAATCAAATGTAAACATTTAGGGCATACCTTTGATATTTGCTGCCACTAATAAGTCTTTAGCTGCCTTTTTCTCCGAATCGAATCAGCGTAAGCGGTATCCGACGCATCGGACTCAAATCGGATCCGAGTCCGACTTTGTGCTTTTTGGGTGTCTGACAATCTGTCGGACAAATCTGTGTTCTATATAGGGGTGGGTCACCCTTATCATTTAGGGGTATGAAAAATAGATGTTGGCCGATTCTGAGACCTACCCGATATGCACAAAAATTTAATACAAATCGGTCCAGCCGTTTCGGAGGAGTTTAACGGCAAACAGTGTGTGATCGCAGTCGGACAATCTGTGTGACGCCGAGTCTGACAATCTGTGTGATCGCAGTCGGACAAACTGTGTTTGGATGTATTCACCTTGTGAATGTAGGCCGTACCCGCGCCTATAGATGTTAACACATCAAAAACGGGTCCACCCAGGGATATCATAGGAACCATCAAGTGTAGGTACTCAAATGAAAGGTATTCTCCTGACGAATTTATTGGATGGGCGACGCCTGTGTATTTTACCATATTATTTCGGGTAAAAAAATTGCCGTAACGAAATAGGCATCGATCAACTAAGTTTATTCATCAAAATTTTGTATTGAATATTTTTGAAGTTGCTTCGAAATTCCTCTAAAAAATGTTTAATTTTTGTCTAAATTTTAAACAAATAAAATTAATTATAGGTGTTGTCAGTGTCGCATTTTAAAATAAAATGTTTCGAAATATAAACGATTCTGGTTATTATTAACTAATAATGCAAGGGTGCAAAATTTTAAAAGTAAATGTTTGAAAATTTTTTAATTAAAAGAGTGATTGATTTAATTATAACAAGAAATACAATGTTATAATGTTTACGATTATAAGAATAATTGATTCAATTATGTCAATAATTAAAAACTGTGACTAAGTGGTTCAACAGGATGGCGCTACAGTCCGCATGGCTGTCGCCAGAAAGACCTTCTGCATGAGAGGTTTGAGGGCATGGTTATCTCAGTGAGAGGCATTGTGATAGTGTGATTTAAACCAGATTTTTTTGCGGGGTTTCCTTTAGTTACAGGTTCCACCGGTTTTTACCAACATGTATAATCCAAAACTGGTTTCTGGAAACATTGATATTTCGAATAAACCGAAAACTGGGTTTTAAAAATCCCTGATTTTTTCGTATGAGGACCTAGGCGGCTTTAAACCTCTAATGACGGATGCCAATGTGTAAAAATTAAAATGCGTTGCAAGTCAGTCGGACAATCGGTTACCGGCTCAAAAAACAAAAATCGGCCCGTGTCAAAAAACAAAAATCGAGTAAAATATGGCAATTTCAGAGAACAAAAATTTTTTTAACGATCGGACCCATGCGGCTCCTTGGATCCAAAAAGCGGGTGCACCTAGGTACATCTACGAACAACAAGTGTGAGTGCTCAAGACCGAGATATAATATAATATAATATATAAACATTATTGTGGAACAAATTAACCCTCTATCTGTCACCTCAGAAGTAAGGAACACACAATTTTGCATGCCGATATGTTGCTGGAAAGTTCCGAGGGGCGGAAACTTTGAGCCGCCCTAAAAAAATCCGATCAGATCTGGCAATACGCCGATACACGTATATTTTTTTAGATCATTCTACCAGAATCCATTGACAGAACCCCATCATTTTTTTTTGGTGTCGCACAGTATAATTACACCGCCAGGCGAATTTATTGTCCCCGTCGTGCCTCAAGGCACAAAATCCATCAATTTTTCTATCACGCTCCCAATCGTGTATATCAAAAAATGTTATGTGCGACATCTTCTCTACTCAACTGACGATGCATGAATGAAGTCATTGAATTACATTAGGTATAAAAAGACAACACAGAAAGAAAAACGCTTCGTCGCATGTATGAAACATTTTTGTTAATATTTTTACGTTGCTATAGTGAAAAGTGTCGTATATCCGACAATTTGGTAGTCACTTCAACGAAAAATTTCATACATGATTTCTTTGAAAATTTTTCATTTCGTTACTGCAACATCTTACTTTTCGTTCCTGCAACAATTTCATTTTTATATATGTACGTATAACCACGTCATTATTCTCTTTGCTCCGAGAGTGCACCCACACAATACAACTAACTATTCACTACCACTACATCAACGGATCCGAATCCGAGCCAACTTCTCGGAGATGATTTCGAGAACGATCCGTTCTCGGTTCGTGATGATATTTACACGAGAGATATTTGGTTTATCTCTTACTTTTTATAGTTTATTTTTATTATTTATTTATTTTGGGGGTTTGTCAACATTAACAGTTGACGAAACAATTTCGTTTATGAAGATAAAGAGAGAAAAGCAGTAGAAAAAATGAGCGAGCGTAAAAAGAAGCCAGCAGGAAAAAATGGTGAGCGTGAGTGGTGGGTCACATACACATCTTAAATCAGTTCCTTCGCAACAGCCGAAAGTGGTAGACATATTTCTCAGCCAGAATAATTTAAATAAATTTTGTAAAAAAGACTATTTGGTTACACTTAGTATTATATTTTGTTGTGAAAAATAAATTGTGTGAATTTATGTGTTTGCTGTAATCGTTTGTGTAAATTGGGCATCCATAAATCAAATGGATAAATAAACAGAATGCAAGGAGCAACATGACAGCAAAGACAGTGACGCATCGATGGCAGAAAAACTACCCCGAAATATGTATCTGAACATTTGTGTGTGTGGATACGCAAGACGGTACAAATCGCAACAAAATGTTCGTGTTTTTGTGTTTTAACCATAATTCGGTAGCGGTTGTTTAGTTGTATTGGTATTTGGATTTGAAGTCAATGAAAACGAAGAAGCCAAAGTTACAAAGTGTTTCAAGTAAGAAGAACATAAAAAATAACAAATTAACGTACAATGAAATTAATCCGATCGAAATTTTAAGAAATTTCGTTAAAATAAATAAAAGAGAAGTTGAAGATAATGCTTAATGCTTAATGACGGAGAGATTTGGCGCTACAATTGAATGACAAACCCCTCAACACAACAACAATTGCATGATTTAAGAAAACAGTGATGCGGTTCGCATAGGGGAGTAGAGCTTATGTTCATGGTAAGTACAGACATCGATATGTAAATATCTTAATTATAAATCTTAATAATAAATTCCTCATATTTGTTTTTAATTGCAGCACCTGAATTAGACGGCCACAATAACACTCAACCTACTACCACAACTACCACAATCTTCTCCAGACGAGAGTTTCAACATGGAATACATTTAATATATTTATATAATTGAGACCATTTTCGAAAGAAAAATTAATTTTTTTTTATCAAAACACCTGCAAAATAATACTAACACTGTATTAATGTACAATTGTCAATAAATAATTTCAAACACACTTCAAAACATTCATTGCAGCAATGAAACTAAATCATTGTAGTCTTGAAACTAATTCATTGCAACAATGAAATAAATTCATTGCAGCAATGAAGCAAATTCATTGGTGTAATGAAACAAATTCATTGCAGCAATGCAATAAATTCATCGCAAGAATGATACGTATTTGTTGCAACAATGAAACAAATTCATTGCAGCAACAACCATACTTTCATCACAGTAACGAACAATATGCAGTTGATGAACACATTTTCATAGCGCGAATGAAACTGTACGTTATCTCACTTTCGATGACAAAAGTTGAATATTTTCATCCCTGTGACGATGCTTTTCCGTTCAGTGTATGTTCAGGGAAATCATTTCCCCATTTATGAAAATTATCGAGAATCATACGAAAAACACAATTTTGAAGCGGGAAAAACGTTTACAAATGATTGTTTTGAAACCTCGAAGGGGACTTTTTAAACATTTTTGGAGTTTTTCAAGCCGTTTTCGGGACCCTTTTTCGACACCAAGAGCCCCATGGGTCCAATCGATAAAAACTTTTTTTGGATTCTGAAATTGTCATATTTTACTCGATTTTCGGTTTTATTTTTTATTTTTTAGTATTGTTTAGTGTGCCCGAGTAGGTTAAATTGAGCCACACACAGTGCGGTTCCACTAGCACCTGATGGATTCAAAGCCAAGACTTAAACCCTACTACACTGCAACGATTGTTTTGCTGGGACATCTCATCTTTTAGTGCTAAACGAAAAAGGTTCTTGGGACAGGGTTGTTCAACTTTTATTTACATCCAACATAAAACTGACGACACTTATGGAATTTAATAATGAGTCTGAATGTGTTAACGATCCATATGTTATGTCCATGTTAAGAATTTAAAAATTGGAGTAATCCATGTTTCTGTTTTACATTTTATAGTACCGATAACATTCATTGATAGGTAAAATTTTTTCACTTTAAATACTTGTCTTACATTGTATAGATACTCGTATTAGAGTACCCGTCGATTACTTCCGTTAAACATTCAATTAAAAATCTGTGCCCACATTTCGTCAATGGTAATTTCCCGAAATACACTTGTGCATTATATTTTTAAAGGTCGACGACTTTTTGTTTTTTGCTTTACCATATATCGTTACCTGTTGTCTTACATTTTTAGATTTTTGTTTTGGCGGAGATTCACAGAAACTTACGTTTTTCCTTAATGAAATCCAAGCCCCTTGAATCATTCACAAAACATAGAAAACACATCATCCCGATAAGACCAAAATGCCAAATGTTCCGGCGTGAAATGTTTAAAAACTCCATAGTTGATGACGACAACGTTTACCGTTTCAAATGTTTAATGTGTTACTTTTTAAATTGATATTAATCGAAATCCGGATGCACAGGCGCGTGTTTCGTTTGCGTTCTACTTTTTGTTTATCGCGTCGCGGCCAATTTGTGATTTGACGGCTGACGGCGTAAATTAAACTGTGTTCTCGCTGGGCTGTGAATAGCAGTTTTATAAAATGATCTCGGCGCAAAATATTAATAAAAAAAGTTGTAGATATTTGAAATTCAATCGCTGCTGCTCCCCTGTTAGCACGGAGCTGCACAATGAGCCAAATGGCTGGCGTTTGAGGCAAAAATCCATATTTAAAGTAAAAACATATCATAGAGTTCATAGAATAGTTGGTGAATATGATAATTGAGTTCCGTATAAAGTAGCTAATCAGCTAATAATAATAACTATTTTCAAAAAGTAAGAGGCCTGTATTTTTATTACTAATTTTTCGACCACTTTGTATGGCGAAATAAAAAGTCACTTTTAATAATACCAGCTTGTGCCTCACGTGTTGAAATACATAAAAAAAGGATCAGGTGGCAACCCATCTAAATCAACACAGACATAAGCTTAAACGTTCTTGTTAAAACAACACATATTTTTCTTTCTAAACTATGCGCAAATGTCAGAGAGTGAAACACAACAACGAATTATAACTTCGATAAGCTCGGTATACAGTTTTTATGAAATTTTCATTACCATAAGAAGTACGAGTATAAAAAATAACGAAAATATTGTTAACCGAAAATTTCGCTAACTTTCATTTGCTTGGGAAACAGCTGTTGGCGAAAATTTCGTAGGCAAAATCAAGTACAGGGTTGTTACGTTAACGTTCATTTCATTTCATTACTAACGTCTGTGACTAGCAAATTCGTACGAAAATAATTGTCTGATAATTGTTTGGGACCGGAATTTTGACATTTCGATAATTTTAACAATCTAAAAGTAACACCACATATGTACGTTAAAAATAAAATGGAGTGCAGAGAGGAATTATAAATAAAATATTTGCAAGCAAAGATAGGTGGCAACTCTCCGCAACAAAACTTTTTCATTTAGAGATAAATGAAAAAATTTCATACGAAAATTTCGCAAGTATATTGTATTGGGCGTATTGTTTAACAAATTTACATGTAAACAAAGGTAATGATATGTATTTTCTAGAGTTCATAAAATTAAGTGCAGCAATTTGCCATAAATTATAATATTTGCGATTTCAGATTGCATAAAAATTAAAAATTCGGATATAGTAAATTTTGGAAGGAAGTTCCTTATCCTATTCATATCCTTAAATGAAAAAAAAACTAAACAACTTATGTTTTAACACTATTATGCTACAATCCAGTATTATCAACTATATTGCATACTTTTGCTATGGTTTGTGTCTAGACTAACTAGATGTCTCACATATGTTTGGAAATTTCACATATGTTTTTCTTAAAAAATAACCTTTTCCTAAAAAGAGTACGACTTCTTTAAAAAGTACCTGTTCTTAAAAAGTACTTCTTCGTAAAAAAAAAATTCATACTCTTATGGCTTTTTCTTACAGAATAGTTTCTTAAAAATAGTACCTTTTCTTAAAAAAATCCAATGAGGTTTCGAACTCACGGGCGATGTGACCTAACACCTTTTTGTTACACAGTAACTGTTCGATTTCTATGAACACATTAGTAAATGTTACATTAGAAAATAAAAAACAGCGTTCAATCATACGATGACGTTACATTTAAATAATATTAATATTTAAAACTATTTAAAGACCAGTGCAAGCACATGTGCCATTATTTTCTTGCTTAATACTTTTTGTTTCATTCCCACAAAAAAACAAAGCGAATGCAAAGCAACAGACACAGGAATATACACTGTTATGTTCTACACAAGTTCACACAATTTTCGTTGCTCTCTTGCTATCTCATTTTTATATACGTATAAACACGTCATTATTGTCTTTGATCTGAGAGTGCTCCGCACCCACACAATCATGGTAAAATAAGAAAGGTAAACTCGTTAGAACAGATGTTTTCAATTTTTTCATTGTGGTTGATCGTTTCAGCTGTCAAACTGAATGTACTTTGTGTTTGTACTTTTTTGTGTTCCTTTTTTGTTGGTATACTTACGTGTATAGCTTGACAACTTATGCGATTGATACAAAAACAAAATGCCTGTTGTTGCTGCCTACAACAATAACAACGTCTTCTGCTACTACTTGGTTATTTTACTATGCACACAATACAACTATTCGCTGCCGCTACATCAGTGTGTGATTTTTTTCTGTGTTTCGCTGTCGGACAAATCTGTGTTCTATATAGGGGTGGGTCACCCTTCTCATTTAGTGGTATGAAAAATAGATGTCGGCCGATTCTGAGACCTACCCGATATGCATACAAAATTTCATACAAATCGGTCCAGCCGTTTCGGAGCAGTTTAACGTCAAACAATTTGTGTGATCGCAGTCGGACAAACTGTGTTTGGATGTATTCACTTTGCGAATTTAGTCCCTACCCGCGCCTATAGATGTTAACACATCAAAAAAATATAAATAAATAGTAAATCAACATAAACGCCAGCTGAATTATATACCCCAAACACACAGAGTTAGGCGATCAGAACCACGTAGGAATAAGCAAATACAAGTATGATTCCAAATACGTCACTTATCCCGCGAATGGAAACCTCTACAACGATGTATGTACATTCTGCTGGATCTAGTGGGAGCGTGATTTTTTTTTATTTTGCTATAGTTTTTGGGTAATATTCCGGTGTTAAAAAGTCGTCATACATCCCGCTGTTAGAAATACAATGAGCCTGACAGAAAGCCAGCCACGCAAAAAACTATGCCGAAATCGTTTCGGTGTTGGAAACGCGAATTTAATTTTTTTTAATATCTCAAATTTTGTGAAGGTGTATAATTTTAATAAAATAATTTACTTCTCCCGCCTCGAACAACTCCGGTGGTGTCAGGGACTTTACAAAACGAAGATTACATATTTCGCCAACCACTTCGATCTTTTGCTTTATCTCTCCAGTTGGATTCGTCAACCTGATCCCTCCAGCGGAGTCTTGGTCTTCCTATTCTTCGAGTTTTCGTTTCGAAAACCCTTTGTGCTGGTTCGTTTTCATCCATTCTACAGACATGGCCTAGCCAGCTCAATCGCGTTATTTTGATCCGCTTAACTATGTCAATGTCGGGAGTATCATGCGTCGCCGATACTCGCCGTAGTGCACTATAGGGCCTTACAATTTTCGGAGTATTTTTCTCTCGAAAACTCTTAGAGATGTTTCGCCTGCTTGTGATAAGGCCCAGGATTCGGGATGTCACCCTGCGAAGTTGTTAGAGTTTTGCACGAATGTCAAGCTCAGACATTGCGTCGTAGAGTTTCTCCCGTAGCGGGCTATAGAAGGCAGCCTTAAAATCGACAAATTTTGGTCGTCTCCAGGATTTGGTGGATGTGAAATTGTTATCAGTTGTCTCATCGTCATTGGATATTTCATGTACCAGTAGCGCGGAGACATGATATCTCCATATTCCCAATATGCTCTGTACATCTGCGATGAGATTTCCGTCCTTGTCTTTACAGAAGGGGGGCCCTGAATCATGTCCATTAGTTCCGTTGTTGACTTTTTGGTAGAATTTTTGGAGTACGTTCTTTCTTTAAATTTTCTCACTCTCGCGCTTTCATCGTACCATGGTTTATTGCGAAGCAAATTTTCGAAACCAAGTACGGTTGTTGCGGCAGTTTTTATAGAGTTGGAAATGGGTTTCCACTGCGCTTCAGGATTGCCATCGGGAGGGAATGAGTTCTGTGCCAAAAGTTGCGAGGCCTGCAGCTTTCCGATGTATAGGTTTCTCTGCGTCTGGCTTCGTACGATTTTCTTGTGCGGAACTTTGCTGTTACCAGGTAGTGATCAGAATTGATTGTAGCTACTCTTATAACTCGTACTACCATTACACTGGATGAGTGCCTTCCAGCAATTACCAAGTGTTCAATTTGATTCTTCGTTCTTTGATCAGGGGAATCGTATGCCACTAATGACCATGTTTTTTGCCCCAGCAGAGTCAATCAGTCTCATACTTTTGTCGGAACTGTCACCATGTAGACAGAAATTGCCAATAGTGTGATGAAACCCATTTTCCGTGCCTACTTTAGCATTAAAGTCTCCTAGTACAATCTTAATGTCATGACCATCGCAGCGGTCATTCGTTTCCTATAGGCGCTTATAGACTGACTTTGGCATCATCATCTTTCTCTTCTCTCGGGACATGCACACAAATTAGGGAAATATGCGGATTGTGGCTATACGTTCACTCACAGGATTGAACCTTGAGACTAGATGTCGCAGTCTTTTGGAACTACAAATCCGCAACCAAATTCATCCTTGTGCAGCCATTCCCATCGCAGTTCCTGGAAAGCGGTAATGTCAGCTGTGTAACTTTTCAGGACATCTGGCAATTGATTGCTTGCACGGGATCTATATAGAGTTCTTACATTCCGAGTGCATATCCGTAAATCGTGGTCCTTATAACGTTTGCGGGGGTCGTCAACAAATAGGGGTTGTTTATGTTTTCTTTTTCGTTCTTGTATTTTCACTGCCATTATGAACGGTGGCGGGAGGCAAACCCAGTCCACCGGGTTTTTGCATTTTACCTTCTGCCAGGATATTTGATTGCAGCCACCCATTATGGATCAGACGCTGAACATGATGCAATGTGTCGAACCTGGTTTTTCCTCTTTTGCTTTCTATCCGCCGTTGCCTTCTAAGAACAAAAGAATATGCCCGATATCTTGATGAGCCTCAGTGACATCAGTCACCTACTAAACCTGACACATATCAGTGGTTGCACAACCAATCAGCCTGCCTATTCGTTTCGCCTTCTCACTCTCGCAAGCAAACGGAAGTTTCCGATAAAGCCATTGCCCAGGACATACTGCATGGTAGTAGAGATCTGCTTGGACTGCCCAATGAAGGAATCATTTCTGGCCACTCTCAAGTGATGGGCTATCAGAAACTTTCCACTTCCTCGGACACCAATCGGAAAGGATTGAAATAACAAAAATGACTATAACTCGGAATGGTGCGATTGGACGCACCATTTCCGAGTTATAGTCATTTTTGTTATTTTAGTGATTTTCTTATTTTATGAAAAAACCACTTTATGAAAAACCCATAGAAATCCTCAAAATTTAGTTTTTTTTCACTTCAATGCTCCAAACGATCGTTGCCCGTTACCCTGGTTATCCACGAAATACGAACCCTGGTCATTACACATGAAGTGACAACACTGAGCATCTTAGAGTTCCAAATAGAATATGTTATGAAACTCTATCAGTTTCTGTTTCCCTTAGAATCACTAAAACCATCTACTGGTGGTTGGTGTGGTAATCGATCGACTTGAAATTTGAACTGAGGACTTCGAAACCCCTCTGTACGAAATTTTAGATGCCTTGCTGCTTCCTGTGATTTATTGCCTAAGAAACCGATCATTGCGCCCATAGTGCGCTGTTCGTGTAAGTATCTACTTACCTAGTTAAAATACTTGACTACACAAGTTCATTTCGTATTCATTGTTATTTGCAACTACAAATTACTTACTTCATTTTGCTTTTAGTCTGAGGTTTACTCGTTCTCGTAGTACTCACTCGTACTACTTATTTTCCATCATTACTATTGCATTTTATTGTAATTAATACGAGATTAAGGTTGTTCTATAAATTAACACATTTATGTGGTCCTCCAATTAATATTGGATTAAGGTAAAATTGTTTGTACGAGTACATCGTTTGGTGAGTGTCAAAGATCAGAGTTTAGGTAATGTACATACATACAAAGGTATGCACAATGTATTTTCACGTTTTAGAACTTTTGTTTAAGATAAAATTCTCTCACTTTTCTATATTAAAAAAAGTTTCATCAAAATAATGTACAATTGTATAAATTCATCACCACAATTACAAATTTGTTGAACCAACGACAAAAATCATAGCACGTATGAAAGTGTTCATTGTTTCAATGAATACATATGTTGTACTGCTGAATTTTCTACGTAAACTGGATTTTGAGGTTTTATTTCAGTGTACCGCCTTGGTTTAAATGTCAGCAAGTCCGATTTCTTTGTACTCCAATGCCACTATCTGACTATTGTCAGATCTTATTGGATATTAACATATCGGTTTAAGTCAATGCTTAGCAATCGGGGGTGTGGGTGCAATCGGAGTTTTGGAGTCGCAGTTCAAGAAATTTGCCAGGAGAAGGAACTGAAGTTGATTTTTGGCAGTCTGACTCTCCGACTCAGCCGTAATAAAATTCCGAAAGATTTGAGAAATAAAGGGGTTTTCAACAGAGACGCTACAAAAGTAAATCGATAGGGACAGCAAACGACGCCATATTTTTCCCGCTCTTTTGACAGTTCTCTTCAGTAAGGTTTGCCATTTCATCATGGAAAGATATACGAGCCAACAACGAGTCGAAATTATTAAAATTTACTATCGAAATTTGGAGTCAGTGGCCTCAACTTTAAGAGGCCAACTTTAAGAGGCCTCAACAATCAGCGATGAGCCTCAGTTCTGGCTGAATGGCTTCGTCAATAAGCAAAATATGCGTTATTGATCAGACAGCAATCCACACGTAATCCATTAGTCATCATTGCATCCCGAAAAAAATTACGGTTTGGTGCGGTTTATGGGCCGGCGGCGTCATTGGGCCGTACTTCTTCCGTGATGATCAAGACCGGCACATTAGTGTGAATGCGAATCGCTACCGTTCAATGATAACCGAATATTTTTGGCCCCAATTGGATAATATGGACTTGGAGGACATGTGGTTCCAACAGGACGGCGCCGCAAGCCACACAGCGAATGCCACAATCAATTTATTGGAAACCAAGTTTGGTGAACGTGTTATCTCACGAAATGACCCAGTCGATTGGCCGCCTCGGTCGTGCGATTTGACGCCGTTAAATTATTTCCTGTGGGGCTACGTCAAGTCTATGGTCTATGCCAACATGGTCTATGATGAACTTCGTACGAATATCGAACGTGAAATTGCAGCAGTATCGGCCGATTTTTGATTGAAAACCGTCGAAAATTGGGTTCAGCGTCTGGACTTCTGCAAGCGTGCCCGTGGTGGCCATGCAAAATAAATCGAGTTCCATATATAATGGCATCGAACGTACTTTCACAGGAATAAAGAATTTCATTGGTATCTAAAACCGGTTTTGTTTTATTTAAAAAAACTTTTGTAGCGCTCTTATTGAACACCCCGATAATAAAAGAGTACCTGGTAAATTTTCATAATTTGGCATTATTAGTTCCAGCAGTGTCATAATCATTCGGGCTGTTTTTTTTATTCCATTAAGCTATTGCCACTTATGAGTCCAAAAAAAAGAACCACTATTAATACTACGAATTGTGGCAAACTTGTCTGTAATGGGTGAAAAAAATGTGATACGGCAACATTTTTGTAGCCAGTGCCAACAAATACATGGTAGCGGCAGATGTTCTTGTAATTGTACAGCAACAACAGACATTTTATTTTTATTTTCAGTTGCCAAACTCTACACAAATATATACCAACAATATGAGAATACAAAAAAGTATAAAATCAAAATTCATATGATTATGACAAATGAAACGAAAACTTTCATGGAAAAAATGTAATCACCTCTTTAAACGACTATACCTGAAAGATAATTCTACCATGAGCAATGTGTCTGACATTTACCTCGCGTTGTTGTGAACAATTTAACTCCAATTTTGTTCTCAATCGGAAATAAAAATCTATCCTGCCATTTTGGAAAATTTCTGTTCTGTGCCTCTCTTTCTTGCTAACGTTTTCATTCACAAGAAATGAAGACATTTGTATAGATTTGTGACACAATATCTGGCACGTCGAATATTGACTTTCAAACTTTGAATCATGGTAAAATAAGTCAGGTAAACGCACTAGGAATTGTTACAACAAACACAGGCGTTTTGTTTTTGTTTGGTGTCCATAATCTGTCGAATTTTCTTCATGGGTGTATCTACTGTGAAAGTAAACAAAAAAGTACAACAACAAAATGCATGTGAATTTGACATAAGAGTAACACCTAAGCAAGAAATATGTTGAAATCACCTGTTCTAACGAGTTTACCTTACTCATTTTACCATGCTTTGAATAGTCCAGCATATAAAGAGAGATTAAATATCTGTCGAAAGAGAGGGAGAGTGGGAGAAATATAACTAAACTCACTTTGTTGTTATGGATATTAACAGCGACAATGCAAACAAGTAACCGATATTTAAAAAAATATAAAATTTTTACAAGTTTTCTGCAAACAACAGGTTGTGATACTGTTTCTAATTTTTATCAACATACAAGTATACTTATATTATTTTTAATTGTTTCTTTAAAAGACTGAATTATCTAACTTTAAATTAAATATGACTACGTTTTTAATTTCTTTAATTTTTGGTATAAAATAATGAAACTACAAAAAACAATGAATATTTTATATCTTCAGTTGATATTAAAAAGTATTGGTGACATGGCAGGTGCATTTATGACGGTCATACACGCTGACAAATTTGTATTTTTGTTGTTGTTGGGATGCAAATATAACGTGTTTGTAGATTGTCGCAAATGTAGTACAAAAATATATAAATGGTTCCCGTTACGTCCCACGAGAAGATTAGGGAGAGCTTCTCACAACCAGTGAGCTGTGCGCGTTCTAGTTTTATACTCACTGATAGGGACCTACAGTTTTACACCGGTTCCGAACGGTATTTTGAGAAGCTTTTTCATTGCTAAATATTCGATAGTGTCGCCGTCACGAAGCAAGGTGACCGCCGTCGAAATAAATTTAAGGTGGTCAGAGTAGCGATCGAATCCACGTCCTCATGCACAAGAGCCGCCCACACTACCAATGCGCCACCGACGCCCAATGTGAAAGTAGGCAGGGAAAATGGGTTTCATCTACCTATTAGCAATTTCATACATGCTGACAGTTCCGACAAACGTTGTAATCCGACAAAAGTTGTAGTCCGACAATCGCTGTAATTATTGCATTCAGCTCCCATTGAACAAGAAATTTTCCAGGGCATGTGCGATATTTAGTTAATTAATTTATCTATGCTCACAACACACTATTTACCAGCTAAATCGAAGTGCTGAAGTGGTAGTGCTGAAATTCAATCATAATCTTGCAATTCTCGAGCAAAAATTGACCTAACCTAACAGCTTTGCTTACAAAAACCGTTTGATGCTTTGTCAGAATCTTCAAGAGGTATCAAATACTTTGACTGAGATCATGGTGTTAATCAGTGTTATAGTTACTTTACCAACACGGTTTTCACCACAACACCAACACTCTGTTATTTCTATCGTTTTATAATGATTCCTTGAACCTCCAATTAGCTAAATGCGAAATAAATCAATAATACCATATTTTTAACAGCCTATAATCGGAATATCTATGCACTTTCCCCTCAACAATTTCATAAATCACTGTACAATTAGAGATACATCTGTCTAATGAATAGAGCAGAGTACTCGTTGTAATTTAAGTGCAAAAATGTAAATTTATTCCTGCTTGAAGTTTGCAAATATTGCATGTTACTTATGTTTACGTGCATGTTGCTAAATATTGTATTGAACACTTAACACGGTCTATTTATCTGATCAATCAAGCGATTTGAATATTTATAATATAAAAACTTAGCTATGACCAAGATGTCTTTATAGGGTGTTGGAACAAGTTTGTCTTTCATTGGATGTTAATAATTATTTTCATCTTATCGAAGGTACTAAAGGTGTCTTGGAGATTTACTTGATTGCACATTAAATACCGGTTTCATTTGTGAATAAACTAATAATTTACTATAATTTGAAGTATGAGCTTTCATTATACGTAGTCGTCACATAGTAATCAAAATCTGGTGCCAGATTATCTTTAGTCCAGTTGTGGTTGAGAACAAGATCTTGGCAATCGAATCACATTGTAATCACAATATAGACAGGTTAGAGTTAGTGATTAAGAAATTTACATGTAATTATAAGATATCTAAAGGGATTGTTATTTTAAATACTATCGGAAACAAATAATGTGATCAGGCTAAATAACTACAATCTTAGGGGTCGGATTTGTATTTTCTTAGAAAAATATTTGACAATTCTTGCCAAACTGATTTGACCTTATCAGCGTCAATTCCGAACTGAAAAATTCAGAGATCGATTAGAAATTTACGTTGCGACATCAACTAGAAGTAAACTTGAAGAATGCTATTACACTAGGGCAGGGGTCGGTAACCTTTTGCGACGGAAGAGCCAAAAGTAATAATTTACAAAATTTTCCAGTTTTTAAAGAGCCGCTAACATTTTTATTTCAATAATATGGTATTTGATTAGGATTAGGTGGTATATAAATTAAATTTTTGATTTAAAACAAATAGCTAGAAATATGAAATAGTATTTATTCATATAAAAACATACAAATGTTTCGCACAGAACATATTGAATTATTTTAACTCGCTCTGCTGCGGCCGATTTCACCATTTCAGTTAGAGCTAATGAACAGTTTTAGCTGGCAGTTTGTATGGAATTCATAATTTTGATCTGTCAGTTAGATTTAACTTTGTTTCGAGAAATTGGGCGCTATAATAATAAAATTAATAATCAAATAATATATCTATAGTTATTGAATAATACGAGTGAGGATCAATAAGTCCGTGACTTTTTGAATGAAACAGTTTTTTTTTAGCAAAAAAAAAATTATTTTTCAACATAATCTCCTTTTAGCTCAATACACTTAGTCTAACGTTTCTCCAATTTTTGTATCCCTTCCAAAAAATAGAATTTTTTGAGGTCCATAAAATAGGCATTTGTTTGATCAATAATTTCATCGTTGGAGCTAAATCTCTTTCCATCGAGCCATTTCTTTAGGTTTGGAAATAGGAAATAGTAACTGGGGGCTAAATCCGGAGAATATTGAGGATGAGTTACCAATTCGTAGCCCAATTCATGAAATTGTCCATGGAAACTAAATTCGAGTGCACCCGTGCGTTTGTGGTCAATTCAGAGCAAACGCGGCACCCATATTGCAGACAGCTTTCTTAAAGGCAACTGATCATATAAAATCGAAACCAAACTGCCATATGAAATGCGCATGGCATCAGCAATCTCACGCACTTTTACTCTTCGATCGGCCAACACCATATCATGGGTTTTTTTCCGACATTTTCGGGTGTATTGACCTCAATTGGCCGTCCAGAACGTTCAGCGTCATTTGTACTTGTGCCACAACGAAAGTTAGTAAACCACTTTTTTACAATTGAAATCGATGGTGCAGAGTCCCCATAGTTTTTATCAAGTTTTTCTTTGTTTCGACTGTCGGGTTTTTCGCAAAAAAAATTTTAATGAGCACTCGAAATTCACTTTTTTCCATTTAAAAAAAAATGCACGAGGTTGTATGTTTTGAACAGCTGTTAAACGCAAAGTAAATGACGGAATTTGCTCAATATTTGATAGTATTCTATTAACAGGTGGTACTTGAATGGGAGTAGTGTTGCATTTCATATAACTACGAGGGAAGTTCGAAAAGCCACGGACTTATTGGTCCGCCCTTGTATTTACAATAGTTATATCAATGAGAGCATTGGCCTTGCACGCCTTTTGAAAGTTTAGTTAAATCTGGCTCATAACTTGTGTTCACGCCTCTAGATTTTTATTTGTTAGTTTGCTTCTTACTTTACTTTTTATTATATTCATGCAAGATACTGCTTGCTCGCATGAATATGTTGACCCGAAGATCCTCGGTACTCCAAATACCAACTTATACACCTCACTGTAGCATTCTGGAAGACTTTGCCATTCATCAAAATTGAGTGCCTCAACTCGCGGCATTACTTTTAAAGTTGTCCACTTGTGCAGCGTTACGTGCATAATTTTCTGGACCTACAACTCTTGTAACTTGCTCTAGAGTTCTGTGAACTTACCACTCCACAAATGTTTGGTTTTCAAATCCAGAAATTGCATTTGACGCGAACCAGCATCAATTCCAAATGGCTCAATATTGATCTCATTTGTATTTGCGTTGAGAGAATTACTGTGAACGCCAGAGAACTTCCGTTTGTTTTGAATTGCTCAACTCTCTCAGCGAATCCATCCTTCCCCAGCGGGAAATTTCCACACGAAATAATCGATTCTGTATAACTTACTTTGACTGCGTAAACGCTTCCACCCCTAGGTTAATTCTAATTACAAAACAGATTACTTTTATATGGAGATGGCCGGATTTTTGGACAGTCAGACCACAAAGCAGATTACTACTTTGCAAAAGTAATGTAAAAGTAATTCTGGTCGGCTTACAAAGTAGCTTATTTAACTAGTTCTTGGGGGCAAACGCACTACAGTTTCCATTACTTTTTCATGCAATGTGGATTGGTTTGTCACTTTGTAGATTTCATATAATGGCATTAGTAGGCAGCCTCTCTACACCGCGCATTACTTTTCAAGCAGATGTGAATTGATTTACCACTTCTTTGATTACAATGCATGGTGTTGTAGACAATCTTGGCATACTACTCATTACTTTTGAAATACAATTTGTAGCATACAATTTAACTTACAACTTTACACTTGCTCCCGTACTGCTACACAACTAAAACCACACTGAATTCTAATTCCAAATATGTCTGTAAATGCCCAAACAAAATAAACAATAACTTCGAAAGAAATCCCACTACATTAACGTCAGTTTTTTGCAAAAAATTGTTAGAAAAAATTTTTCTTTAGTTTGTTTTGCACTTTTTTGTGTGTTAAGGGCACCTTAGACCAGCGGATTGTCGGGCCGACTCATTTCCCAGTGTAAGGTGAAGTCGGGCAAAAATCAAACTAGTTTGATTATCAGAAAGTCGGTTAGTGTCAGGCGAAAAAATGGCCGACTGGTCCGCCGGTCTAAGGTGCCCTTTACACACAAAATTAACGCAAAGGCAGCGAAGATTTCATCAGTCGAATGTACTGAAAGGAAAAAAAGAAATAAGCAGAAGCAAGCACATAACAATCTTCTTCATTTTGTTGCTTTTGCACACACAATATTCTCAAATGCTATGAAGAATTCATCAGTTGATTTAGCTTGGCACAAATTAATATGAAAGCATCGATAAATTCAGCAAAGCAAAGTGATGTACACAACATACATATCCAAAAAGCAGCGATAATTTCATCTAACACTTAACGAAGTGTTCGGACATTTCCCGCTGGGTCATTTTGTTTATAACGGGTTTTTCAAGAGAGACGCTACAAAAGTAAATCGATAGGGACAGCAAACGACGCCATATTTTTTCCCGCTTTCTTGACATTTCTCTTCAGTAAGGTTTGCCATTTCATCATGGAAAGATATACGAGCCAACAACGAGTCGAAATTATTAAAATTTACTACCGAAATTTGGAGTCAGTGGCCTCAATTTTAAGAGCGCTACGTCCAATTTATGGTCATCAGCGATGAGGCTCATTTCTTGCTGAATGGCTTCGTCAATAAGCAAAATATGCGTTATTGGTCAGACAGCAATCCACACGTAATCCATGAGCCATCATTGCATCCCGAAAACATTACGGTTTGGTGCGGTTTATGGGCCAGCGGCGTCATTGTGCCGTACTTCTTCCGTGATGATCAAGACCGGCACATTACTGTGAATGCGAATCGCTACCGTTCAATGATAACCGAATATTTTTGGCCCCAATTGGATAATATGGACTTGGAGGACATGTGGTTCCAACAGGACGGCGCCACACAGCGAATGCCACAATCAATTTATTGGAAACCAAGTTTGGTGAACGTGTTATCTCACGAAATGGCCCAGTCGATTGGCCGCCTCGGTCGTGCGATTTGATGCCGTTAGATTATTTCCTGCGGGGCTACGTCAAGTCTATGGTCTATGCCAACAAGCCAGCGACGATTGATGAACTTCGTACGAATATCGAACGTGAAATTGCAGCAGTATCGGCCGATTTATGCTTGAAAACCGTCGAAAATTGGGTTCAGCGTCTGGACTTCTGCAAGCGTGCCCGTGGTGGCCATGCAAAAGAAATCGAGTTCCATACATAATGGCATCGAACGTACTTTCACAGGAATAAAGAATTTCATAGCGCTCTTATTGAAAAACCCTTTAGTAGTGCTGAAGTAATTCGTGGCAAAAGGTGCATTGGTTTCATCACGATATTGCTTCAGATTTTCAAAATGAAGTAATTTACCGCTCTCTATTAAATATCTGCACGAGTAAGCTTGAAACGGTGTTCAACGCATTCTCATATTTTCAAACTGTCTTCCCCCAATATGCATTGAAAAATTATTTCTCCAATGTTGGAGAAAAGCTTAATTCTCAAGTTGATTTCCAATGTAATTCTCAACTTGACGTGAAACATTTTTGTCCTTATTTGCTTTCAAGTTGATATCAAGTTGAGAATTAAAATTTTTTCCAACCTTTGAGAAATATTTTAATTCTCAATTGGATATCCAACACTTTTCTCCACTTGAGACCAAACATTTTTTCAACTTGAATTCGATTTGAGTTAAGGTCCAGAATTTTTACGGTTACGTTTTTATGTTGTTGTTTTTGTTGTTTTTTCAACCACTCGATTCTACGCAGTGATACTTAGAAAAATGGACGACAATGAAGTTAAACGGAAGAAAAGAGAACAAATGCGTGAAAAACGTCAAGTTGAAATTGCAAAAAAAAAAACCTAATCAACAAAGTCGGGACAAAAGGCTTACGATGTAAATTTAACAAATATTAATCGCAAATTACACATTAGTTGAAATTTATTAGTTTTTCATTAAAAAATTTATTAGAAAATTCCCCGAAGTTTTCCTTCATCTGAACGTTGATGATCGTAATGCACCTTCTAGTTCGTCTGATCACAATCCACGAGTTGTAAAAGTCACAGAAGTTCAGACGAAGACTGTCCTTGAAAGACAGCGCAATCTAGAAATCCTATGAATTATTCATGAAATTTGAAAAAATTATTCAACTAACTGAAATTTTTTTTTTTTATAAAAAAAATATGTTTTAATGTTCTACATCAGAAAACATTTATTTATGAAGTAAGAAACATTAAAAACATCATGGTACAGTTTTGTTATCAATTTGAAATTTCATTTTTCCAGTTAGCTCAAGTTAAAGGTTCTGGAGAATCGCCCATATAATAAATAACACTTTAAAATGAAAAAATCAAAAATATTTTTTTTTTAATGTGGCAATTCCGTATCTTCCATTTGATACCGATTGGAGAAATTACTTTGATATCAAGTTGAGAATCACAAATTTCTCAATTTGATAACTAAGAAAATCACCATATAAAAAATGTGCCTTTTAAGTTGAGAAGACTATAATCGGACTGTTGAGGTGCATTTGAGAATCAACGTTGGAGATTTAAGAAAGGTATTTGATCTCAAATGTACCTCAAGTTGATATCCAACAAAAATTTTTATTGGGCCTACTCGCATTTGTAAAAGCAAAACAAGCAAGAGAACTCAAAAAATTGCTGTTACAAAATGGAAACATGAGAGTATGGAACATGACACATCGAATAGAATAGAACATCACTCTCGTGCTTGTTTGTTTTGTTAAAAAAAAGCAAAACAAACGAAACATTTATGTATTTGCGGGAATATTTTGATTTGCGATATTATAGAGAAGGGCTTGGGTTAAATTTAACTTGTGTTCGTCGTTTGTGAAAGAATGAGATTCCAAAAATGGATTGCAATGATGTAAATGAAGTTTGTAAATATGTATATAGTGTTCTGCAATGTTAAAAATGTTGTGAACTGAAAATATTGGATTTAGAAGCAAATTAAATGAAAATTTGATTTTCGTTTTTAGGGAAATACAAATTCTCTACGCCTTCCAAAAAACAAAAAAAAATATTTTAGACCGAATTTTTACACACGTTCATGTTTGGTTTGTTTCGGTTTTTGGGAACGGAACAAACAAAACATGTTCCTTCTTCTCCTTCTTTCACAAACGAAAATCAAAACATCCTATCATCACTCGAGTATTTCGATAATAATTTGAAAAGATGAGAGTAAATTACGCGCCTAACTAATGTTTTTTTTTGTGTGTGTTTCGTTTCGATAGCTTGCCTCTCAGAGAATGAAGAAAATATTCGTTTCATTCGTTAGATGTATTCCATAGAGTTATACATAACAGTTTCCATTACTCTCTTCGATGCCTCTTCATGAGGACGAGGTAGTAGGCCATTTCATAGAGTTTTATTTGCTGCTGTATTTTACCAATTTTACACATAAAACGGACATAAATCAAAGGGTATGCGTATTTTCGTTCAATGCAAACAACATAAAACATAATTTAGCTGACATTAGATCAATAAACACTAATTAAAATTAGTTCCTATCTTTTTTGCTCTCTCATTATCCATCATCGGCCTAGTACGAGTACCTTTTCGATCAGCTGTGGCATAGAATCCCCCTGTGTGTTCTCAATTAGAGTTCTGTTTTCGCTTCATTCTCAATAGGCAGAAAATCAAAACATTCATGCAGCTCTTTACTCTGTTCGATTACTCGAAAATTTTTGCAAATTTGTGCAAATTTTTACTGAATCGTGTTCGTTTACTCCAAAAGTCCAGTAAAAAAGAGACAGCCACTCAAGCAAGAAGCAAATCGTTTCAATTCGTTACCCCTGGAAGCCATAGCACTTTATTGTGCAGAAGTAGGTCAGAATACTGACTTACTATTTCTTCAAGAAATTTCTTAAGCTGGCGAGGGTAGACTTCTTTTGCCAAAATGCTGTTAATATTCTTAATAACCAAGTTCATGACCTCAACCATATCGGTCGGAAATGTTTGGTCACAAAGCGCGTCTTGATGAATTATGCAGTGAAACGTTAAAATTTCGTGGTTTAATTTGTGCCGAAGAATCGTTGTTACCCTTTTATTTCTATTCCTGTCATACTTCTAGCTCCATCAGTTCCTATTGAAACGATTTTTTTTATATTGATTTCATAGTCCAAGCATTTAAGTAATATTCAAAAAACGTCCGAAATTGTGAGACCTCAAAACCTCTTCCGAAAGGTGTAAAAGAGTCCCAAAAATACTTTACCGAATAAGCTTTTCAATTAAACTAAAGCAACCATGAAAATCGAAAAAGAACGCCTTTTCGGGACTCTCTAGAGCAGGGGTCGGCAAAATATTTCATAGTCCGCCCGCAATCCTAGCAGTTCTTAGTTTGGACCTTGGGGCGACATATACCTGACGAAAATCCATAGCAAGTGTTAAAGCAAAAGGCATTTTATTATTTTTTTATTCATTTTATTTATTATTTTAAATTTGAAGGCATTTTAGAAGTTATATCATGTACTCTTTGAGCAGATAATGGCATACACATACATACATGGTTTCCCATTCCATCCCTTGAAGGAATTTGGGAGAGCTTCTCACAACCAATGAGCTGCTGTGCGCTTTCTAGTTTTGGCATATCTTTGGTTTTCTTCATGATTTCGGTTTTGTTTTTGAAATCACGAAACAGTTCTTAAGCTCCATGTATGGAACAATCTTTGATGTACTCGCCATCTGTGAATGGTTTCCCTCTTTTTGTAATTTGTAGTGATATTGCGAAGCTTGCCAGATTTACATTATTTGAAGGCTGAGCCCAGTTACTTATCATAGAATTCGACTGTTGTTTTTGAAGCTCTATAAGAGCTTTTTTCCGACGTTTTGCTTTCAAAATATCGACTTAAAAATTAAGAAAATCGGGGTTCTTGACCAAGTTTTAAGTAGAACTCAAAAAACGTCCGAAAACTCGGACTTTTAGTGATAGGACACCCTAATAAAAAAAATAAAATAAAAACCCCACGCACTAAATGTAAATATTCGAGCGCAGTTTTTTAAATTTCGTTATATGGCAACTCCGGCTAGGTTTGAAACCGCATACTCGATTACAATTTTTTACATTTATGTGTTGCACGTGGTGACTCAACGATTGTTTTGAGCGAAATGTTAAAAAAAGTAAATTTGACTATGGGCAGGTTGTATAACATGCTGACGACCTGGCGGAAAGATGTCCAGAGATGTGCTCCAAACCATAATCAAGAGGCTTTCTAAGTATACCTGGGGGAATGGATTGGGTGTAAATCAATAGAAAACCTCTATGCCATGAAGCAGAAAGTTCCGTATATTCAATTCTTATCTGTATGTGGTAGAAAAATTTGGTAAACGATAAGGTGAGATATGTACGTATAATTCGCTATAGAATGCTTGATATGGATAGGATCAGTAGAGCCCTACACTGAACGGAAAAGCTTCGTCCCAGGAATTAAAATGTTCGTCACTCCAACAACATTTGTCATCGAAAGCGAGCTAATGTACAGTTTCGTTCTCGCTACGAAAATGTGATCATCAATGCTGTTTTTAAATAAAATAAATATCTTTCGTTGCTGCAATGAATTTGGTTTCATTGCTGCTATGAATATGTGTCATTGCTGCAATGAATTTGTTTCAATTTCTTTACCTAAGTCTGTTGACAAAAGTGCAGAGAACGGCAATGGTGTGCGTAACGCGGGTCCTTTGCACAAGCACTCCTAGGGTTTGGGGGCTATAATACCCCTGTTCCCACTAGATTTCCTGGGAAGGCAAATTCGGCAATCCGCCCAGGACATTCTTCTCAATAGATCATATGGGCTGGTCATATGTCGATTTTGAGGGATCTGCGGCAATCCACTGGAAAAGTCGACTTCGTGACACCCACTTTAACTTTTGAGAGAAACTTGTTCACTCATATCCCGGACAGATAAGACAGGAAGGGACACATATCAGGTTATATAAGGTATTTTCGCTTCTACACTGACAGCTCCAAACTATATGGCAAGGTATGGTTTAGAGTTTATTCTAAAGAGCTGGGTCTAGACCATGCACAAAGGCTACTAAACCATTGAAGTGTCTTTCATACAGAAGCCATGGCAATCGGAAAAGTTACCGTTTGGCTGGAACGCAACTTCATGACCGCCTGGGGTATCAACAACTACTCTAACAGTTAAGCTGCTATAAAATACCTGCAATGTGTATTCCTGACTTCAAGAACTCTCCAAATTAAATGAATGGCGTTCAATATTCATCTTATAAGATTAGAAACTACATTACCTGTTCCGTTGGATACGGAATATGCCCCTTTCCGCCTGCTAGATCATACTTAAAACCGAAGCTCTCAGACATGCGAATAATATATGATCTCGTGGGACAAATTCTGCAGGAACATACCCAAATATTCATATATTGGCAAGTCCTTTAAACGCAAACATTAGCGTGTTTACCTGCAAAGATGCATACTTTTACGTGAAACCATATTGTTGGTTGGTCTTCGTTGGGGTTTCTCCCTGCTGGGTATTATGTTGTTGGTAAATTTTCTATAGCACTTTTAGTTGTGGACAACTTTCTCTGGCATTTACTTCGCTTACGGCATATCGAGTCCACCTTCCCGTCACTTTATCAATAGTGTATTCGTTGGTATTTTAAGTGTATTCATGGTCTCATAAACTCTTGGAACTTTTTAGCAAAATTTTACAATACGTAATTTTCTGACTATTATCCTTATTGTATATAGTTTGAGCAGAATCGGACCAGGCATTTTGATACCCCCACACAAAGTGACCAGTGGGTCTTGAAATTTTATCGCACTATTTCACCCAATTTAATTAACCAATTTTGAGACAATTTTTTGTTTATATCTATGACGCTTTCTCTCAACAAACTATCAAATCTGTTCGAAACGTGTGTAAAGTTATGAAATTTGTTCGCAAATCGTTGTCATATGAGTTGTCACATTCTAGGAGTGTTTCAAGACGGACTGCTTGCCTTAAACACGTTATTATATTCTATTAATCGATTAATCGCACTGATTTGCTCGAGTTAATCGTTAATCGAAAAATTTAATTATTAAAATGTTCGGTTAATTTTATAGCACGATTAATCGATTAACCGAATAATGATTAATTGAATGGTTACCGTAATATTCAGTAAACTCCTTTTGCTGAGTTTCTAATTCAGCCTTATGTTCATTTATCTTTTTCATTGAGTTTTGAAGCTCAGATGTTAATGTTTCAACTTTTGCACTTAGTAATTTCAACTTTTGCACTTAGTAATATATTTCTTTTATCCTATTAGTTTGTTTCTCAGATTCGAGGTTTTGTTTTTCAGCAAATATTCAAGATCCATTTGTTTGTTTCTTAAGTCTTTTTCACCTTAAATGTTGAATATTGTTATTTATCACAATTACGTGATGGTTTCAATATTGCAATTAACAGGTTTTTCAATAAGAGCGCTACAAAAGTTTTTTTAAATAAAACAAAACCGGTTTTAGATACCAATCAAATTCTTTATTCCCGTGAAAGTACGTTCGATGCCATTATGTATGGAACTCGATTTCTTTTGCATGGCCACCACGGGCACGCTTGCAGAAGTCCAGACGCTGAACTCAATTTTCGACGGTTTTCAAGCATAAATCGGCCGATACTGCTGCAATTTCACGTTCGATATTCGTACGAAGTTTATCAATCGTCGCTGGCTTGTTGGCATAGACCATAGACTTGATGTAGCCCCTCAGGAAATAATCTAACGGCGTCAAATCGCACGACCGACGCGGCCAATCGACTGGGCTATTTCGTGAGATAACACGCTCACCAAACTTGGTTTCCAATAAATTGATTGTGGCATTCGCTGTGTGGCTTGTGGCGCCGTCCTGTTTGAACCACATGTCAAGTCCATATTATCCAATTGGGACCAAAAATATTCGGTTATCATTGAACGGTAGCGATTCGCATTCAAAGTAATGTGCCGCTCTTGATCATCACGGAAGAAGTACGGCCCAATGACGCCGCCGGCCCATAAACCGCACCAAACCGTATTTTTTTCGGGATGCAATGATGACTCATGGATTACGTGTGGATTGCTGTCTGACCAATAACGCATAAGTCTCATCGCTGATTGTTGAGGCCTCTTAAAGTTGGCCTCTTAAAGTTGAGGCCACTGACTCCAAATTTCGGTAGTAAATTTTAATAATTTCGACTCGTTGTTGGCTCGTATATCTTTCCATGATGAAATGGCAAACCTTACTGAAGAGAAATGTCAAAAGAGCGGGAAAAATATGGCGTCGTTTGCTGTCCCTATCGATTTACTTTTGTAGCGTCTCTGTTGAAAAACCCTTTATATGCTAATTGATGAAATGCAATTTTGAGAATTGTTCTTTTTTCCGAAAAAATTTTTGGAAAAAAATCAGATATCAAAATTCAAAAGTTTTCATATGCCCCAAATTCAATCTTGAAAAGTTTGCTTAGTATGAGCTATTTTCACTTCACTTTAGCACAATACGAATACAGACGCTGTCAACACTCTAATCGTCTCACCAATCCCACAAAGACATCTCACCAGCTGCCTTATAGGAATAAACAAAACTCAACTTAATGAGAATTGTTTCAACACATATTAGTATGAACATTTTCAAAGCAATACGTTTCTACAAAAAATAATCAAGAATTTTGTAATTTTAAGTGCATAAATAATTGCGCCAAGTGAAATAGTAAATGGTTCCTATTGTATTTATTTTTTTTTTGCAGGAAAGTCTAGAAACTTTTCGCGCAAATACGTGTTGAAATAATTCTCATTAATTTGAGTTGTGTAAATCTCTATAAGGTGCGATGATATACCGAAATACTTGTGGAGAAGGGTGCTGATGAGTTGTGTTCAAGCATCCACCACAATAATAAATATGACAAGTTTTTTATTTAATTAAAAATATTAAATGTTAATTATCCTCGTAATCGTGTTGATTATGCATGTACAAGTAATTGAAAATATATATAAAATGTTGATTAATTTCGTAGTCAAGTTGGGTGCGCATGTAATTGAAATAAAATATTAAATGCTAATTAGCAACGAACTCACTCCAGGGGCATAATTGTGTCTGAGTATAATAGTCGTCCAAACGATACTGATATGTCGATAATGACAGTTCATCTACCATTTAAAATACATGCATTCATAAAACTTGACTACCGACAAAACGAATTCGATATCGTTTCTTACATAATTAGCCTCCATTTGATTAAGTACACTGGGAGAAAAACATACATGAAAATTATGAATTTGTGCATTGTCCTGATGTAAAAGATCATACATTTCCATCATTGGATAATGGTAAAATTTCATGTCAATTGTTCTTCAGATTGGCCCATCAATTTAACGTAAATGTTTGATGCAAAATTGTCGTAAATTTAATTCATGTTCTTTGAGTTGACGTAAAGTGTACATTAGTAAAATGTACTTGGTTGCTAAATTTATGAATTATTTGATTAATTTATGATTTTTTACATTCAATTGTTATAATGCATTTCATGAAATTAAAACATTGCAATGCAGCAATAATCAGATTTTTCTTCAATCCAACATATTAAGTTCATAGTCTCTCTGCTACACTCCTCCATTTTTAAATTCTTTATATTAACTTCACCTGTCTGTATGCATGCATGCATGCCGAAAAATCTTTGGATTGGTTTTTAATCTTTTTCCCCTGATCCAATCGAGCTGAAACTTCGCAGGCAAACTAATGGCGACGACCAAAATGAACTATCAAAATATGGGCAGGATTGGACAAAGAATTCATATATGAAGAATTTATAGTCAACAACTATGCTTTTTACGGGTTGGGTTTTTACTTTAGTAGTAGAGAGGTACTTGTTTATGTCATACATAAAAGTTCAAAAATTTCTTTTACTAATCACAATAAAACTGAACTCAAAATACAAAAACAAAATGCAAATGAATTTGACACGTTCGGACCACAACGACATGAAAAAATTTAATTCAGCTTTAGTTCAAAATTTAGTTCAGAAACCCGATCGGATTCGAACCGTCCGCTAAACATTTTCAAAGGCATACACAGCCGTCGATTGGGTAAGCTCCGCATTACAACGGATAAAGGGCGTCGAACAATTCTTTGATGTAATTTAGGACTTTATAAAGAAATAGGGTTCTAAATATATATACTATATAAAATATACGTTGACAGAAATTCATCAAAATGGTGTAAAAGTTCTTCAATTCAATGAAGATGAACAAATGTGAAAAAACGTAATCGTTAATTTGTGGAAAATATTAATTTTATCAATGAAATTTTATATCAATTTAATGTACAAATATTTATTAATGTTTTTCATTGTGCTGATGATCAATTATTTTATCAGTGTATGTAATTGATAAATATATAAATTTATGATGAAGTTTAAACTGATGTACGGCTTTAACTGAAAGTGTTGTGAAAAATTGATTAAACTTTCACTCAGGCTGATTATGAGTTTAATTGAAGTATAGTCAATTACCGACCTACAATTTGTGTATTTGTGCTAACAATTTTCTTCATTTGATAAAATCTACACGCTGAAAAAAATCGGCCTCTGTAACATATTCTCTCAAACTTATTTTGCAGGAAACATTTATATATTTGCAACACACTTCAAGCATTAATATGCTTGCAAGTCCCAAACATACTTGTATTTGAATGTAAACAGTAGTATGTTTACAGGCAAACATGTATGCTTTGACGTGGACATATATGCATTCTTCTTCCCAAACATGGATATACTTACGATAAAGCAGTCGCGTGTTCCCCCAAACATCGATATACTTACGTGGAAACATATGCGTATTTCCTCCCAAACAGAATAGTATTTAGAAACGAAATTAAAAGATTTAAAAAGGATGAATGCACTATTTTTCTTTTTCATGCTTTCGCTTCTCCTTTCTTTATTGTCTCTCACGTGTTTGATTTCAGAACGTTGCAACTATACGTTGGTTAGTACTAAGCATTGGTACACAAACAATGTACGTATATACAAATCTAGTTCATGCAAGCCAAACGTGGATTAATTACTTGTGTTTTATTTATTATATTTCACAAATGGTCCGCCATTTCAATTTTTTGAAAAGGGATTTTCTCTAAATCGTTTCTCGCTTTGGTAACACACAAACACATACACAAACCCCAAAGCAAAATCGCAAACAACTTAACCGTCCGAGCCTTTTTTTATTCTTTTTCACTTATCAAGCGCTTTTGATATCCACTGTCCGATAAACCATTGACGACTGAAACTAAAACGCAATACATCAGCCAAAATAAGAATCACTGACTTCATCTGCAATTTACACGCATATTCAGGAATATTTAGGAGTCACTGACTAAGAGAATAATGCAAAAATTCAGATACACACTTACAAGATATACACACTCGTTGCCTCTCTTTGTTTCTCTTGCTCTCGAAAGAGTGCAACAAACATAGTTGTATTTGTATCACAAACATAAATATATTTGGGTCGAAAACACATACATTATAGCATATTAATCATTGTGTCTCCAACGTGTAATATTGAATAGCAAACACAATGTGTTTGGACACAAGTATATTATATTTGCGACAAGCGCCAAACACACGTTATATTTGCATTCTAACAACAAAAAACGACAGATTTTTCAGCTTGCATATACAATATTCGTGTTTGATTTGAGTATTAATTTTTTTCTGTGTTTTGATGAAACGAGCCAGGCAGACACGCATCGTAGAAAGTCATAAAATGAATTTGGTTCAAAGATTCCCGGTTTATAATTGTTTTACCAATCAAATGATATGCATCCCATACTTCAATACTCTGTTCAAGTGACTGGTCGGTTGTAATTATCACAATGCTGACTGTTGCTGCATCAGACCCAGAGGCTCGCGAGGCTGGAGCTGAAGATAAATCAGCCCGCGAGCCGAAAAGCGACAGGTTGAAATTTGCGAGCCGGAGAGCGAACCAAGAAATTGAAGCTGACTCCGGCTCGCGAGCCAGACCAATTCAAACTAAAAAGACAAAACAAAGTTCGGCAAATTATAAACATTTCTCCAGAATTTAAAAATTAGACAAAATTAATAATTCTCATTTTTATTTTAGAGTTTTTGCCTGTTTAAAGAGTTTTGAAATTTATAGGATATCAAACCAAAAAAAAAAAAAACAAATAACTCGGAAACGGTGCATCTGAGTGTGAAAATATAAACTTTTAAGTCAATTTTTAAATTTTAAAGCAGCTTTTAACAAAACATTGCTAGTTACAAATTTCAGTCAGATCGGGTGTGGCTTACGAGAATTATCGCGTCGATCAACCAACTTTTTTTATGAAAGGTAGCAGAATGGGAGTTACTGGCAAAATTTCATTGTGATCGATTTACGGCAGTTATCGTGATTACCATCTAGCCTGGCAGACGAATATGACGCAGTCGTTTTAAAAAGTCATAGAATGAATTTCGTTCAAAGATACTAAAGATTCATAAAAAGTTGTGAGAGGTTTGCGAGACTTTTTTTGTATGATAAACTGTCTCTCAAACCTCTCACTACTTTTTATGAATACGGTCGTAAGGGTATAACAGGGCTCATTCTATGCATTGCATTGTCGGTGAGCGTATAAAAAGGAAAAAAACAGTATAAAAAGAAAAAAACGTTTTTGGAGGTCGTTGGTCGTAAAACTATTTGTTTTGCAATGTTTATGCACAGTTGCCTGCAAAGGTTGGAATGTTACCCCCAAATACAAATATTTGTTTCAAATGTAGTTTTTATTGTTCCAAACTAAATTTAATATTCCCGAAACTTTTTATAACTCACTTTTAAGGCAACCACACACTGAAAAACAGTCCCTCTAACATTATGCTGGAACCATGTGTATGTTTACAACATTGTTTTCATGAATTAAACAGCTACAGCTTCCTTGCGGCTTTGTTGTCTACTGTCACGTTTTCGTTTTACCAGTTTTTAACGAACAAAGCAACATTTGGGTCACAAAAAGATGAATTATAACCTATTAATCATTGTGTCTCGAACATGTAATATTGAATAACAAACACAAGTATACTGTCTTCCTAAACGTTCATAAGAAATATTAGCTAAACAAAACAATCCAGAAGAAGCTAATCCATGTATACTATCTTACTAACACAAGTATACTAACTTTGCGACAAGCAAAGTTATATTTGCATCCAAACAACACGTTATAGTTGCATCCAAACAACAAAAAAACAGATGTTTCAGCGTGCACAGAAACGTTTTAGCGCAATGCGTATGAATGTTCGGTGAATAGGCAGGCACATGAACCTGCAACCAACGTGTCTGGATTCAGCACAATTTTACCAAAAGTGTTATTACTAAACGAATTTGCTTTTGAAATTTAAAAAAAAATACTTCTATTAAAAGAATATGCCTTTGTCCAAATTGAATCCGATTCACCATAATTTCCATAACTATTTTTTGATAAAGCATATCAAAAATTGAGTCATTGGTGCGAAACCATCCATACAATTGAGAAAAAAAATGTTTTGACTCTGAGCAGATTTGAATCTACATCACTCAGTGTATCCCATTTTCAAGTCGCATGAAGTGTCGCAACACACTTCAAACATTTATATGTTTGCAAGTTTCAAACTCACGTGTATTTAAATGCAAACATGAGCAAGACTATTTTTCATTGACAAATATGTATGATTTTTCGTGGAAACATACGCGTGCTTCATCCCAAACACTACTTATGTGGAAGCATTCGCGTGTTTCCCCCAAACTTCCATATACCATATATATATATTATAATTAATTTTATCAATATATAAGTAAGTCCACATTTATAAATAATTAATACATAAAATTAAAAGATTTAAAATGAAATGAGAATCTGCTGCTCGTTTACTTCTCCATTCTTTGTTGTCTCTCACGTCTTTGTTTTCAGAAGGTTTCAACTATGCGTTGGTTATTACTGAACATTGGTACACAAACAACATCCTTATATACAAATCTCGTTCATGCAATATTGTTTTTATTATATTTCACAAATGGTCCGCTGCTTCGATTTTATCAGTAAAGGCTCGGGCAGAAAAGGGGCTTCACGTTGTTGCCCTTTCCAGTTGCTATCCTCAAAATCGTTCCTCACTTTGGTAGCACACATAGGTATATACGGAACACATACACTAAAACCAAAGCAACATCACAAACCATTCAACCGTCCGAGCCTTTGTTTATTCATTTTTCACTGATCAAGCGCTTTTGATATCCTCTGTCCGATGAACCCTTGACGACTGAATACATGAAACGCAATACATCAGCCAAAATAAGAAACACTGACATCATCTGCAATTTACACGCACATTCAGGAATATTTAGGAATCACTGACTGAGAGAATAATGCAAAAATGCACATAAACACTTACAAGATAGCCACTCTTGTTGACTCTCCTTTATTCTCTTTCTCTCGCGAGAGCATAAACAGTACAACAAACAGAGCTGTATTTGTATCACAAACGCAGATATATTTGGGTCGCAAACACATATATTATAACATATTAATCATTGGGTCTCAAAGATGTAATATCGATTAGCAAACACAATGTGTTTGGGCACAAGTATGTTATATTTGCGACACGCACCAAACACATGTTATATTTGCATCCAAACAACAAAAAACGACCGATTTTTCAGCGTGTACGGCAATGACATATTACTCTCATTAACATAAATGCTCCCTTGCAGCAAATAAAAGCCATAAACGAAATTCAGTTGTCTAAAGTTTAGTTTGAGTGAAATAACATTTTTCTTTGCGTGTACATATGTAGTTCAATACCAAGTCGACATTTACGTTTACGCGCAACGTATTCAACTCAGTTGACCCGGTTTATGACTGCAGTCATAACGAGGTAGACAAATGTGCGAGACATTTTATTAAGGCAACCAATCGTATAATTATGACGAGATGATTCAGAGTTTATGTTTATAAGTTAAGACAACTTCGTAAAATTAAAACTTGAAATTTTAACTGCTTACGTAGGCGTCAGTTACTGGGTTGATTACTAAGGCTGCTATAGAAAATATGCGCAAGTTGAATAATCACGTGCTTGCTGCGAGCGCCCATACAAAGAGACGGTTATACCTATATACAATTATTACACTTATAAAACAGAAACTAAACATGGTACCGGGTTGAAATGGACGAGGGTCACTAACGATTTGGCTTATAAATTCGACTAAGTTTTTTGTAGTCATGATGACAGTATGAAGTTTACATATTGTAATAATAGGCCAAAGTTGGTGGATGAACCCCAACCTGATTAATGGACAGCCTGATTAACTGAATAATTATTTACTAAACATATATTTAGTCGATCGATTTGTCTGCATGTCGATTAATCAATATTCATGACGTTTTACGACGAATCGAAACGATGGTGTTGCCGTCACTCTAAGTGAGGTGCCGGTCGACGAAATTAATTAAATTTGATCAGTATAGGTATTGAACACACGTTCTCACATTGTCAAGAAAACTACGTCACATAAAAAAAATTTTTAAATTTTTATTTGGACCACTGTTGATGACCATTTGGACTCTTTGCCGAATTTTTATACGTTCGGGCGATAATTGATTGGTTTACATGTTTGCTAAAGATACTATTTAGCATCGATTAGTGTCTTGGGACACCGTTTTGCATACCACATCACTCCGGACAGTCTAATGTACAAGTGTCTATGTCCAACCTGTTAATAGGAGATACCTCCTTAGATCCCCTAGATCTATCTCGTGTGCTTCAGAGAGGATGTGTAGGAAGGGACGACCTATAGTCTTTATGCATCTATTCATTAGAGCCGGGCAACTGCAGAGGAGATGTTCCACCGTCTCCTCCTCCTCTGCGTCTTCGCAGATACAGCAGTGGTCATTGTATGGAAGATTTAGCCGTCTTGCTTGATTACCGATTGGCTAATGCCCAGTCAGCACGGCAATTAGCCTTCACATGTTCCCCCGATTTGGGCTAATCAGGGAGTTAGTCCGTTGAATGTTATATTTTGGCCATGTGTTTCTGGATATGCGACACGTTTCCGTTCTTTCTCATCTGGCCTTAGCTCGTTCAAGGTAATGCAGGAAATACCTCTTTTGACGGATCCTATAGGCGTAGCGACTGACACCATATGGAGTTCGGTGGCAGAGGATCCTGCCCTGACTAGTTCGTCTGCCCTTTCGTTCCCAAGGAGACCCTTGTGGCCTGATATCCAAGTAAGAACCACATTGGCCAGTCGACCTAGCTCGACAAGTTTTTCTCTACATTCACCAACGATTATGTTGTGTTGCAGTGTTGTTAGATTTAAGTGATAGGAGAGCCGCCTGTCTATCAACAAATATTCCATTGCGCTCTGTTCTCCGTTGTAGTATAAGTTCGGCGCAGGCTTCCTAGATGGCCAGTACCTCCGCTTGGAAAACACTGCACTTTTCTGGGAGTTTGAATAATAGATTAAGGCTTGCCTCTTCGGAGAAGACGCCCGAGCCGGTTCCACATTCCATTTTGGATCCGTCCGTAAATACGTTGGTGTCAAAACCTGCCAGTGGTTCCCCTTTATCCCACTCTATTCTTCTGGGAAACCTGACATCAAATAGATTATCGAACGTCAATGAGGGAGTGCAGTAATCGGTGATTATATTGAGTTCTAGTGGAATTGTCTGCAGTATACTCGCATGTCCATATACGTTGCTGTTCAGATTCCAAGAGCATTTAGTCGGGTGGCGCTCCAGGCCACACTAGCTGTTATGTGAACGCCAATTGGTATAATATGAAGCATTGCATTAAGGGATTCAGCTGGACACGTCCTCATTGCCCCTGTTATGCTGATCTCTAAAATCTATAAAACGGTTGCATAATGGACGTCGTCCCCGCGACAGACCACCATAGCATTGCTCCGTAGAAGAGTATAGGTCTGATTCTACTAGTATACATCCATAGCACCATTTTCGGCCGGAGACCCCATCGGCTTCCGAACATTTCCGAGAAGCGTAGTACGCAACGGTTGCTTTCAGTGCGCGGTGCTCTATGTTACGCTTCCAGGATAGTTTAGGGTCTAGAATCACGCCCAAGTACTTGGCGTAAATTGATAGTGGTATCTCTATTCTACTTAGCCGAGGAGGATTAAACATTGGTATCTTTGTCGTCGTGGTAAAAAGTATGACCTCAGTTTTCCCTGGATTCACTCCAAGATCACTCCCAGTGGCCAAGTAATTGAGTGATTTCCAGCCCCATTCATGATTTCGCTCAAAACGGATGGGAACAAACTGGATACCATTATTACCACGTCATATCCACATACGCCACGGTTTTGATCCTCATATTGTCCAGTTTTAGTAGTATTTTGTTGATCACAAGTAACCAAAGTAGGGGAGAGGTGACTCCACCCTGAGGAGTACCCCTATTCACTCGCTTTGATGACTCGCTGTTGCGCATAGAGGCGTTGATAATTCTGCTCTGTAGTGATTCTTCTTTAGCCGCAAGTGATTCTTTTATAGCCGCATTATTGAATCCAAGAAGTCCGCGAGGGTATATTGTTTGTGTTCCTCTCAACAATTCTGACGACTTCGTGCAGGGCTGTATCGGTTATGCGGCCTTTTAGATATGCATGTTGACTGAATGATATTTTGGGCGATCCATCCATTTTCGTGCGGATGTACGCATCAATTAGCCTTTCAAGCGTTTTCAGAAGAAAAGATGAGAGACTGATCGGTCGGAAATCCTTTGCGCTCTCGTGACTCCATCTTCCCACCTTGTGAATGAAAACCACTCCAACCTGGTTCCAACTCTTTGGTAAGTTGTTCAGAGTCAGGCAAGATCGGAATATGATACAGAGCCACGGCTTAATTATGACCTCCGCGCTTTGCAGCATTTTTGGTATAATACCATCTGGTCCCAAAGATTTATATGGTGAGAAGCCATTGATAGCCCAGGGTATACTGTCTGGACTGATTATATCCCCTATGCCGTTAGTTTCTGAGTATTGGGTTGATAATGTTCGCACCTCCCTGGATGTGTCCTCGCAGCCTGGGAAGTGTGTTTTCAAGAGTATCTCTAGCGATTCAGCTGAGCTATTTGACCATGTCCCGTCATCACTCCTCACATAGGTGGGATTTCAGTGCCTCTTGGCCAGTATTTTGCTCAGTCATGCTGTGTTTCTTTGTGTTCTCCATGGATCCACAGAACTTCGACCAAGATCGTATTTTTGCAGTGGCTATTGCTTTCTTATACTCTTTAAGTATATCCTTATGCGGCTGCCAGGATTCATTTATAAAGCTTGCATCCAAGGCGGATAAGTTTTCTTTGAGAGTGACTGAGGACATGACACTTTGAATGCAGAATCCATGGATTTGTCCAACTTGGATACGGCTTTTTCTACGTGTGTAGTGGTATTTATGTGTTGCGCGGACTTAGGAAGCTTACTTTTCAGAATCCTGTTGAATTTGTCCCAATCAGTTCTCTTGAGATTCCGAAAGCATCTGACTGAAGCCGTCGGGAATGTGTAATGAATGTTTACCCATTATCCACAGGGTATGGGGAAAATAATGGATGGGGAATTTCCCATCACGATTACCCATTACCCTGAGGGTAATGAGGAAAATAATGGGTAGTACCCACGACGATGGGTAATGGGTTTCCCAGGGTCCCTTTTTTGATCGAAAATATGAAAAAATTAGAAAAAAGTCTACATCTTGAAAATGTAGCGTCAAATCGAAAATATAACTATTTTATTTTTGAAGGCTTCTTAAGAGGTAAAAAATTTATTATTTTTGCGATTGGACGCACCGTTTCCGAGTTATAGTAACTTTTTTATTTAAGCGATTTTCTTATTTACGCTATATTTTCAAAAAAAAAAATGTTCCATACGAATTGCACCATTTTATGAAAGCCTCTTAGAAACCGTCAATAATTTGTTATTTTATCGATTGGACGCTCCGTTCCGAGATATAGAATTTTTGTCTAATTTTTACAAATTTCCGATCAAAAATTGTGATGAGCTACCCTGGGTAACCAATTACCCATCGTCGTGGGTAACTGTCCATTTCCCTGTGGGTAATGGGTAAACGATCGTTACCTACTCTCCACGGCAATAATAATGGGTTACCCAGGGTAACCTATTACCCATGAAACACGAACACTGGCCAAACCACATCAGCCTGAAACTTAAGAAAACATCCTGTAGTATAAACAGTTTAATTGAAGTCTAATCAATTACCGACTGATAATTTGTTTACGTGAGTTGACAATTTTCATCATTAGCTAAACTCGAAATATGAAAGTTGATTTGAGTATAAATTTTTTTTCTATGTAGAGAACATCGGTGATTTCGCATCCATTTCAGAGTTTAAAGTCGATTAGACTAAACTCGGCTAAGCGCCACTTCTGTCTGTTTCTATGTCTTCGCCGATTTTGTTTTCGGAGCTTATACGAAAATCTCCATTTCAAAACTTTGTTAATTTACTGTGAAATGCATTGATATTTTTTTCAATTACTGATAATTAGAACCCTAGTAGAAGAGAACCAAAAAAGTCGACGCGATTCACTCAAACACATTTCTTTCCCGCGTCATAACTTGATTATTTCATACTTTTTACATACTTTATGTAATTTTAAATATGGTTGGAATTTCTATAGTTAGATACAATAACATCATCAGAAAACTGCTCGTGAATTGAAATATTCAACGAAGAGTAGAGTAAGAGAGAGAGAAGAGAAACGACGCGCTTGACTCGTTTTCTTTGTTGACATTCCACTCCATGAGTAAATTTTCTTCTCTATACCATAGTTGCTTTATGATAGAACAAACTAACCTGAAAGCACTTCAACAATGTGAGTATGCAACAATATGCAAGAGGAATAGACGAACATGGAGGAACAATTCTTTCTGTTCTTGTGTTGGAATTATGAATTTTTGAGTGTATGTTGCTAGTTAGGGATCTGCGATCGATACTAATTCGCATATGAAAATTGCATATTGCAGTTTGTATATATACGATCGATGATCTACCGATGGTATCAATTCAAAAGATGAACTTGTCACGGAGTTCGAAACTAGTCATGCCACTGAGTGTACTTAACTGAATTGTCTATTATTCTAACAAAACTAACCATTTTCATTTAGAAAATTGTTCCTGACCTTGGAAGCCTGTAGTGTGAACTTCTCATACATTAACGTACACCGAGCGAAAAAACAATATCAAATTGATATTTTCGTTAACGAATTGATATTAAACGTTAACAAAATGGGGCTAAGTGCGAAAAATATCAATATGATATCGTTCAATATCAAATGTCTCGGTCGCTATTTTCTCTTGGAATAAATAAATAATAAATTATAATAAACTTTTTTCTTGAAAGTCAACCGTGCCATTTGATATTGATCAATATCAAATTGACATCTAAAATGTCAAAATAAAAATGCCAATTGATATTCATCAATATCGAATTGATATTAACCAACATCAAATTGATATTGATCAATATCAAATTGACATCTAAAATGTCAAAATAAAAATGCCAATTGATATTCATCAATATCGAATTGATATTAACCAACATCAAATTGATATTGATCAAAATCAAATTGATATCTAAAATTTTAAATCAAAAATTGATAAATTTGAATACGAAATCTATAATTTGATTTTAAAAATAAAACAAATTTAATATATATTTTTATTAAATTTTTTATTTACGTTTATATTTAGTACATATAACTTAGACAAACTTTCAAAGTTTTCAAAAATAATAAGATATTTAAACAAATTAAAATTGATTTCAGTTCAAAAAGGGTAAGATATTAAACTTGGAAAAAATTTCAAATTTCTAAATCATTTAATGATGGAAGTCTTAGAACTAGACTGTCCTGGGCATCCGAAATAGTCACCTTTTTGTGTCCCTTTCCATTAGCGAGTTTAAAACGGGCAGTGGGTTGCAGTACTCCAACCAACAAAATTATTATTAAATAGTTTTGTATCTCTGCAAAGATTTTTAATTTATTAATGAGAAACTAACTAACCGATGCAAATTTTACCTTGATTCTTTGCTGCTTTGTAAGATAAGAGCTGTCGTTTGCAGGCTGAATTATGGAGGTTTTTTCTATGTATTCAACAATTTTTGACTTACTGCAGTCCCATTGTTCCTTAAACGAGTTACCTTTTCCAGGATAGAGGTAATTAAAATCAATCGCGAACTATGAAAAAAATTAATTTTTGGAAAATATTTAAAAAACAATATAATATAGTAAATATAATAATAATTTAGTAAATAAAATTCGTTTTTTTTGCTAAAATCACTTAATAAATTAGTAAAACAAATTGATGTTGGACTAGATTAATAATAATAGCCGAGTTTAGCAAACAATATTTAAAATTTTTATAAATATTTTTATAAATATTACAAGTTGCAGTTTGTGTACAAAATAAATAGCACAAATAGTACTTCAAATACATAAATATATACATACATTCATACATACAAACTTTGCCGGCTGTAACAACGTTGTTGTTTTTTTTTCCATATGAACTTTTTTATGGCGTTAGCGCCTTGTAAAAAAAACACGCATATTGTACAGTTGTTTCTGTATGTATTTATGTATAAACACCGCACATATTTTGCACTTTTCACTCTTATTTAATTAACTAATAATTTTTGTGCGCTAAAAAATTAATAGCTTACTTTTTAATAAAGGATATACTTCTGGCAGCTCAAATTCTGCAAGCAGCTGCATTAATTTATCCTCCATTTGAAAAACTTTCTACAATTAACTTTTTATAATTAACTTTTATTTGAACTTAAATGTTTTGCTTATTTATTTATTCACTTTATTCACTTTCTTTATTTATTCTTTTGTTAATACGACAATAAGCAATTAACACCACACTGATTAAATGTCACTTTTCAACTGAGCCGATAGGCAATATCATTTTTGCATATAAGCATAGGCAAGAAATATCATGGGTAATGCTGCCGCGACGTCAGAAAAAATGTATCAGGCAAAAATCAAATATATATTTGTTTTTGTAAATTTTTTTTACCACAGAAAATGCGTGTGATATACAGCCAAACAATTTCGCAAAAACAATACATATATGTGTATGTACATATATGTGTATGTGTTTTACAGGTTCATGCATTAACATGAAATTGATACCGTAAGCTAAGAGAAATAAAAAAAATAACAACAAACATTTAATTGTTGTACTTGGGTGACCGAGCGTTTTGATATTGATCAATATCAAATTGATATTATAAATTTTCAAAATGAAATTTTACTACAACCATACGAAAAAATTGGCTACAATCACAACAAACATTTAATTGTTGTACTTGGTGACCGAGCGCTTTGATATTGATCAATATCAAATTGATATTATAAATTTTCAAAATGAAATTTTACTACAACCATACGAAAAAATTGGCTACAATCACAACAAACATTTAATTGTTGTACTTGGTGACCGAGCGCTTTGATATTGATCAATATCAAATTGATATTATAAATATCAAATTGATATTATAATTATCAAACACGACGCTTACGTCGCATCAAAAATAAAATTGACAACAACCATATGAAAAAAGTGGTTACGCCAGCGTCAAAAAATATCATTTTGTGCAATATCAAATCAATATTTCAAAATATCAATATGATATTGCTATTTTTCGCTCGGTGTAATTACGTTTGTTACTGCACGCTGAAAAATATCCGCCCAGCAACATATTGCAGGAACCATGTACATGTTTGCAAGAATTGTTTTCATGAATTGAATATCTGCTGCTTTTTGATTCTTTATTGTCCTTCACGTTTTTGCTTTCAGCAGTTTTAAACAAACAAAGCAACATTTGGATCACAAATATATATATATTATAACCTATTAATTATTGCGTTCCAAACATGTTATATTGAATAGCAAACACAATGTGTTTGCACACAAGTACACTATATTTGCGGCAGGCTACAAACACGTTATATTTCCATCCAAACAACAATAAAATACTATTTTTTCCGTATTTCATTTTCAGTGTTTTAGATATGAACCTTAACAGTTTGAGTTCCGTAGGCGTTGCAATGCTTCTTTGTCTAATCACGGCCATGCCAAGCCATTTAATACGAAACATATATACAGGAGATACACATTGATTGTTATAGTATATAGATAAATATGTATATAATAATGTGGGGTTTTATAATGTACACGCTGAAAAATAACGGCCCCAGCAACATATTGCAGGAAACATTTACATGTTCGCAAGCAGTGTTTACGTGAATAGAAGATCTGCTGCTTTTTGTTTCTTTATTTTCTGTCACGTTTTTATTTCAACAAAAGAATCAACATTTGGGTCACAAATATATATGTTGTAAGCTATTAATCATTAGGTCCCAAACATGTTATATTGAATAGCAAATACAATGTGTTTGGACACAAGTATACTATATTTGCGACAGGCTATAAACACATTATATTTGCATCCAAACAACAAAACAATACAAATTTTTCAGCGTGCACATATAGCATACATGGGGTTTTTTTTTAAACTTGCATTACTTTATCTAATGCAAATGCAAAGGAATTACCATTATTCGCAATGACAATTAAAAAATTTTGAATTTGCATTTGCTCAGGCAACGCAACTGCAGGTTGTGGAATCGAATGTCATTTGTAATGAAATATGTAAAAGCTTTTAATTGTTTTGGTTTTGTATGACTGCTGGCAATTCTGTTTTTAAAGTATTTTATATCTAGAGGTTTGTGGCTTCGATAGGAATTGCCTCGTAGTACTTTCAAATTCATAAACCTGTACTGTATAAAATATTTCAAAACCAAAAGTGCCAGATATGAAGGAAATGATTTGAAAATATGTACACTTGCCAATGGTATTCAAATTTCTTTGAATTTGCATTTGTAGATGTCATTCAAATTAAACTACAAATTATAATTGTCATATAATTAATTTCTTCCATTTATGATATTTAGTGTATATAGGGTTATAATACATGTGGGCAACCATGGAGGTAATAACTATTATTTCTAAATATCTATTAGAATATATACATATGTCGATAATTTGCGATGAGACTATCTATCGTAACTCCAATTTTAAATAAATATAAAATGGAAATTTAAAATTAAATTTATAGAATAACAATACATTGTGTGAGATTATTTTTTCATGTAATATACATTTCTGAGTTATGACGACAAACCCCTAATCTACTAAAATACCCTAACAACTATACAAATGCTAACGTTCCTCATGTAGCGTGCTCCGCTGCTGTGGGTATATCTTTGATGAAGAATGTCGCTGGTATATGAGCGAATACTGTTGAGAAGCGTTGGTTCATAGTCGCTTCAATGGCCATCTTAATGGACGGCTGTAATACTTCATAGAAATCATGCCAGTGCTCACTGAAAACCTCATTTGTGCTTTCCTCCAATACTTGCTGACCATGAAAGAGATTATCCAAACGTATGCGAAGTCCATCGACTTCTTTGACCTCGAGACGTAGTTTGTCCACATCTATGAAAGTGAAATTGTCTTCGTCGCGAAGCTTTAGATGTACCACCACATAAATTTCAGAGTTTTCTGAAAATTATTGAAAATTTGGGGAAATTCAACTTTAACTGCAACTGAATGAAGGTGTTGACTCACCAATAATGATGTAAGATTTGCCATTTCCACTCAATGCTATATTCAAGATTCTTCCCTTGATACTGTAATCGGAGGTAATGTCCATCTTGGGTATAATTAAACGAAACTTTGCAACTACACTGGAAGGATCAAAACTGTAACAGAGAAAGAAAATTGTCAGCGTTACTTCTGTATATTAATCAAATATATTCTTAAGCTTTAACATTTACCTGGCATCATCTACAATTGTGCCGCTAATTCCGCTCAGCATTACATTATAGAGATCAATGTCTAGGGACACTGGACTGCTGTGGTCCTGTGGTATTATAACCCGTTTTATGAAAAAGGGATCCAAAGAGTCGGTTGACTCCAAACCTGGGATACCTTAAAAGAGATAGGAAACATTTTTTAATAATTTTCATTAGTGTGATTATAAATACATGCAGGGTCGGCAGAAGAAGGGGAAAAACCATTAAATATTTTTTTTCAATATTTCATTTTATTTTCGTGATACTCGATTTTAGAGATTGCAAAAAAGGTACAGCATTTTACAATTCATTCTCATAAATAAGAATTATCTTAGAGACCGCCAAACAAAAACAAATCAAATTAGTAATATCTTTTGACAATACTCTTAGTTATCACTTCAATTAAAACTTTCGTACAATCAACGTTTTTGTCGTAGCTGCAACGAAACATATCACGATTTTTTTTTCGCTACAATATCTGTAATATTTTTTCCAATGTATATTTTTTTAAAATTAATTATGGGATTTTGCCTAACATTTAAAATTGACGAAACGAATTCATTGCTGCAACGAAGTAGACGCTCAGGCGACGAAACTGATTTTTTGACATTTTCATATGTCGTTGCTGCGCCAACCAAAACAGTTAAGCCGGAATCACAATGCAAGCAACATTCTCAATAGGCGTTCGCAATGTAAGCAACAGTTTACTTCGAATCGAGTTGTTTGTTCTAACAGGTGATACCAGTATTACGGCCAATATAGTATCAATGCAACAGTAAAATATATTTTGTTTTCGTGTCAAAATTAACACAAATGTATCTCAAGAATAAAAGTAAGCCAGAAATTACAAAATTACATGAGGTGTCAGGGGACACCCGGTTGGAACGAAGTTCCTTTCGCTATATATTATGTACTAGTTAGTTCCAACACGCCTAAGGCGCCTGTTGAAAAATACTGTTATTTAAATGTTAAATACTGTTAAAAAATAGTGTTATTAAAAGATACTTTTTGTAAAATGATAAATTTTTTTAAGAAATTTGTTATTTATTGAATGTATTTTTAAACAAAAGAGGATTATATTTATGGGTCCCTTTTGTAAGTATATGTATTATGTTTTCTCGAAAAGGTCCATTCTTTAATGAGAGGTACTTCTTTTATTAAAAGCTAATGTTTTTTTTTAAGAAAAGCGACCATTTTTAATAAGAAGTGCTTTCTGTAAGAAAAAACCTAAGAGTATGATTTTTGTTTTTACAAAGAAGTACTTGTTTTAAGAACAGGTACTTTTTAATGAAGTGGTACTGTTTTTAGGAAAAGGTTATTTTTTAAGAAAATTTACTTATTTTCAGAAAGGATACAAATGAAAAGGTATTATTTTATTTTAAAAATAAGGTACTTTTAAGAAAAGTAATTTTTTTAAGAAAAGGTATTTGTTTTAAGAGAAGGTATTTTTTTTTAAGAAAAGCTATTTTGTTTACCAAAGAACATGTACAATTTTAAGAGTACATATGTATGTACTTATCTCACGAAAAGTTATTTGGTTTTACAAAAAAGGTACTCTTTAAAGAAAAGATAATTTTTTAAGAAAAGGCAATTTGTTGGAAGATAATGTATTTTTTTAAGAAAAGGTACTTATTTAAAAATTTACTTTTTTTAAGAAAGGGTACTTTTTGGAAGAAAATTTGGGTACTTGTTTAAGATAATGTATTTTTTTAAGAAAAGGTACTCTGTTTAAGAATATGAATAGTTATTTTTTTAAGAAAAGGTACTCTGTTTAAGAATATGAATAGGTATTTTTTTGAGAAAATTTATTTTTTTAAGAAAATGCACTTATTTAAGAAAATTGTATTTGTTTTAAACTTCTTTCACTTTGGCTTTTCTAAATTTACTTTTTATTCGGCTGAAAACTACAATATGTAATAAACAGGCTTCACCTAGAAAATTTCCCAGTAAACAAGAAATATCCCCCCATATGTTAATCTAGACAGAAACCAAACCAAAAGTACGAGAGTAACAGCAAGTGTGCTGCCAAATTAAATCCCATGCTCAGGGTTGTATTTCATGGATTTGCCAGTTTTGCACTTTGGCTTTTCTAAATTTATGCTGGAGTTAATGTCGACGTCGTTGACGGCGTCTCAACGCCGAAATTGTGATGTTCGGCGTAAAATTGAATTTTGCTGTTAATGTCAACGCCGTCGACGACGTTAACACAGCTGTGTACTGCTGCATTCTTACGGCGTTGAGATTAACTGCTCTCATACAATTTCATACGATTCAACTTTTTTTTGACATTTGACGCCGTCAACGACGTCGACATTAACTCCAGCAGTATGTTTTTGTCTGAGCAACGACGCCGAAAAGTTGAAACAGATTGAACTTTTTCGACGTCGAATTTCTTACGGCGTTGAGATTAACTGCTCTCATACAATTTCATACGATTCAACTTTTTTTTTTGACATTTGACGCCGTCGCCGACGTCGACATTAACTCCAGCATTACTTTTTATTGGGTTCAAAACTACAATGTGTAATAAACAGGCACCACCTAAAAAAATTTTCTTTAAACAAAACCAAACCAAAAGTACCCAATATAGTTGATAATAATGGGATGTAATAAAGTAGTTAAAAAAAAGTTGTTTAAAATTTTTTCATTTACCCCCATCCCGCAACGTGCAATAAGGAACTTCGTTCCAAAAACCAAATTCATTTGAATTTGATTCTTCATGTAATGTTTATTTTGGGAGTTTATTCCAGGGGGTATCGATGCCACCACAGCTGATCGACTATGAATTTCAAAAATCATGCAGAAGATAGTGAATGGAGGAATGAGCGTTTAAATTATATTGTTGATTACTACTATTGCTTTTTAAATTTTATTCGATTGATAGAAAATGGTGGACTAGACTGGCTTTTAAATTATGTTTGATTCCATTTATATCATCTGCAATTCGTACTCGATGAAATTTCAACTTGCTCTGTGACTTTAAATTTAAGGAGAAGAATATAGACATTTGCAGGAACGACTACACACCAAGCGTTGGAGCAATACTAGTATTACATCCCATGAAGGGATAACACAGAGCGTCTCACAATCCCTAAGCTGTGCGCTTTCCAGTTTTCACTCACTGATTGGGACCTACAGTTTTATACCGGTCCCGAAAGGTTTTTTAAGAATCTATTTCATGGCTTATTACTCGATAACGTCGCCGTCACTAAGCGAGGTGGCCGTCATCGAAAGAAGTTTAAGGTAAAACCGCCGCGCACGCTAACCGTTGCACCACCGACGGCCACAACGCAAAGTTATCGCTAGTTATTTGTTGGTTATTAGTAAGCAACCGATAATCGTTAGTTTGTAACGAAAACACGCCTAATGATACATTACTATGCTGTTGCCATTGGCGCAAAAACACCATTTGTTTTTGAAAAAAAGGCAACCCGTCGCCACTGAACTATCGTATTTTTGCTGACATTCTGTTGTTTACAAAGAAACAACATTCAAGAATGTGTGGACTTTTATTAACAAGCAGTAATATGTAAATTATACACAACTTTCGTTTACATCATTTAATTTTGAAAAATATGCTGTGAAAAAATGAAGTTTGTTTGATTATACAGGTAATCTGAACCTTTTCAATCATAGAGTAATGACGTATAGAGTAGTGATTTGTTTCAGTAAATTTACGAAGTGTGTTGTGGTTGAACTCGTACAAACTCACATGTATCTCAAGCAATCATATAGTGCAAGGCCAAATTTCACCAGGGAGATTTTTAATTTAGACGATGCTGATGATCTGCGGGATTTAACTCTTGCACTAATTGCACTTTATACTCGTATGGGAAGAACAGTAAATCTTTTTTTAAAATGCGCCATAGTGACGTTCGAGGCATTCCTAGATGAGCAGAACGCCTTCTGGTAGGTATCCGTTGTTTCGTTAACACTTTGCTCTACACGTTCAATAGTTTCCACTTTAACGATGCGAAATCGTTTATTAATAAGCAGTAATATGGAAATTATACACAACTTTCGTTTACATAATTTAATTTTAAAAAATATGATGTGAAAAACTTAAGTTTGTTTAATATGACGTTTGTAATGACGTATGGAGTAGCGATTTGTTTAAGGGTAGTATTCTAAAAGTCCCGAAAGTGAACGTAAACGCATACGCCAACGCGAACGCCAAAGTCAAAAAATGGTAGTTTAGATATCATTTCGCGCTTGCGTTTGTTTACGAAAGCTGTCACTGACATATGCGGTTTATAGAGTTGCCAAACTAAAATAAACAATTATAGATCAGAAAAAGTTATCTTTAGTGAAATGCTCAGAATGAAAAAGATTAAAAAAATTAGCTATATTTCAGTAGATTAACAGATTTTAAGATTGCTATAATTTATAATACTGCAAATACCAACCATATTCACATAAAATGTGTAAAAAACCTATGTTATTTTGGGGTTCATTGTCCAATAAATTTCCCCATCTACATATAATCAATTAGTTGTCTTTTCAAAAACACGTGCCATTTGGCGGTATGTATTGATTGTAATGTATTGGTTCTTTTGTTTATTATTGTCAACATCAACTGATGTCTATAATTTTTAAATATAATTAAATAATGCGTTATTTATTTAAACGTCCCATTTCTAATTTTATTATTGTAAATAAGAATTTCAGTGCGTAAACAGTATAATTTTGAATTCTTTAAAAAAGAAAGTTTGTGCTCTATCCGTCGAATGCATTTCAGTCAAAATTGGCAACTACTTATAAGCAATGAAATGCAAAATACTTCCATCTGCCTATCCTCGATCGACATTTTTCTTTAAATGTGTAATTTCTTCAACTGACGCGAAGAACTGTGGCGTGTTCAATTTGACAGCTGAAATGATCAAAAACGTTGCGCTGCGTTTTATAAACTACCCATTAAATAACGTAACTCAACGCAGGAAGTCTCCGAACAGCTGTAACGTTTTATAAACTACCAAAACGACAAAAGTAACGCGAAGTGACTGATTCACGACTTAGAATACCACCCTAAGTAAATTTACGAAGTGTGTTGCTGTTGCATATGGACAACGTTGCATGTTGGAAAGTATTGCATTATTAATACCATATAGAGGCAATGGCTCAAATCAGCCAACAATAAATCAGCAACGGCATTTCGTTTTGTGCGTTACAATTTACGTGTAAATACACCACAAACAATTGACCGACATCAATTGAAAATTAAAATACATCAATTGAAATTTAAAATACACCAATTGAAATTTTAAAATCTAATACATAAAATCGGTTAATAATTTTTAAATTTCAAGTGACGAATTTTAAATTTCAATTGATGTATTTCAAATTTCAATTGATTTTTTTCAAATTTCAATTGATGTGTTTCAAATTTCAATTGATGTTTTTTAAATTTCAATTGATGTGTTTTAAGTTTCAATTGATGTCTTTCGTATTTCAATTCATGTTTTTTAAATTTCAATTGATGTAGATACATATGTCAAATTTCAAATATAATTTTCAAATTTCAATTGATATTTTTCAGAATTAAATTGATTTTTTCAAATTTCAATTGCAAATGGTGTAGTTCACAGTTTTTTGGTGAAAGTAAAACAGCTACTGAACACTCTTAGTATATTTCACTATGTGTAAATGCCCAACGATATTAATGTATCGGCAATTCCACGGTGCGTTTAATTTTATTTCTTTTTAAGGTTTCAACTTATAGAATATATCGCACCCTAAATACAAAAGAGCCATACTATACATAAATACATCCCAATAGGCACAAAAATTTATAAAAAACAAATGCTTGAAAATTGTTTGAATTTAAACTTGATTTCAAATTTCGTTTTAAAGTTATTTGTGCCCCTATTACGGTTCTCAACTTTTGTGAGAGTTTGGTCGTAATCGATGAATTTGCATTGCCGTTCTCCACTCAACAGCCGACTCAACTCAACTGAATAACAGCTAATTTTTTGGTTGTGTTCAATTACTTTTGTCGTATTGTCGTATGCATATTTCGAGCTGGTAACACCATACCAATTGCAATCAAACGGAGTTGTCAACCACAATACCAAAAGTATGTTTGGTCGTGTTGAAGGTGGGTCGACTCGAAGTTCAGTGGTGAACGGTAATAGGGTCATACAATTATTGAAAATATTCTTTGTCGAAGGTATAGAAAGAAATTGCCTTCACAAAATATATGTCAGCTATAACTAACAATATTTCAATAAGAGGATATTTTGATATAACAGCTCATAAATGTACAAAATGTCATTAATTTTAGCCGAATAAAAATGTGAGTATGTATTCAAAATCTAAATTAGGACCTTTCAAAATTTTGATATTTCTTACTCGGAGAACTGAGCGAGATGAATGCCAGGTCTATAGATATAAAACAATTTCCCCATAAATGAATATGTCGGCTAATAAAATAAAGAACTGAATGTATAAAATATTAATATGATTCTTTATGTATCCATCAAGTAATCAATGCATTCGTTCGAATTTGCAATTAGACTGGAAATAAGCTTGAATTGGAGTGTTTTAATACTGTTTTAAAGCTTGAATTCTAACGCAATTTCTTACTTGAATTCCAACGCAGCGACTTATTTATTTAGCTTTAAATTAAAATGTAATTCAATGCTGGCATTACACTGTAGTTAAACTTTATTGTTCGACTTGAATTCAATTATGAATTTTGCTGGAGATTGGTATTTTTTTAAAGTGTAATTTAAGTTGAATTCAACACTTGAAATTGGAAAACATTGCTGGAATTCCTATTGAATTTAACTTGAATTCCAACAAAAATGTTTATTGGTATGGTTTCCCATTAAGGGCTAGCACAAGTGCATGTTTCGGTTCATTTAATTCATCGTGCAAAATGTTATGCTGTGTGTGTAAGGCCGACGCCAGCAGCGGTTCGAGTCATGCCATGTCTAAACGTAAAACCACTCATAGTAGTCATTGTGACGCAACCGTCGAGTCATACGATGCTATGACTACTCAATGATTGGGTTGAACTGTGTTGTGATACCTGTTGTACCAGCAATCTATGTACATATGTTTGTGACTGTTTTGCTTTTATTTTATTGATTTACTTTAGTAACATAAAAAGGAATTCATTACATATGCAAATGTAAGTTTTGTAGGTAAAGGTAATTTTTTAAGAAAATTTACTGTTTTAAGAAAAAGCTGATTATTTAGGAATAGGAATGTTTTTTAAGAAAAGATAATTTTTAAAAAAAAGTACTTCTTTTTAAGAAAAGGTACTTTTGTTAACTAAAAATAATTTTTTAAAGAAAAGGTACATATTTTAAGAAAACAAGTGAAAAATAATTCGTTCTTCAGTCGTACGGTCCGTATGTGGAATAAACTTCCCGTAAGTGTATTTCCCGCCAATTGTGACATACAGCGATTCAAGGCAAATGTAAATAAGCACTACTCCCTCTTTCCACCCTCCTGAGTGCTGGTCTTAAAAAAAAAAAAAAATTAATTGCGATAATTTAAACATCAATATTCTACATTTTCCCTTTTTTTAATTACAATCGTGCGCACACAAATCAAACGTTAGAATAACATAAATTCAGTGTGGGCGACAAAACGTCATCCATACAGTCTTGGATGAGTGGTCGTATGTACCATGCAACACTCAAGTAAAACGATTCATGTTCAAGTAAAACGATTCATGTTCGAACACGTTGGATTGATTTACTTGAGTCGAACGTAACATTGCCGTCTAATTCCTATGTATACCAAGTAGTAACAACATGCATGACATGACAATGTATTACTGTCACACAAATCACAACTCAATCAATTCATCTCGCGCTAGCCTTTATTTCCCATTACTTCCCACGAAGGGATTGAGGAGAGCTTCTCACACTCAGTGAGCTGTGCGCATTCTAGTTTTACACTCACTGATTGGGACCTACAGTTGTACATCGGTTCCGAACGGTATTTTGAGAAGCTTTTTCATGGCTAAATACTCGATAGTGTCGCCATCACTAAGCGAGGTGGCCATCATCGAAAGAAATGTAAGAGTCATAACTCAACAAAAGAGTCATAACTCAACATTTTCAGATTTTCATATTTTGCGTAAAGACAATAACTAAGGACCAACTCTACCCGCTGTAAGGAATTTGTTGTCAATTTTTCTTCCCTTTCATCAAAAAAATTCTATATGGATGTGTCTATTATGGAGAATTTTCATACATTTCTTACTTAACAAATTCAGTTTATTGTCTCTACTGAAAATTTGCAAATTTGGAGCTGTGGCTGTTTTGTATTTAGGTTGCAATATGGGTCCGTTTGTCAAAATGGCATTCAGGCCTGTTCTGATACCACTTCACGTCGATATGGTTTTAAATCACCGGAATGGTGTTCTGCAATCAACGATTTTGCAAATCACGTGATATAAAATCGCTCAGGAAAATGACGGTAAATACAGATCACTAGCTTGTTTTATGCAAAACATTTATTGTAAATGTTTTAATAAATTATTCGAAAACACAATTTGAAATATTTTTTTTCTTTTTTAGTATTAAAATAACTTATTTATATAGAAAAATGGATAAATTTCACAATTTCTACAAATGTTGTTTATTTTGGTTCACATTTCTTCAAAATTTCTCTTCTGCTCTTCGTGATTTTGTTCCTCTTTGCCTGTCCCGTGCTTTACTTTTAGAGAATGAAAATATAGTTGCCAGAGCCACAAAATGTTGGAGTAGCATAATTAAATGACTAACATCTGTGTGAATTATATGACTAATTTCAACGTGGAAGCTTTAGTTTTTGTTATTTTTCGTTCTTTACCATTATCTTTCACAAATTCCTAAATTTTTATTAAATATGACCACAAACATATGTTGGGAAGCGAAAGGAATGGGAGACAAAGCCAAGCAAACAACAAAATCAGCTGTTCGCTTTGTGATTTCGAAAACATAAAATAACGTCAAACAATATAAAATCACATGATTTTCAGAACACCTACAAATCATCGGCGTGATCTTAAAATCGTTCGTGGTTTAAAATCGTCGTGATATCAGAACAGGTCTGATTCTAACGGATTACTATATGCGGAATATTAAACAGTTTCAATAAAACCTTTTAAAAAATTAATTCATTCTTAATTAATTGTCAACACTAAATTTTATTAACCAGGCGTTGTAGTTAATTTGAACTACACGCGTAATTGTGTTGATAAATTTGTATTAAATAAATGACAGTTAATTTCAACCACTAACTTGGTGATCCTGTTTATTTGAAAAACACTTACGTTAAAATCAATTGCGTATTATTACCAAAAACCTAGACATGATCAAACAACTAATATTGACTACGCAATATTCAAGGGAATTTCACTTACGACGTAGTTGAAATTTTGGTTGTTACTAACTACGGAATTTTTTGGACGTACAAGTATAGGGTTTTCCAGTTTGAGCGATATGATCTCTAAGTGACGTTACGCCCATTTGTCGTATGTCATGATCTGTCATTTTTGTTGTTGATTGTATTCAGTAATGTTTACAATTTCATCATGGAGAAATATACGCAAGAACAAAGTTTACAAATTATTCAATTTTTTTTTATCAAAATAACCGTTCTCCAATTGCAACTTTTCGTGTGCTTTTGCCATTTTATGCTCGTAATAATCGTCCACCTGTGCTCGCTATTCGTCGAATTGTTGCAAATTATGAGCGTACATTTTCTTTACATAATGTTCAAGTGCCAATAAGATAACGAACCGCTCGCAGTAATGAAAATATTGCTGCCGTTCAGGCAAGTGTTGCTGAAGACCGCAATTTATCGATTTCAAGATGTTCTCTCAAACCACGACCTGGTGGATTTTGAGAAAGAATTGGGGCTTGCATCCGTATAAAATTGTTATCACTCAAGAACTGAATTTCATGAATTTGGTGATTTTGTCTTGGAACAACTTGAAAACGATAACGATTTTCTTAAGAAAATCATTTTCTCCGATGAGTCTCACCTTAAAATAAACAAAACCCATGGAGTAAATCATACTAGAGAGAATATTTGGCTCATCTGATGTTTCCTTTCACACTCTTCTTGATGCGGTCGGTGTGATAGAGAGATGTTTGACGAAAAGTGTCATACACCACGTGGAATTTTAATAACTTCTGAATTTAAGTTTTCATGCCGTTTTGGTGAAAAACTGTGAAATTTAAATGTGTTTTAAACTTTTTTATTGAGTGTTATTGTTAGCATACATTTGTGTTGTATTTAACACAATAATTTTAACACACAAAACGAAATGCCGTTATTGTTATTTTGTTCGTTCTTTTGAACCATTGCCTCTATCTGGTATTAGTAAAGCAATTCTTTTCAACATCAAACATAAATATCACACTAGCCCAAATGTCAGAAATTTGGTAGAGAACTAATAGGTCTACTATAAGTAATAGACTATGACAAAACCATAGAGGAATACACATTTTTTCTCTCATCTGATGTTTCATTTCACACTCTGCGTCGTATGTTTGTGGAAATGAGAGAAATTAAATTTAAAATTAACTTACACCAGGTGGAGTTACAAACTATGTTCACTTATATTTTTCATGTCGATTTCGTATATAACTGTGAAATTTAAATGTATTTTGCACTTTTTTGTTGACTTTTATCGTTGGTATTCATTTGTAATGTATTTAACACAACTAGTTTGCCACAATAACACGAAATTCGGTTGTTGTGCCTTTGTTGGACGTTGTTTATTATTGCCTCTATCTGGTATTATTGAACCCATGTTTTCCACCATCCGATGTTTACTTGCACCCATACCTATGACGTTTGATTTATTGAGAGAATAAATGTGTCTATACTATATTCGTATATGAACAAAACTGTCCATTGTGGTGCGACAAAAATCCATAAATTATTCATGAACAACCATTACATTCACCTAAACTGGCAGTTTGGTGTGGTTTCTTGTCTGGTGGAATCATCGGTCCGTACTTCTTACGAAATGAAGCTGGTAACACCGGTACTGTCAATGGAGAGCGATACAGATCGATGATAACCAACTTTATATGGCCGAAATTGGAAGAAATTGATCTTGACAGCATCTGGTTCCAACAAGACGGGGCTACGTGCCAGACAGTACGTGCGACAGCCGACTTATTGCGAGAAAAGTTTGGATATTCGATTATTTCAAGATATTGTGACAATGAATGGCCTCCAAGAAGTTGTGATTTAACACCATTAGACTAATTCTTATGGGGTTAGTTGAAGTCATTGGTCTGTATCAATAAACCAGACTCTCTTCAAACTTTGCAAGTCAATATTGAACGTGCTATTCATGACATACGACTTGATTTAGTGGAAAAAGTGCTCGAAAATTGGGTTCATTGAATTCGATACTGCAAAAGAAGACGTGGAGGCCATTTGAAAGACGTTTTATTCAGAACTTAATTGTATCGATTGTACTTCACATAAAATAAAAAATATTTGAATTTTTTTTTAAAGAAATCATATCACTCAAATAGGAAAACACTTTATAAACATGGTGGGCCAAAAGTCACCATGGAGTTTAAAAATTTAATAACTTTCTCGTTTATATATTTCTTTAGATACTACAAATAACACCTGGAGAATGAATAATGGAGAGATTCACAACTGAACAAAGAACCAGAATAATAGAATTTTATTATTTAAATCAGCGATTAATTATTTAAACGCAAAGAGCATATCGTCGACATTATAGCGATAGAGTTTCGCCCTCTGAAGCAATGATACGATGCTTAGTTCACATCGTCACCACCAACAAGGCACCGTAAGAAATTTGCCTCGAACCGGTAGACCACGTTTAATTCGCACTGCGAAAAACATTGAACGTGTAGAGCAAAGTGTTAACGAAACGACGGATGCCTACCAGAAGGCGTTCTGCTCAGTTAGGTATCTCTCGTACGTCACTATGGCGCATTTTAAAAAAGATTTACTGTTCTACCCATACGAGTATAAAGTGCAATTAGTGCAAAAATTAAATCCCGCGGATCATCGGCAACGTCTAAATTAAAAACCCCCTGGCGAATTTTGGCCTTGTACTATATGATTGCTTGAGATGCAAGTGAGTTTGTACGAGTGGTTTTCTCTTGACTCAAATGCGAGTGAAGGCTTACGACTCTCTCTCCCTCTCTCTCTTACTTCCTTAATTGAATATTTCAATACACGAGCAGTTTTTTGATAATGATTTTGTATCTAACTATAGAAATTCCATCCATATTTTAGTAAAATTACATAAAGCATGTAAAAAGTATGATATAATCAAGATATGATGCTAGAGAGAAATGTGTCTGAGTTAATCGTGTCGACTTTTTCTCTTCTCGCGTCATATCTTGATTATTTCATAGGATTTGCATAGTTTACGTAATGTTACTTCAACATGGTTGGAATTTGTATACTTATATACAATAACACTATCAAAAAGCTGCTCGGGTGATGAATAGAGTAAGAGAGAGAGCAGAGAATGGTTAAGGCTTCACTCGTTTTGTTTGTTGGCATTCGAGTGAAGAGAAATTTGTGTGTATCCCAAAAAGGCTGCATAAGTAGAGAAGAAGAGAGACCCAAAAACTCGACGCATTTCTCTCTCGCGTCATAACTTGATTATTTTATACTTTTTACAAACGTTATGTAATTTTATATAAACATTGTTGGAATTTCTATAGTTAGATACTGTAACATCACCAGAAAACTGCTCGTCTATTGAAATAATCAACGAAGAGAGTAAGAGAGAGAGAGAGCAGTGAAATGAAGCGTTTCACTCGATTTTTGTTCTTTCTTCGAGGGTTGCCACATTGCGGTGGTTTTTTCTTCTCTACTTGTACATCCGGTTTGGGTATCCCTCGTTTCTCTGAACTCTCTCTCTCTCTCTCTCTTAATCTATTCATTGAACATTTCAATACACGAGTAGTTTTTTGATGATGTTACAGTATCTAACTATAGAAATTCCAACCCTGTTTAAATAAAATTACATAAAGTATATAAAAAGTATGAAATAATCAAGTTATGACGTGGGAAAGAAATGAGTTTGAGGGCGACGCATCATAACGCCCATGTGCGTTATGTCACACCTATAATGGACATAAAGCCCATGGGCGTTATGTCGCACCTAAAATGGGCACACTAAAATGTGTCACACCGGTTATGGACTTTATGAACATCTTAGGTGTGACATAACGTCCACGGACTTTATGGCCTTTTACGGAGTTTCGCCGCAAGGCCTGGCAGTAGTAAAACCAGCAACCTTTTAAGGATGCTCTTTATGAACACTGTTTTTTTTGAAGATTTGCCTCTCCTCATTTAACAAAAGAAGTTGTGAATTTTTGCGATATCCACTGATAAATTCATATTTCAAAACTGCCTACTCCATATTTATTAATAGCACACGTTTTTTCACTTCAAGCTATTCTCCAATTTCAAAGTAAAAGAACTTTGTATGTAAATATTGAAAGTAACGGCACTTTTTTACATGTAGACCATATTTACAAAGTTGTGGACGTTATGTCGCACCTAGAATGGTCATAACGCCCACGGGCTTTATGTCACACCGGTCATGGGCTTTATGTCCATTTTAGGTGTAACATAACGCCCATGGGCGTTATGACGCGTCACCGAGTTTGAGTGAATCGCGTCGACTTTTTTGGTTCTCTTCTACTAGGATTGCCAAATTGCTGCGGTTTTTTCTTCTGTACTTGTACATCCTTTTTGGGTATCCATGACATAGCTGATCGACTAAGTAGTAGGAAAATGATAGAGAACATAGTGGATGGTTGGGCGAGAGATCGATAAGCAACCAGAAGCACACCAACGGAAAACTAAGTTTAAATAGTGTTTGATTGATACTAATGACAGCAAAATAACGTTATATGTTGGTGGCATCGAACGTAAATAATATTCCCTTTTATTTCTGCCCGTTTTATGCCCAACCAAATGGTAAAATACAACAGCAACTCGAACTCCATGAAATGGCCTACTACCTCATCGAGAGGACGTAGAGGGATAGAGACTCTTGTATATTGCTCTATTGTGCAATAACATATTCTGTAAATGAAGCTGAAAGCAATAATTAGTATATCGTTTGATACCAAAAAATATATTCCTTGCAAGATGTATTTAGAACAGGTAATAGCAGTAGGTGTATTTGGCATGAAAATTTGTTTCTTTTTTTTGGTGCGCCGATGGTGCGCAAATTCAACACCAACGAATACCAATAATAGCAGTTAACTAAAGAACACAGTGACATGAAAAAAATTAATTTAGTTGTTCGAATAGAACGACCTGGTAAATTATACTTTTTTATATTGAAAAAAATTCCAACAATGTTGAATAAACGTCAATGAATATTATGAGAATCTTCTTTGGGAGCTACTAAACCACAAAACAGCACTTAGAGACAGTACTTGACAACGCTGGTGCGATATCTAGTTATTTCCTTTATCTGTGGCTCCTTTATCTATGATGAGAGCTATAGAATCTATAGATCATATACACTTTGGAAACCCCCTGAAATGAACACATCGGCCAAAACCAGGATGGAAAGCAAAAACACGCTCAAAAACAGTAATAAAAACCCGATGTAAACAAAATCAAATAGTTGAAACAAAAAACGGTTAATATATCTTTAATCTATTTTATTGTGTAAATAGTTCATTTTATTTTTGAAAGTATTTCGGAATAGCGAGCATAATAACAAAGTTGTTTGTGATTTATTATTCATGAAATTATCCTTTCCGTCCTTGTTTAGGTATTGACCTTAAGTAATATTAATTTGACAGCACTTTTGTCGACTGTCAACTGTAGCGGTTGAAAAATAGAAAAATTAGACATGTACCGGAATGTATTTGTTTCTTTGGTTGTCACTTTGGCTGTGCGTGGTCTTCTGGCCTACAGCATATGTACATTTTTTTCCTACAAATCGAGAGAACGTAGGGGTACCGATGAGACTGCTGATCAAGGAACGACGTGCAGAACTTATAGAAAAGATGCTTTCAAAGAAGATACGGTGAAAGGTGACTGGGTTGCGTTGTGGGTTTTCATACGTTTGCAGCCGCGTGTGGAGCCAAAAGTATAAAACACATCAAAAAAGGGATATTCAGTGAAAACAATCAAAATGTAATGTAGTGTTAGAGTAAAATTATTTGTATAGATCCCAATTAACACACAAATTGTTAACATTAAAGATTTTCTTATTCCACTCTCATTCTCTATATGTTTTCCATGTCTTTCAGGAACTTTTTTCGGACATAAAATAGTTGTAAAATAGTTTTAATGTATTACTCTATGATAGAACGTGAGTTTGGTAGAATTATCTATTAGGTAGTCGCATTAGCAATTCCGTCGTTAAGCTGTCAAAATTAGCTGAATAATGAAAACCACTATGTACACAAAATGTGAAAAATTTTATAAGATTTTCTTACTTGATACAAAGTCTATGCTATTAAATTGCATTTTGAGTGAAATTCTTTGAATTTTATTAACAAACAAAGAGAAACAAAATCGAATTTGACAGCTTACCGACGGAAAAGATGAAAAAACCACAAATCAGCTGGGCTGACGCGTTTACCCGATAGATAATTTTACCATGGGCCAAACCATAGAGAAATAGAAAAGAGCCGCTATGCCTCTCTTCGTGTTCTCTTGCTGACGACGAGGTAGTAGGTCATTTCATCGAGTTCGAGTTGCTATTGAATTTTATTCTTTGGTTCGACATAAACCGGACAGAAATAAAAGGGAAGGCGTATTTTCGTTCGATGCAACCAACATAAAACATAATTTAGCTGTCATTAGTAGCAAATGGCCGTCGGTGGTGCAATGGTTAGTGTGCTCTTGTACATGAGATCCTGGGTTCGAACCCTGCTCTGACCACCTTCAAAAAAAAATTCTTTCGGCGGCGGACACCTAGCATAGTGACGACGACACTATCGAGTATATAGCCATGAAAAAGCTTCTCAAAATACCGTTCGGAATCGGTGTAAAATTGTAGGTCCCAATCAGTGAGTGAAAACAGGAAAGCGCACAGCTCAGTGATTGTTAGAAGTTCTCCCCGGTCCCTTCATGAGATGTAATGGGAAACCATTTATTTTTTTTTAGTAGCAATCAAACACTATTTAAACTTAGTTTGTTGCTTCATGGTCTATAATCTGTATGTCTTCTTTGGTCTCTTATTCTACATCATTTCCCTAGTACCTTTTCCATCAGTTGTGCCATAGAAACCCATAAAATAACTATGGTATAGAGAAAAAAATTTACTCATGGGGTGGAATGCCAACAAAGAAAACGAGTGAAACGTGTCGTTTCTCTGCTCTCTCTCTTACTCTCTTCGTTGAATATTTCAATCCACGGGCAGTGTTTGATGATGTTGTTGTATCTAACTATAGAAATTCCAACCATATTTAAATAAAATTACATAAAGTATGTAAAAACTATGAAATAATCAAGATATGACGCGGGAAAGAAATGCGTTTGAGCGAATCGCTTCGACTTTTTTGGTTCTCTTCTGCTAGGGTTGCCAAACTGGGCCGGATTTTTCTTCTCTACTGGTATATCCTTTTTGAGAAACCATGTATTTTGTGAGCGACCGAGCGACGTCGTTTTGCATTTAATTTTGTTGAAATTTTCTAGTTAATCGCTGAGTGTCGAATGGAGACGAGAGAGAAAATCAAAGCGGAATATTTAATTTCAGAATATTTGTATCTTCGATGTTCCCAAAGTAAATTGTGTCCATAAATGTTAATACAACTTTTAAACAAAATACTACTTAATAGAGTTTTTATAACTAATCGCTCAAGGCATGTCGTTCGAAGAATATACGCTTATCGCTCAGTCATAAGTCGTCCATCGCTCGCCGCTCTGTGATCTGTGTCTAAACAAAAAATTTTCTAATTTGAATTTTTATGGCCGATTTTTTCAGTTTCAGTTAATGTATGAGAAGTTCATACTACAAGCTTACAAGGTCAGGAACATTTTTCTAATGTGAAAAATGGTTTGATTTTGTTTGAATAATACACAATTCAGATAAACAGAGTCACTGGCATGACTAGTTTCGAACACCTTGACAAGTTCATCTTCATATGCCCAACTACTGTGGGTGAATATATACCATCGGTAGAGCATCAATCGTTTACATACAAAATGAATTATGCAATTTACATATGTGAATTAGTATCGATCGAAGGTCCCTAAGTAGTGACACACAGTGAAGGGTCCATAATTCCAACACAAGATCAGAAAGTTTTTTGTACATGTTCTTCGTTTCCTCTTGCACACTCGCATTGCAGTAGAAAATTGTTTCTATGCCTCTAGAAAAGAGTTTCTATGCCTCTCTTCGTGTTCTCTTAATGACGACGAGGTAGTAGGCCATTTCATCGAGTTTGAGTTGCTTTGGTAATTTACTATAATACGGACAGAAATAAAAGGGAATGGGTATTTTCGTTCGATGCAAACATAATTTAGCTGTCATTAGTATCAATCAAACACGTTTAAACTTAGTTTGCTGTATGGTCTATAACATGTATGTCTTCCTTGGCCTCTCATTCTACATAATTTCCCTAGTACCTTTTCGATCAGCTGTGCCATAGAAACCCCAGATTGCACAACTGTGGAAAAGTTTCCATTCAATTATGCTGAGCAAACAACGATTAGTCATTAGTATCAATCAAACACTTTTAAACTTAGTTTGCTTCATGGTCTATAATCTGTGTCTCTTTGGTCTCTCATTCTAGAAATCCCCGATTGCTGAGCAAACATCGAAAACTAAACGTCGGACATTTGGCAAGTATGTATGATAACATATTTTTTATCCAGGTTAATATAAAGCCAGGGATGGTTCATTCGGTTGCTTAAGTACCGTACTCAGTTCTAAAGCGCCGTATTCAGTTCTTGTGAAATTTTCGTAAGAAATTTTGCCATTTATCTCTAAACGGAGAATTTTGTTACAGACAGTTATCACATATCTCTGATTTACCTTGGAAATATTTCATTAATAATTCATCTTTGCAATCCATTTTATTTTTAAGTCGAACAATTGTTTTCGTACGAAATAACTTTGTCGTAACAACCCTGTACTTGATTCTGCCAATAAAATTTTCGCAAATAGCTGAGTACCAAGGGAAATTTTCGGTTCATGAAATTTTCGTTATTTTTTATACACATACTCCTTATGGCATCGAAAATTTCATAAAAACTGAATACCGGACTTCCTATGCCATTTACAAAATTCCCCTTGACTTTTAAATCCACCTACTGTATTTCACAATCCACTTGTATTTCACCATCTTTGATTAATTTATTACCTTTGGTTCATGTGAACTTCATTTGTTTTTTTCCGAAAATCTGACTAATTGTTTTTTGAAATCCAAAAACAAGTTTCCAGAAAATTGATTCTTCGAACAAACCGGAACCGGTTTTTAAAAAGGGCGGGTTTTTGGACACTTTATACACAGTGGCAAAATATTGTAACAAAACATTTAAATTTGATTTGAAACTTCATTGATTAAGGCCTATTTTTGTATGTTAGATCCTAATTAAACATTAAGATGGGTATTTAGCCGCAGTATTACTTGACATTTATGGAAGTGGAAAATATTCTTATTCCGCTTCGTTGGAACTATTGTAAATGTGATTCCATCAAAATCAATTTAGAATTGTTGTTTGCTGGTTAAACGACTAATTAGTGAATTTCATATAAAAAATTCATATGATAATGTGGTGGATTATATATCGATTTATATTATAAATGTGCAAATTTACCATCTTTCCATTCATGAAATATGACCTGAACATTTTTGGCAAAACATCGATTAAAACCGGTATCCTTCAGCATACAAGGGTTCAAGATATCCGCTGCAATTTGTAAGAGAATCGAAAAGATACAAAAACAAAGTGACAAAATGAATAGACTTTTACATCGAGAATTATACCTTTCGAGTGCTACGTACGTTTCTCGGAGAGAAAGTTCCCACCGATAACTTCAGTTGTTAAAGCTACAAACAGCAAACACAGAACGATCGGATGTTTCATTGTATGAATTTTTTGTATTTATTTTTGTTGTCTCGTGAAGATGATTTGAAGATGCAGTTGCGAGTTTCGTCTTTCTATTCCATGCGCTTTCGTTAATACACTAAAGTGAACTGATTTCACATTCAAATTCAGATTTTAATATAAAATTTATGAGAAATAAACAAAATCAAATTAAAACGAGATTAGAACAAAATATTAAAAACGTGTTTCAACCAGCGTCTTCTTATTTGGTAGGTGAAGAGAGAGAGGTAATGATAATGTATTTTCATTGTCACATGACAACCCCTACAATAGGTAACAGGGGTTAATGGTGACATGAGTAATACACTGAAAAAAAACCAAGAAACATTAAATTTATAAAACACTTGTTTTCCAAATGAAACTTGTCATACAATGGAAAATGAAGTGGGTATTAACATAATATACCCTATATCATACCCTATGATGCAAGTATACATATAAAATAATTTCGTTCATTTATGTACAAATTTCGGCTAAAGTTTAGTTTTGTGACTGCAGCACTGGATGTATTTGCTGCCGATATTCTTTTAAAATTAGATTGTAATCGTTAAGGTTTAATCCTAATCCGAATAAGAGTCAGCTCAAAATATTATGCCATCACAATAAATCTTATGCGACATTCGCACTGAGTAATATTTTTTTCTTGAGTTTTCTGCTTTTGTTGGTTTTAACCAAAAATCGGTAAAAATTCACTTGATTTGCCATACCGTATGCTACGCTGCTTGAGTCCACCATAAAGCAACTATGGTATAGAGAAGAAAATTTACTCATGGAGTGGAATGCCAGCAAAGAAAACGAGTGAAGCGCCTCGTTTCTCTGATCTCTCTCTTACTCTCTTCGTTGAATATTTCAATACACGAGCAGTTTTCTGATGATGTTACAGTATCTAACTATAGAAATTCCAACCATGTTTAAATAAAAGTACATAAAGTGTGTAAAAAGTATGAATTAATCAAGTTATGACGCGAGATAGAAATGCGTTTGAGTGAATCGCGTCGAGTTTTTTGGTTCTCTTCTACGAGGGTTGCCAAATTGCGGCGGCTTTTACTTCTCTACGTGTACATCCTTTTTGAGTCCACAATAGAGACAAGAGCCGCTCTCCACGTCCTCATTTCGTCGAGTTCGAGTTGCTTTTGTAATTTACTCTTTGGTTGGACATAATACGGACAGAAAAAAAGGAATGCGTTCGATGTAAACATAATTTAGCTGTCATTAGTATCAAATCAAACACTTTTAAACTTAGTTTACTGCCTGGTCTATAATCTCCATATCTTCTTTGGTCTCTCATTCTACATGTTTCCCTTGTACCTTTTCGATCAGCTGTGCCATGGAAACCCCCTGGATATTGTGTCCATAGATTAATCATCTACGTAGAGTAGCGACTTATCTCAGTCAATGTTCGAAGTTTGGTGTAGTTGCATATGGACTTTGCTTGTTGAAAAGTATTTATTTAGTAATATAAGTTAGAGGCATCAGTTCAAACCAACCAGCAATAAATCGACAACGGCATTTCGTTTTGTGTCTTAAAACTTTTGTGTAAATACTAGTAACCTGCATGAATGCACTCTCTTTCAGAATACATTCATTATCTCACTGCACCAATACCAACGGGCCGAATAGTGTAAACAACGAAATGAAACGATACGTTCCTGTGTGCTCTTGGAATGAATGTTGTATGAATCTCTGCTCTGTTAACTACTTGTTCGTCTCAATTCTGTTACGACAACACAACATTCCACTCAATAAATGTTCGTGAATGTAAAAACCATTCGAATACATAAGAACTGTTCGAATGAAAAAACGGTAAATTATGAGTGGTTATGGGTCTCATTTGCTTTTTCGTCAACGAAAAGATCAGCAATGTTGTCTGAAGACTAAAGAAATAAATATTCGTTTTTTAATGAGTTTAACTGCAAAAATATATATTAGAAAATGGAAATTGATGAAGTAAATTATTTTAAAAATAATTTATTAAATATTGTGTGAACCAACAACAGGCATGAGGGTGAAGAAAATAGTAGTGTTTCGCAAATTTCAAGGAGTGAACTCGCTTTGAAAGAGAAAAAAGGCCGCAGCAAATTTTGGGATGTTTTTTTCTTAATTGTGGATGAAATATGTCAGTTGCAATAACGTCAAACAAATTTTGAAACATTCAACTTCGACATCAAACCTAGTGAGGCATAAGTGCTACATTTCTAAAATTGACTTAATTTTAATCATATTCTAAATTAGAACTTCAAATCATACCAAAACAGCATTTGCTTAAGTTACGCTTTTTTTAAATATGTCTCATGAATACATCTCATTATTCGAATAGTTCTGCTTGTCTCTAAAGACCTTTTACTCAATCTAGTTAATACTCCTTCATACAAGAACTCTCTTCATTGTGTTTCGTACCCGATGCAACACGCTGAGAAGAATGGTTGTATGTATCGTACTCTAATCTCTAGAATGAGAACATTAACACATTCAAAAAACATGAATGTATTTGAATGTGTGAAAATGTATACTCATGCAGGTCTCTAGTAAATACACCAAAAATATATACTAACAATAAAAGATAAAAACAAGTCCAAAATACGTTTAAATTTCACAGTTCTCAACCAAAGCGCTATGATAAATTTAAGTCAACAATTACTGTCACCCCACCTGGTTTAAGTCAATTTACGTCAAATATGTCCATCGCACCGACCTCACCTTAAGTGTGAAATGAAAAGTCAGATGAGAAAGGCGCCACCTCTAGGTGACATTACTCTATGAGGAGGTTTAGGAAAGAAACATTTCGCTTATGGTAATGTTTGTAAACAAAAAGTTATTTATAAACACACAGTTGTCATTTTGCTCACGCGCCTAGTATGAACGACTTCAATTTCGATCGACAATTTCAATCCGAAATTGTCAATTTCGGAGCATCGTGAACAAAGCATTAATCGTTTTACTCTGACAAATTCACTATGGCTTCAAACGCCGTATACAGCTCGTGCGGAATTTTCGCTAGCATGTTACCCGCCGTTTACACGGGGCAGTTATGCTCCGACAGTAGCAATACATTCACACATTTTTACTACCACACTTACACTTCTCTCACTTGCCTCGCCACTGTCTCTGATTTTTTAACGACAGTACCTTCGGCAAGAGATTTGACATAAGCGGCCAGATCATGGCTGAACTAGTAAAGGTTGGCGCAATAGAACAACAGATTTTACTTTCTTATAACTCCATCTGTTAAATTCAGTGTATTTTGTTGTTGTACTTATTTGTTTACTGTGTTCGTTCATATGGATCTGTTACTACGTTTATACGGTGGCCTATATCGCGATATCATATCACGATACGTCAAAAAAAATACACGTATAAACGCTTTAGCGCGATATAAAGTTTGTCACGAAAGTTTACTATGATTTCGCTCCATATCACGATATGGAGAACAGCTGTTTTTAAAGATCTGTGGCAACCACAAGCAGGGTATAGCTGCATTAGCATTATGCTGAATTTGGTATAGAATTCTCTCATTGCCTGCATCATAGCCATAAAACGCTTATGCCTCCGTTGTAGTAAAAGCTGCAACAATTTTGTCCTATTTTTTACACGTTGCATTGAAATTAATTTCAATAACATTTTCTTTTTCATGTTTGTAATCAGCTGATTTTTGTTTGTGATTCTATTTGTGAGTTGCCACCTAGCATCACATGGCTGTTTATATCATGATGTGTTGAATATCTTATAAACAGGGACATGGGGATATCACGATATGATTGATATTACGATAAGTGTCGTATAAACGAGTTATGTGTTGAATTTGACGATTAGAGTCATGAAACAAAAACTAAATGCCTGTTGTTGATTCACACAATTACAACAAATCCTACTGCGTCAACCTCTATTAGTTCAGCCATCGGCCATATCGGTGACGTTTCGTAGTAATTTGAGAAAAAAGCAAAACATCGCAAACGACTTTACAAATTGGGAAATATATTTGAAAATTTTGCTAATTTTTATTGAAATATTGTTTGACAACACAAACATATAAACATGAATACATGTCTAATTTTGCAGAGTACATCAGTTCCATTGTAATTTGGACAAGTAAGACAAAACACAATGGCAAAAGAACGAAGGAGCAAAAAAACAGAGCTCGAAATTTGACGAAACGACACTGTCGGCGGTTGCTTAAAACTGCTGTCTTTATAACTGGCTGGACGCGTACGTCACACAAACAATTTTTGTCTTTGTGACAACTAATACATATTCTCAACTATCTTGTCTCAAACTGTCCCGTGTAAACGCACCGTTATGTGGGTTCTTTTATCCCACACTACACTAATATTTCGGCTACTTTGCATGGAGAATGGGATATGCCTGCCAGATATAGAAGCCGAACGATTACAGCCGGTGACTTTGAGATTTCGTGTGTTTCTTTTTAAACCGATAGTTTTCATAATCCAATGACTTCAAAAATGAACTGGACAAGCAACAAAGTTGGCGACAAACAATTCTACGTTCGGAACACAATTTGTCCCCCTTTTTTCACAACCATGTGAAAAAAAGCATTTATACTTTTATGGAAAAACATTCATCAAAATTCAGTATATCATTTTGACAGAAAAGGAGCCGTTAGTTGGCATCAGCTTTCTATGGAGCACGTTGTTGTTAAGTTTTATTCAGTGCAAATACTTTCTTATTAAAATCACAGTTTATAGTAAGGAAAGTGTTATAATAAAGTTTTTGAATAGAAAACATTGGTTTGAAAATAAAGTTCTTATAAAAATGTTTGATAACAAACACTTCTATAACAAAATTTTTACAACACAGACCTCTATAAGAAATCTTTGTTTGCTAAAAGAAAACTTTGACAACAAAGATTTGTAAGTGAGACATTTGACAACTAATATATATACAGCTTTTTAAAGAAATCTTCGACAACAAAGTTTTCTAAAAGAAATCTTCGATACGAAAGTTTCTAACATAAACCTTGACGCTACATATATAATGCATCCCGCATTTTCATCGATTCCCGCCCGGGATATCTCGGAAATTTTGTCCATTTCAGATTTTCGATTTCCCGGGAATTTCCCGGGAAGAATACAATGGATTATTTTAGCAAAAATTTGTAATTTAGCAAGCTCTTCTTGCACTATTACATTTTTGTATTTTCGTACGAGGGCGGATCAATAAGTCCGTGACTTTTCGAACTTCCCTCGTAGTTATATGAAACGCAACACTGCTCCCATCAAGTACCACCTGTTAGTAGAGTACTGTCAAATTTTGAGCAAGTTCCGTCATTTACTTTGCGTTCATTTACAGCTGTTCAAAACATACAACCTCGTGCCTTTTTTTTATAAATGGAAAAAAGTGAATTTCGAGTGCTCATTAAACATTATTTTTTGAGAAAAAAACCCTCAATCAAACCAAGGAAACGCTTCATAAATACTATGGGGACTCTGTACCATCGACTTCAATAGTAAAAAGTGGTTTACTGACTTTCCATATGGTCGCACAAGTACAAATTACGCTAAACGATTTGGACGGCCAATTGAGGTCAATACACCCGAAAATGTCAAAAAAAAACACGATATGGTGTTGGACGTTCGAAGAGTAAAAGTGCGTGAGATAGTTGATGCCATAGGCATTTCATTTTCATGGTTTCGATTTTAAATGATCAGTTGGATTTAAAAAAGCTGTGCAGGATGGGTGCCGCGTTTGCTCTGAATTGACCATAAACGTAATCGTGTGACAACTTCAAAGGATTGTTTGGAGTTGTTTAATTGGGCTACGCATTGGTACCTCATCCGACATGTTCTCCGGCTTTAGCCCACAGTGACTATTTTCTATTTCCAAACCTAAAGAAATGACTCGGTGGAAAGAGATTTAGCTCTCGCGATAGGAGGAAAATGATTCGAAATTGCATTTGCCCACAGAGCAATACTAAAGAGTCTCCATTACTCTCTTCGATGCCTCTTCATGACGACGAGGTAGTAGGCCATTTCATTGAGTTCGAGTTGCTTTGGTAATTTACTCTTTGGTTGGCATAATATGGATAAAAATTAATGCGAATTCGTATTTTCGTTCGATGCAAACATAATTTAGTTGTCATTAGTATCAATCAAACACTTTTAAACTTAGTTTGCAGCATTGCCAATAATCTGTGTGTCTTCTTTGGTCTCTCATTCTACATCATTTCCCTAGTGGCTTTTCGATCAGCTGTGCAATAGAAACCCTCTGATTTTCCACGTCATTTTTGAAAAAACGAAACAAAGCACGAACGAAACAGACGAATTTAGTATAGACGAATTAATTGTCCCTCATCTGAAGTTTCGTTTCACACTTTTCATCGTAGGTTTATGGAAATGAGAGAATTTCGACAAAAACTAACTTACACTTAAATTAACTTTTTCATTTCGTGTTCGTATAGAACTGTGAAATTTAAATGTATTTTGCATTTTTTTTGTTGACTTTTGTCTTTGGTATACATTTGTATTGTATTTAACACAACTATTTTGTCACAAAAACGTGAAATGCGGTTGTTGTTCCTTTTATGGACGTTGTTTACTATTGCCTCTATCTGGTATTATTGAACCCATGCTTTCCACCATTCAATGTTCACTTGCAACTATACCTCTGGTGTTTAATTTATCGAGAGAATTAATGTGTCTATACTAAATTCGTCTATGCAAACGACCTTGGAACTTTAATAAGAAAATCTAGATTTGGCAACGAAATTTGGGGTGTAAGAGGTAAATGATCTGAAAATGTCGGAAGTCCAAAATTTATATAATTTCTGTCGACGATAGCGATGGCAGAGTTAAATAAATGGTTTCCCATTACATCCCATGAAGGAATTTGGGAGAGCTTCTCATAATGAATGAACTATGACAGAGATAATACTTACAATAAAATTTTCGTGATGAGATAGATATGCCAGTCGGATACTTCGGCTGGCAATCAAAAATTTTCGAAACTGATATAAATTCTCTTAAAAGCTAACTCTATAGTACATTGCCACTGAAATTAGAAAGCGCATCTCCCCAGGAAGTGTTTTTTGCATTAAAATTCCCTCCCAAAATTAAACCAAAATAATTTCGAGAAAATCGTTAAAATTGCCGTTAAGCCCTCTGTCATTCTGAACACAAAAGCAAAAACTGAACACAAAAGCAATTTCTTAGCCTCTCATCCAATTGCAACGTTTATTTCGACAAAGATAGAAGGAAAGTTTGAATGAAAATTACGTTTTCCATGCAATTCCTTCACCTATGGAACTTTCATCAGTCAGTACTAGTCATCTGCACCGGTGGTGGTTTTTTTGATTTGCGGTGCACATGCTGAAAATTGCGGTGTCAGTACGCATCGGCATCGCAGTCAAACGAGTGTAACTTTAAACACATTGATTTTTTGTACTGTCTTCGGATATGCGATCATTAAAATGAACGGTGACGAAACAAACTACCACCGGCTGACACCGCAACATGATTAATACAAACACCGCATCACGACTGATACAATGATCGCCAATCATTGTATCATAAACGATCATCCACAACCAACATCACAGTCGTGAATAAATCCACAACAAATCATTTCCGTATGAGCCGATCACCGCCTCAGTGTTGCCAAGTATTTTCTCTGAAATACCGCCAAATTTATCCAATTTCTCAAAACCCCGCTAAATTATAAGGATATCGAAATAAAAAACATTTTATTCACGAAATTCATATGAATTCAATATATTTTTCGTTAAATGGTATATACACTGACGAGCAGAATTGTAACAAGGTTGACACAGTTTGGAAATAAATTTGTATCTTTTAAATATTTGATTAGAAACAGAAAAAAATTAGCTAAATTAGCTAAACAGGAACAATTTTAATTCTACGTTGATATAAAATAACAGTAAATTTTGTAAAGTTATACAAATGTTACAATTTTGTACTCTGGTTTTATGTTAATTTATTTGTTTTCTGATTCAATATTTTCTCCAGTAGCCTTTGGTTTTTTTTAATAGTTGTATACGGCGAGGCATGCTGTTGCAAAATTTTGCTGCCATTTCCGCTGGAATCGCATCCCAAGTTTATTTTAGTCTATCCTACAGCTCGGTTACGCCGTAATTGGCGAGCTGACATTTTATGTAACTCCAAAAGTTTTCTATCAGGAGTAAGTCGGGTTGATTGTTGAATGGGTAACCAGTATTTAACAATTTTCACCGAATGTTGTGTTGTTTTGCTGAAAAATCACTTTTCAGTAGCAAGGTCCGTTTTTGCTCTAGCAGTTGGTAGCTGATTTTGCAAAATTGAAAAATATTCTTCTTTTTTCATAATACCTTAAATTTTAACCAGAGGACATACTCCATTCTTCGTAATTCATCCCCATACCATCTATATTTTTGAAAATACTTTCATCAGAGAGAAGATTAACACTTTTTAACACAGTTTTTTAAATCCTGCTCCATTTATCGCAGAAAATGGAACGACAGTCTTCCATGGCCCACGCCTCGTACGCTTCAAGTACTCTTTTTATATTCTCTGCAGACGCAGTTTTTGCAACGGGCTGCGCGTTAAGTTCTTGGCAACAGGTGTGTCTACTCAGATTGGACGATTAGTTAGTATTGAATTTTAGAAGTTTGCGACTTGAACGGCAGTGGGCAAATCCTTCTACAATTGTACCATCTTTTAAAATTTCTACCAGCACATTCCATATAAAACTTTTGCCTTTGTGTCGTTGTGATAAGGCGTAAACACCGCTGGAAATTTTCTGTGAAATTACTTCTTGATTCTCGGACATAACTGCAAAATGTAGCCTTTACTCACTGAAAGCAGCAAACAACAGATGTAAACAAATGTGTTAAAATTGTACATCGTTGATCTTAATTAGTCTCATAGTATAATCATAATCATGAATCGTTGTATGCAGTGATTTGTTGTAGCCTCATTCACGACTGTGTTGTTGGCTCATGATACAATGATTGGCGATCATTGTATCAATCGTTATGCGGTCGGTGCGTGCTCATTGCTGGTGGTTGTGTCAATCGTGATGCGGTGCTAAACGATGTACATATGTGTCAGTCGTGAAGCGATGGCAGCTGGTGGAAGTATTGATCTGATCACGTACCATGGGCTTTGTTCCCCATAGTGATTGTTTGGTGTGTGTTTACGTTACCCACCGCCAACGCAGTTTTATTATGTATACCGCATGTTGCGGTGTACTCTTGCAGCTCACTGGTCAGTACCACATAATTGTCTAAATAGTTTCTCCTGTCATTACGCAAAGGCAAATTCTTGCAAAAAAGCAACATCTATGTTAAATGTTCGTAACAGCAAATTTTTATACTTTACTTTTATACTATACTACGAGGGATCTAACATTAAAAGTAATCATATGCAAAGATCTACGCGTCATACATTTTTCAATAACTTTAACTATGCACAAACATTCCGATTTGACCTGCTCCTTTGGCATATTCTTATAATTTTTCAGAAACAATTCAATCCGTTTCTCCAACCGCATAGGATCGGGATCAAGCAACCGTTTTGCTGTTATCATAAACTCTTTTACAAAAGCCGGCATATGAGGTTTTCTCTGTGCAGAATCGGGACTATCACACAAGATAGCAAATTAGATGCCAGGAGTTCTAAAGTTAACCGAATTTAGCTCCCTCTACACATTCTCTGCAGCTGCGACCCTTCTACCTCTTGAGGTTTGTAACTAATCTGACCAAAAAGTGGGTCACGATTAGAGGTTAACGCCGTCGAGCCACGCCGCCGCCGCAGCCGTTTTTTCAGTTTTTTGCAGCACCGCCGCTTGACTACCTGGAAACCTGCGCGGCGGCGGCGTGGTTCAGCTGCGTATAACATATTTAATCTTTCATATAATCGATCAAATAATGACATTGTCCTGATTTACAACACACAAACTATAAACTACAACCACAATCAAAATATTTCCTAATAATATTCAGCTTAATTTCCTTGCAATGCTGTACGTATTTGTTCGGCACGGCACACAACCACAATCAGAATATTTCCGAATAATATTCAGCTTAATTTCCTTGCAATGCTGTACGTATTTGTTCGGCACGGCATGTTACAGCAATGTTATGTTTGATTCAAGTCAAACACAAAACTGTGTTCGACCATGACATTGGCATACTTAACGTATTGCATGGTGCCAGCCTTTACTGGAAAGGCCGGTCTTGCCGCCGCCGCTGTTATCCGCCGCCATGTTCGCCGACCAAGCCGCCGGTTTGCCAAGGTCACTATGCCGCCGCCGAAGCAGGAACAATCGGCTTATACCTCTAGTTACGATGCGGAATTTGGTAAATATTGGTTACAGGCTCCACCTAGAAAACTTCCCATTCAACAAGAAATTTCCCACCATATGTTAGTCTAGACACAAACCAAAGTAAAAATACCCAATATAGTTGATAATACTGGGTTGTAGCATAAAAATTTTGATTACTTTTTTTCATTTAGCCCTCATCTCGCAACGTGCGATTTCTACATTCTAGTCGAGTCGAGATGAGACACCAAAAAATCGGGGGAAAACCCCCATGTCCCAATAGAAATTGATCGAAAAATCAGTTAAACCGAAATTAAAAAATACGTATTTTGTCATTTGTATCTACTTGAAATTCTTGTTGCAAAGAGTTACCACTTATATCTGATTTACCTAGCAAATATTTCATAAATAATTCCTCTTCGTACTTTATTTTAATTTTTAAACATGTGGTGCTAGTTTTTGCACATGCGAGACAATAAAAACATATCGGTTCAGTGTTTTAAAATTGCTCATATTCATTGTCAAACACTGCAAATTTTATGCGTGACATTTTTAAACTTTTTACAACACATTTCATATGAAGAAAGCGTATTCAAAATATCACAATACACCAAAATGTAGTTAATACTCGTACTTTATATGCCTACACACACATTTCACGACTATCCATAATTCGTATGAATGCAAAAAAACCGAGCGTCAAAATGTTTTTGAAACTTACTGGAAGAATTTTTGGAAGCAGATACCACAATCTGAATGCTGTATATCACTCTGAATACAGTTTTGTAGATCTTTGTTGATCACTCACTTCTCTCCATCTCTCTTTGCATCCCTCGTAAACAAACGGGTAGGAATGCTAAGTAGAAACCTTTTTAGCCTTAGTCACTCGTTAGTCTAGCGCTGATTTATAGCAGTTTCCTATATACTTCTAATATGAACATGCCTGTTTTAGCCAACTGCAACCCTGTTGTTAGTAAATCCCCGTATTCAGTTCTTGCGAAATTTTCGGAAGGAATTTTGTCATTCGTCTCTAAACGATAACTTTCGTTACAGAGAGTTACCACACATCTCTGATTTACCTTGCAAATATTTCATTAATAATTCATCTTTGTACCCCATTTTATTTTTAACGCGTGTTTAATTATTGTTGTTTACTAAAATAATCGTACGAAATAACTTTGGCATAACAACCCTGTACTTGATTCTGCCTACGAAATTTTCGCAAAGAGCTGAGTACCAAGCAAATGAAAAGCGAGCGAAATTTTCAGTTCGTGAAATTTTCGTTATTTTTTATACACGAAAATTTCAAGAAAACTGAATACCGGGCTTAAGACGGCAGCTCTTCGTCAAAAGTTAACATGAATTCGTTTGCTTTGCAGCCAGACAAAGACAGATAATCGAAGGAGTAAAACTTTTCTTTATAAATACGGGGTTATATGTTTATAACTGTTGTTTTTATTAAAAAAATAGGTTTAAGAAAGAGTTAATTTCAGGAAAGATCCAGACCGTTACGGACCTTACACAAGTTGATATTTAAAAAATAAAGAATTTATAAAATTATACACCATTATATTTTAAAATTGTTTCCACTAAATGTAAAAGACAGCGAGAGTTTTGTTTAAAATGTTTATTGTGCTCATGAAAACGCTTGTAATTTTTCCGTTATATTTACAAAACCTTAATTTCCGTTGCGGACGTTACAACGCGTGGATGTAACTTTACTCAGCTTAACTTTATTATCTTTTAATCGAGTATTTAATGATATTCTTTCATCAAATTGCAGATATTGAGTCAAAAATAAGTTTTAAAAGAACGGATCATATTAGGTTAAATTTAAGCTAGTGGGCGGATAAATAAGTCCGTGCCTGAATGAAACACAATTTTTTTTTGCTAAAAAAAAACATTTATTTTTCAACATAATCTCCTTTTAGCTCAATACACTTAGTCCAACGTTTCTCCAATTTTTGCATCCTTCCAAAAAATAGGATTTTTCGAGGTTCATAAAATAGTAATTTTTGATCAATAATTTCATCATTGGAGCTAAATCTCTTCCAACGATCCATTTCTTTATATTTGGAAATATAAAATAATCACTGGGGGCTAAATCCGGAGAATATAGCGGATGAGGTACAAATTCGTAGCCCAATTAAACAACTCCAAACAATCCTTTGAAGTTGTCACACGATTACGTTTATGTTCAATTGAGAGAAAACGCGGAACCCATCTTGCAGACAGCTTTTTTAAACCCTACTGATCATTTAAAATCGAAACCACACTGCCATATGAAATGCATATGACATAAACAGTCATACACACTTTTACTCTTCGATCGGCCAATACCATATCGTGGATTTTTTCGACATTTTCGGGTGTATTGACCTCAATGTCAGTAAACCACTTTGTTACTATTGAAATCGATGGTGCCGAGTCCCCGTAGTTTTTATCAAGCTGTTTCCTGGTTTGATTGACGTATTTTTTTTCGCAAAAAAATAATGTTTATTGAGCACTAGAATTCACTTTTTTCCATTTTTAAAAAAATGCACGAGGTATGTTTTGAACAGATGTTAAGCGCAAAGTAAATGACGGAATTTGCTCAAAATTGACAGTAGATTATTAACAGGTTTTTTTTTGATGGAAGCAGTGTTGTATTTCATATAACTATGAGGGAAGTTCAAAAAGTCACGGACTTATTGATCCGCCCTCTATTTTATGAATAGCTGACAAAACACTTATATTTCGGCAATAAAACTCAGATGCAAGGTACAGATTGCCGGAAAAACATTTTCTGATGATATCAGCAAGAGTTAATTGCATATACTTTATGTACTAACTAAAAACGTTGGAGCAACTTCAACATTTTTCTTGACTGGATCAACTAGATAATTTTTCGGTTATGCCCATATCACAAATAATTGCTGTCAAAGATCTGCATTGCAATTGAATCACTCTGTAGAAATTAAAAAATTAATTCGTATTTAATATTGGTTGGTCTTATTTTGCCCATCGTGTAGTTTTCCCCTTACACCGAGGATGTAGTCAATGAAATACTTGACATTTATCTTCACTAATCTGACAAATTGACACTACAATCAAGCTGCTACACACCATAATCTATTCATTTAAAATTCAGTGTTAGCTGAACACATGTCACACATTCAATTAACATGTATTTTGAAGATGTTCGCTATGGTTCATATGTTACTTAAGCCAAATATTTAACACATTTTTCGTAACTATGATAGTTAGAGACTGTGTGTAGAGTAGGGTGTCCCAAAAAATTGTTGTTTTTCGATTTTCATGGTTGATCAAGCTTGATTGGAAAGCTTATATGGTAAAGTATTTTTGAGATTTTTTTCAGATTTTTCGGTAGAGGTTTAGAGGTCGCACAAGTCGAATTTTCCCCAAAAATCTGGTATGCCGGAAGTTTTTTGAATTTTATTTCAAACTCGGCCAATAACCACGTTTTTCTTAGTTTGTAAGTCAACATTTTTAAAGCAAAATGATCAAACTTTTATTCTATATGCATAAACCACCAGTTTTGGCAATGATTTTGCTCTGTAAGGTACCACGTTTTAAATTTTTTCGTAAACTTTGGATAAATTTTATTAGTAACGCTTTATAACTTTTAAAATTCCTATGCAAATTTAAAAATCTAATGATGCACTTTATGCAAAAATAGCAAACAAATTATAATATTATTAGTTTCATACCATGGATAAAAGGCTTTAAAATGGTAGAACTCTGGAACAGTAACCGCAAATTCAAAATTTTTTTCTACACAATTGCTTGGAATTTATACATCTTTTAAAGCGCATCATTAGTTTCTACATTTTCATAGAAATTTTAAAAGATATAAAGCGTTATTTACAAAATGTATCCAAAATTTACAAAAAAATTTTATACATGGTATCAGAGATTGCCAAAACTGGTGGTTTATGCGTACACAATAAAAGTTTGGACGTTTTGCTTTAAAAATCTAAACTTACAAACTAAGAAAAACGTAGTTATTGACCAAGTTTTAAGCAAAATTCAAAAAACCGTCCGGAATAGCCGATTTTTGGGAGAAATTCGACGTGTGCGACCTCTAAACCTCTTCCGAAAAATCTGAAAAAAATCTCAAAAATACTTTACTATATAAGCTTTCAAATAAAGCATGAGCAAAAAAATTTTTAGTGTTGGGACACCCTAGTGTAGAGTAACTATAAAAACCGATCTTTTAAGATAACAAATTTTCGGTTTTTCGAGAAATCAATTTTTCCAAAAACCCGCTTTTGATATATTCAAAGTATCGGATTTGCAGAAAACCAGCTTTTGGTTTTGTGATTTTAATAAAACCCTCGAAAAAATATAAATAAACATGGAACATATACTAATCGTTTATAGTCCGTCATTCTTTCGGGTATGTAATAAAAAATCAATGGATTTAAACACTATTTGATTGATGATTGAATATTTGTTGTTATAATTAACCCAATTATTTCTTCAAAACAAAATAAAAAAATTATGAAGGGGAATAAATTAATTGATTTCCACTAAATTGCAAAAGCAAAAATAACATTATTATGTGAAATCAAATTCGATTTGAACAGATCGATTTCCGTCACATACCTGAATCAGCTCAATAAAAAGTTGGAAGATGTATAAGTAGGGTGTCTCAGTAAGAATGCACCTTTTAATTTTAAACGAAAAACAAGTATTTTTTTTATTGTATTGTAAACAAGACATATTCCGATTAAGTGTGGAATAAAATATCCGTCAAATGGCACCCACGGCTCTGATGACAGGCCATTACTCTTTTCATGAAATTTTCCATGACTTTTTCACAGAGATGTGGCTGTATCTGACCGATTATGCGTTGGATCTTGGATTTGAGGTCAGGAACTGTTTCTGGTTTATTCGCATAAACTCGAGATTTCACAAAACCCCCAAGAAAGAAAGCGTTAAATCGCATGATCTTGATAGTCAGTTGACATCAGAATTTCTTGAGATAATTTGTTCTGGAAATCGTTGCTGCAATTAATCGATTGTTTCATGCGGGGTATGGTAGGTGGCGACGTCTTGCTGAAACTACATGTCCATGATCCATATTGTCCAGCTGATTCCACAAGAACTCCGTTATCATGTACCTGTAACAAATGCCGTTCACAGTCCCTGCAATTTCGGCATCATCTGTTTACCCAACCCAACCACGCCACCTGACCAAAATCCGCACCAGACAGTTGCCCGATGTGAGTGCATTTGTTTCTTATGGATGCATGAGGTTTTTCTGAGCCCCAAATTCGATAAATTTGTGAATTCACGAAGCAATTCAGATGGAAATGCGCTGCATCGAAGAAGATTTATTTTGAGAAATTGAAATTGACTTCACTTTGCTCCATTACCCATTGAACCAATTGCCGTCGCATTCCATGGATTGCTGGTTTGAGCTCCTGTAAGCTGAATTTTGTACGCATGAAGGTGGAGCTCCACAAAGCAATACTAAAGAGCCTCCATTACTCTCTTCGATGCCTCTTCATGACGACGAGGTAGTAGGTCATTTCATCGAGTTCGAGTTGCTTTGGTAATTTACTCTTTGGTTGGCATAGTACGAACAAAAATAGAAGGGAATGCGTATTTTCGTTCGATGCAAACATAAATTAGCTGTTATTAGTATCAATCAAACACTTTTAAACTTAATTTTCTGCATGGTCTGTAATCTGTATGTCTTCTTTGGTCTCTAATTTTGCATCATTTCCCTAGTGGATTTTCGATCAGCTGTGCCATAGAAACCCCCTGGAAGGTATTTTGTGAAAATTCGCTACGTAGCACTTCGTGATATTTGAAGTTATTGAGAACAATGCCGACTTGAAGTTTTCGTGTTTTCGGCGACACTCTCGTTTACAGCAGTAATGTTTTCAAGAGACCGACCGGTACGTTGACTCACAGAAGTCTTACTGTCCATAACCGACTCACTAACTTCAAATTGTTTGACCACTCTTCGAAGAGCTTCTATGCCCCTCTTCGTGTTCTCTTAATGACGAGTAGGTGGTAGGCCATTTCATCGAGTTCGAGTTGCTTTGGTAATTTACTCTTTGGTTGGCATAATACGGACAAAAATAAAAGGGAATGTGTATTTTCGTTCGATGCAAACATAATTTAGGTGTCATTAGTATCAGTCAAACACTTTTAAACTTAGTTTGCTACATGGCCTATAAACTGTATGTCTTCTTTGGTCTCTCATTCTACACCATTTCCCAAGTGGCTTTTCAATCAGCTGTGCCACTGAAAATCCCTGGTTGACACATTAGGTCCACTTTCTCGACTGAAAATTCTTCGAAGTTTTAAATTTGTAGCAAGTTTTCGCAACTGTAACGCGTTGTTCTTTCGCAAAGCGCTCCATTTTTAATAAACGGAATAAACCATATAGAATTAGACAAGAGCCGTTATCCGTCTCTTCACGTTTTCATGATGACGACGAGGTAGTAGGCAATTTCATCGAGTTCGAGTTGCTCTTGTACTTTACTCTTAATATAATAAAAGGGAATGCGTATTTTCTGTCAATGCGAAGAACTGAAACATAATTTAGCTGTCATTAGTATCAATCAAACACTATTTAAACTTACTTTGCTGCATGGGCTATAATCCCTTTGTCCTCTTTGGTCTCTCGTTCTACATCATTTGCCTAGTACCTTTTCGATCAGCTGTGCCATTGAAACCCCCTGAATAAACATATGTGACAGCTTACAAATTTCAGAGTTGCTACTTGCACAAAAAAAAATCGCACTAAATTTAAAAAGTGCAATCATATAACGCATTTACACCGCCGTTCATCACTGCCTGGTTAGCGACAACCTTGTTCTCTAATCTTTGCCGTTTCCACCACCCAATTAGAGATTAACTTGACGTTTCAGTTGGCAACTCCGTGCTTAGACAAACTCTGCGCCGCGACAAAATTAACGAAGATGGCGGTACAACAGAAAAATTAAGTTGGCGGCTCTTGGTTTCGCCAGTTTTGAACAAATTTGGGATGTTTTTTTTTTTTAATAACTGAACCTTTAAAATTGGACCAGTCAGTCAAATCGGACCAGTCGTTATCCTCAATTCACATTTTAAAGCAATAAGAGCCAACTATATCGGGGGCGGCGAGAGGTTTTGGTGGCGGCGACGCGTCGGAAAATTTTCGATCGGCTCCCATTGTCAAGCAGTTGATTGTTTGTATTATGGTTGAATTTTTTAGTAACTAACAGTGTTGCATTAAAATGTACACCAGGTTAAAATGAGGTTAAAAATTAATCTTCAGTTTCAACAGATTAAAATTGTATGAGTAATCTTCTGGGTTAGAGTGGGTCAACGGAGTTAGCCTTGAAAATGCGTTAATCTTGTTTGGTGTACATGCCGTATTACTGAGATCCCCATTATATACCTACGTAGTATATCCAGTATATTTTGTGGCCGTTGGCGGTGCAATGGGTAGTGTGCGCGGCTCTTGTACATGAGATCCGGGGTTCGAACCCTGCTCTGACCACCTTAAAAATTCTTTCGGCGGCGATCACCTCGCATAGTGACCTCGCAGCGGTCTCAATCAGTGAGTGAAAACTGGAAAGCGCACAGCTCAGTGATTGTGAGAAGTTCTCCCCCCTGTCCCTTCATGGGATGTAATGGGAAACCATTTATTTTTTTTAGTATACTCGTATCCAGAGCGATATTAATCTTTTACCGTCGTGGAAAATATTATCGAAGCAGTATTTTTACGTGCTCATCCCTTCTATCGTTGCCGAGATATTTCAGCAATACTAAGTCAGAAAAATGTATGTATATGTACTATGTATGTACTTATGTAAAATGAATACCACACCAACAGAAGGAGGTATCACATCGCTCCATTTTTTTCGTCTGATATAATTTTATCCATTTTTTCGAAGAACTTTATTTAAATTGTCGAAGACGCGAAGCCGGTTACAGACCTCCCCTGCAGCAGATAATTGCTTAGAATTTTCAAACAAATCTGTGCCGAAGCGGCAATGATAAAGCTTGTTATTCAAAAACATATGGTGAATCTGCGAAGCCGGTGTAAAACATACCACGGGGGAAGATACTCTGACGGCATATTAAGCCATAACAGTATGCCTAATGCAATGTTGGACCAACCCCAGACGATTGATCCTTAGATTCCCTAAAAAAACCATTAATATTAATATGTATAAGTATATTTACAGTGACGAGCAAAATTGAAAACGGTTTCCCATAACGACAGTTTAAAAATTTTATTTGTAGCACCGTTTAACCTTACAACTAAAATATTTTTTAAATTTGACATTGATATGGTATTTTTCATAATGAACACTAAAGCGAACCACAGACTTCACATTCATGAGCATGAACATCAGATATTGTTGATGTTTATTGTCGGTTTACCGATCTTCTTGATGCCAAATAAGTATGTAATCGAAGTTGTTCGCATCACTATCATGTTCACAAAATTTGTTGGTAATATTTTTTTCAAATACTCTGCCAGATAAAAAGTTATCGAAGTCTGTGGTGCGCTTAAAATATAAAGTACAACTATCTATATACATATATGTATATAAAAGCCTTGCGTTACAGACTCACTGACTGACTGACTGATCAGTCCCCAGCCCAAAAGGCTTAAGCTGGAACCTTGAAATTTGGCATGTAGGTTCCTTTTATGACGTAGGTGCGCTATAGGAAGGAATTCTTGAAAATTCGGACTGCAACGGGATAAAAAGGGCGTGACACCGCCCACACAGCTTGAAATTTGAAATGGGTATATCTCAAGAGCCATTAGAGAAACGAATATGAGATTTGGTACATATGTTGGTCGTACAAGCAAAATTATTTTTTTGTGGAAAGTGGGCGTTGCTACGCCCCTTTGTAGAAAGTCGACGCACTACCCACAGAGCTTGAAATTTGAAATGACCACATCTCGTGAACGATTAGAGGTACGAAGATGAGAGTTTGTATATACGTTAGCAGTACAAGGAAAATTACTTTTTTGTGGGAAGTGGGCGGTGCCACGGCCACGCCTTTAAAAGTCTGTTTACCGCCCATAATAATACACGGATTTTAATGAAATTTTTACAGTGGGGTACTGTCTATCATCTATCTTTATGATGAATATTGCTACATTAAGAAACTCAAATAACTTTTTGTTCAGTGTATGGAATTCATTTTTCATTCATGTTAAAGCTCATTCAATTTTATTAAATACTAGCTGACCCGGCAGACGTTGTCCTGCATAATATTTCCAGCGATTTGTATGGGGGGTACCACGCCCCTTTGCCCAATTGGACCGAATAGTAAATCTAAACCACCCAGGGCGCCACCCAAACGCATACAAAAAAATTTATTCAAATCGGTCCAGAAGTTTAGAAGGAGTTCAGTCACAAACACACGTGCAGTAGAATTATATATATAGATAGCTTAATTAGTTTTAAAAATAATGGAATTTAAACGCCCCCCCCCCCCCCTGCTCGTTGTTGCCTGTGCGGCATCTTAACAAAAAGGCGTTCATTCCTGCTTGGAGAGTTGAGACAGGAATAGCCGCAATTGTTTCTCGAGTGGATTGCTTTAGTTCATTGAAATTTGTTGGTTTTGCTTTGTAAACTTCCTGTTTGCAATAACCCCACAAGAAAAAGTCAGGCTTATAGGGAAATTTTCGTCGCAATTCTGTCATAACAGGCTGGTCTATGTGAGGAGTTGCACCATCTTCCTAAAACCACACAGAGTTGAAAGAAATTCTCATTCTCGACATGCTCAAGTAACGGTCTCCAGTAACCGTAACGGTGTGACCGTCTTCTTCGAAAAAGTAGGGCCCGACAATGAAGCGTAATAAAACTGCACACCACACTGTGACACGAAGTGGATGTAATTCCGTCTCATGGAGTATCTGTGGGTTGGAGTATCTGTGGGTTGGAGTATCTGTGGGTGTCTGCACTAAATTTTCGACAATTTTGTTTGCTTATGTTACGGTTTAAATCGAAATGGGCCTCGTCAGATATGAAAAAACAGTTCAACATGTTTCCGTCCTCTTCCACCATTTGAAGCATCTTCTGGCAAAATTCCAAGCGAATCGGGAAGTCTGCTGCGTTCAATTTATTGGCCATTTGATTTTTATATGGGAATAAGTCCAAATCTTTGTGCATAATTGACTGCAATGACTGTCTGCTTATACCCATTTGAGCAGATAAGCTTCTTGACGAAACTCTTGTATTGTTTTGTATGGCAGCAGCTCCAGCAGCGATTGTTTCCTCCGTCCGAACTGAAGGGTTTCGATGATAATGTCTTCCGTTGGCTGTCCCATACTCGGAAAAATTGCTAACAAGTCTCATTATGGTCCATCTGGACGATGGCCGCTAAACGTGCGCCTGTGCTCTCTTTGGATCGAAACTACGGACTCCAGTGTGTGATAGCGGCGGACAATCCAAATTCTTGTTTCAGTGTCACAGTCATCCATTTTTGTTAAATCTAAAAATCAATCTGCAAAATAAAAGAAAAGTAACCAGATTCATTAAATAGAAAAAAGTTATTAAATTTTTTTTTGGTAGCGGCTTTCATCAGCCACCATGTATGTATATAAAATTGCTTGGTGACTTACTGGGTGATTCATCATCGCTCTGACCAAGCGGCTATATATAGGAACATGAAATTTGTATGGTTATTGCCCTTATGGAGTAGACGTCAGCTAAGAGGGGATTTTTGGAAGTTCTAATTGGGGGCGGTATAAATGGTCTTGGCACTAAATCAGAGAAATTGGGATTCTGACGAAACGCTTCATCCAAGAAACATGAAATTTGGTGTGGATATTCCTTTTAGAAAAGAGAAAATAGGAAATTAAGGTTTCCGGTGGAAATGGGCGTGGCACTAATTCAGAGAAATTGAGTTGTGACCAAATACGTGAGTCTATAATCATGAAATTTGAAGAGCATGTTCCTTCCTTAAAAAAAAATTTCTGATTTTTCGAAATTTTGGCTAAGTGCGATAGAATCGGGGGAGTGGCAATAAATAAAACCAATTGGAACCCTTATCAAACGAATGAAGTAAGGAGTTTTCAATTTGGTGTGGGTGTTCCCACATGAAGTAATGAAGTAGACTTCAGCTTATAAGGGAGTTTTGAATATCTACGTTGGGTGCGGAAGAAATGGGCGTGGCACTAAATCCAACTAATAAGTATTCTGACAAAGCGACTGCCCCTAGAATCATGAAATTTGGTGTGGATGCTGTAAAAACGGTAACCGTTTTCGAAATTAGATTAGTGCCGGAAGAACCCCTCGAAAATCGGAAACCCTTTATCGAGTACTGGTTATTAAAAAAAATTTTGGGAACAAAGTACAAATCGTTTTTCTTGATTTTTCCAATTTTCTGAAATACTCGCTTTTTCAAACCCCAGTTTGGGGGTTGTTTGACTACAATTTTTTTCAAAAACCGGTTTTCGGTTTTAATTGAAAAAAAACCCAGGTTTCCGAAGAAAAAATCTTCTACTTTTTCCCAAAATCATTGGGTGACTGACTGCCGATTTAAGTTATTTCCTTTTCATAATTGATACACAGAATTTTGTTTTAAATATAGTTCTCTTTGTTTTGTCAGATGTATAATATTCATATTGTTTAAATATTTTTACTCTCATGAACTCGTTTTGTTCATGAATTACTTAACAAACTTCTCACATTTCCCTTTCGGGAATTGTATTATAATGTCATTGTTGTTTCTATACAAGTAAATTAAGAGCCTGTTTTAGAGTTACAGTTCAACGTTGGTAGAGTATATACACGCTGGTAAAAAACGGCCTCTGTAATATATTCTCCCAAACATATTCTGCAGGAACCATGCATATGTTTGGAACACACTTCAAACATTCACATGTTTGCAAGTCGAAAACTCAGGTGTATTTAAATGCAAACATTAGCATCTTTACTGACAAATATGTACGATTTTACGTGGAAATATATTCGTGCTTCATCCTAAACATCCATATGCTTACATGAAAGCATTCGCGTGTTTCCCCCAAACCTCCATATACCTACGTGGAATCATATGCGTATTTTCTCCCAAACATAATAATATTTAGAAACGAATTATTCTTTCTTCCTTTATTTATTATAATTAATATTATCAATATATATCCACATTTACATATACCTATAAATAAAATTAAGAGATTTAAATAATTAAAAGATTTAAATAAGTTTCACATTTACTTGCATTGATTGCATTATTTGTTTTGTTTTGAATCTGCTGCTCTGTTGTTTCTCCTTTCTTTGTTTTCTCTCACGTTTTTGTCTTCAGAAGGTTTCAACTATTCATTGGTTATCACTATGCATTGGTACACGAACAATATACTTCTATACAAATATAGTTCATGCAAGACAATCGTGTATTAATTACTTGTGTTTTTTTTATTATATTTCATAAATGGTTCGTCATTCCAATTTTTTCAGTAGAGGCTCGGGCAGAAAAAGGGATTCACGTTGTTCTCTCCAGTTTCTTTCCTCTAAATCGTTTCTCAATTTATATAAATATATGTGAAACACATACACAAAAACGAAAGTAACATCACAAACCATTAACCTTCCGAGCCTTCGTTTATTCTTTTTTCACTAATCAAGCTATTTTGATATCCTCTGTCCGATGAAACATTGACGACTGAATACATGGAATTAGAACGAATAAATTAGAGAGAATAATGCAAAAATACAGATACACTTACAAGATATACACACTCGTTGCCCCTCATTTATTTTCTTGCTCTTGAGATAGCATAAACAGTGCAACAAACACGGCTGTATTTGTATCGCAAACACAGATATATTTGGGTCGCAAAAACACAGATGTTATAATATATTAATCATTGTGTCTCAAACATCTAATGTTGAATAGCAAACACAATGCGTTTGGGCACAAGTATATTATATTTGCGAACCAACAAAAAACGACCGATTTTTCAGCGTGTAGATATAGTTATAAGGGATTTTTGTGCACTCAAAATGGATGCAGTAGAAATTGGAGTTTGGCTGTAAATAGGATTCGTCGACGTACCAACAAGAAGCTAGACGTATGAAATTTGGGATGTGTGTTCCCCCAATGGGTTAGTTATTAAATGAAAAGAATTTTTTGAAATCCGATTAGGGGCGGTAAAATTAGGCCCAGTACTGAATCGAAGTAATACGTGGTATGACCGAAAGCGTAATCTTAGATTCATCATCAACAGAAAAAGGGTTTCTAAAAGATGTATCGATTATTTGAAATTGAGGAGAGTATAATTGGTGATTTGGAGTTCAGCTGGATTAATCAGAGTTTGGTCCAAATGCTAGAAGCTAGACTTCGAAAGACTATTCAACCATACCTGCTTCGTCTGACTTTTCCACAGTAGCGGCTTCGGCCGACTATTCCATCCGAGCGGATTCGTCTCGATTCAAGATTCCACGACTGCTGATTCGGCTGACACATTGCGGATCCGACTAAATAATCTTCCATACTTGTTTAGACTGATTTTTTTTATCGACATTAGTATTTTTTTCTGGAATTTTTCCCTGCGAACCCGAAATGTGTATACCAAGTCAATATATCGCATACCGAATCCAAATCGAAAGTCAACAAATTCAAATCATACGAAGTTCTGGGTTAAGCCCTGTATTTAGTATTTATGAAATTTTCGTTTCCAGTACGATTATAAAAAATAACAAAAATTTCGTGAACCGAAAATTTCGCTCAGTTTTTATTTGCTTTACTTTCCTCAATTCGAAAATATCTTGATCATTTCATAGTTTTTGCATAGTTTATGTAATTTTACTTCAACATGGTTGGAATTTGTATAGTTACATACAATAAAACTATCAAAAAGCTGCTCTTGTATTGAAATATTCAATGAAGAGAGTAAGAGAGAGAAGAGAGAATAACTAGGGTTTCACTCGTTGTGTTTGTTGGCATTTGAGTGAAGAGAAATTTTGAATGTCTACCTGTACATCGTTGTTGTGATATATTTGCATGGTAAATCGGAAATAGGTGGAAACTCTCTGTAACAAAAATTTCTGAGTGGAGATAAATTGCTAACAAAATTGTCGCAAGAACTGAATACAGGGCTTTGTGTTAAATCGTTCGGTCCGCGAAGAAGTGTTCCCATATCAAGAGGAGTGCGTTTGATACCAGGAGAGTGTTCTCATATCAAGATGTGTGTCAAGAAGAGTGCCCTCAACCCAAGACGAGTATTCTCAACAATTGAAGCATTTGATGTTGTTTCAGTAAAATAAATTACTTTGTATCTTACAAAAAACGCTAAATAATCTAAATTCAAACCCCGGAAAAGGGTACGCAATTCTGTTCTTATTTCCAATGTTTAGTGTATCCTAACGAAAGACCCTGGACATGACTGAATCTAGTTCAGCCCCCGAAAAATCCAAGTTCCAAATAGTTGTATATGCATATGTAGACAACTCTGCTTTACTTAAATAAACATATTTAGTAACTTTTTTGCAACTGTGTAAAAACACTTGGACACAAAATTGACAAAGTTTTAAGTAAATCAAATTGTATAAAGTCTCATGTAACAATTTTAATTTTTCTCAAATTGGAAAGGCAAGAATATAAATATAAAATGGACAGAAGTGGTCTCCATGGTCAGCGACAATTGTATTGTATCAAACATGAATGTAGTTTTAAAAATTGTATACGATTTTCAAAGGTAAACAAGACTTTCAAATTTAAAATTTTTTTAAATTAGAATATTATTCACAAAACGGAAAAGATTATCGAATAAAAATATAAAACAATTAGTATAAGTTCAATTTTAACATTTTAAACAAATTATTGAATATGAAAACCTTAATCATATAATTTTCAAATTGGGTTACAATTTTCAATTTGAAAAATTATTTTTAAATTTGGTTGAGATTATTAAACACGAATTTGAATGCGAATTTCAAAATTGATTTTAAACACGAATATCCAATAAAAATATATAAATATATCAATAATATAAATAAATATTGAATATAATATAAATATTGAAGAATAAAATTAATTTAAAAAATTACCAAACGTTCGAAGATTTCAATTTTGGATAAAAGAAAATAAAGTTTGAATATAAATTGTGGATTTATATCCTGTTCTGTCATGTCAAACGTAGATTTCGTGCATGTTCTACTCGGAAGAAAACTGATTTGTGTACGTCTATCTTATAACATTTATTTGAACGGAAGTCATTCAAAATATTTCTCTTCAAATTTAGGTTCCTCAATTTCGAAACTGCTGTCATCGTCGAACAAATATAAAACCAGTGGAATGAAAGATTTCGACTTTGAGAAAGCAAATTGTAGTCGAATTCAGGTTGCTAGCTTAGTTTTCATTCGAGATACAAGTAAATAATTTTCAAATTGCCATGTTTACCACCGGCAGTACTTCCAAGTAATGCTAAGGGCAATACCTCTAGAAGACAAGTGCGCGATATTACCCGATAACACTGTGTGTAATTTTTTAAGTCATGGAAATATAACCCTATACGGACACCACTACGTGATAAAAGACAAAAAAAGACCCGTGTCTCCCAGTTTTGCCCAAAGTCATACCCTTTTTTTTAAGGGCCACCAAAGATTTGGGGCCTAGGTGTAATTTTTGCAAAAAAAAGTGATCATATTGTCTGGCTCATATCTTGCAAACCGTTCGGAATTTTGATTTACTCTCTGAGGGAAAGTTACAGCTCTTGTCATAAATAACCACAATAGTGAACATATAAAATCAAAAATCTTCATCTTCAAGGTCAAAATCGCAAAAAAATTTTCACTTTTGCGGCTACCTAAACTCTACCTAAACGGTGTTAAGAATCATTCCTAGGAAGTTCATATGTTCTAGAAAGTTATTTATTGAGATCTTAGGTACATTTTTATAGTTGCTTGTTTCCTTGAATTTTGAGCGGTTTGCTACCTATGGACCTGAACGGAAGGTAAAAGGTAAATTTTTTAAAGCTTTTTTGCGATTTTGACCTTGAAAATGAAGTAGTTTTGATTTTATATGTTCACAATATTTGTTCTTTATGACAAGAGCGTAAACCAAAATTCCGAACGGTTTGCAAGATATGAGCCTGACAAAATGTTCACTATTTTACAAAAATCACACAGAGGCACGAAATCTTTGCGGCCCATAAAAAAAGTGCATGACTTTGGGCAAAACTGGAAGATACGGGTCTTTTTTTCTGGTCTTTTATCACGTATATGGTTATATTGTTTCATGTTGCACTGTGTAATCACTATGAAAATAATTTATAGATATCTCCAAATTCAGTTGTATCCGGCAAACAAAGCAATATTGCGGCGATATCTTCATCATATCGCCCAGAAGATAAAATGTATTGCGGCAGTAATCATTTTCGTATTGCTAAAATTTGCCTCGTTGGGAAAAACTGTTATCCGAAAGCGATAACCGAAGAAGATAATCAAGCTCTGTTATGCGGTAATCATTCGTGGAACTATCATCAAGAAGAAAAGAGGAAGATATTGCTAGATATAACAGAAATGTAAATTTAGTAGTTGTATCAACTCAACAACGAACGCTCAAAATCTCGATCAACCTTCGTCCCAGCGACGAAACAAATCTAAAATGTATCACCCTGTCCGAAGATGGTATAAGTTTTGCAAGTGGTGGCAATTGTTTTTTTTGCTTGGACATTTAGAAGTAAATACTTGTACCTCAACGCAGCCGTGGACTACATTCGGCCGAAATTTATCATGAGCGAGGACTCCCATTTTCATCTGACCGGATACGTAATCGGTGGATACGCAATTCTTGTGCATGATAACGTGGGTTCGATCCTCGCTCTGACCACCTTACTCGACAATATCGAGTAATTAGCAATGATCGCTTCTTAAAATACCGTCCGGAACTGGTGTAAAACTGTAGGTCCCACTCAGTGAGTGTATAGCTAGAAAATGTCCAGGTCACTGGTTGTGACAATCTCTCCCAAATTCCCGGCATGGGATGTAATGGAAAACCGTTTCTTTCGGACAAGTAGACAAGTACAACTAAAAGTCAGTGCACGGTGAGACACTTACATTGGGCTTTATTTTTTTTACTACAAACTAAACGGCTACTGTGACTAATGGGCGATGCAAGACGATGATCAACGAGATGTAGAGAGGCTACAAAAGTAAATCGATAGGGGCAGCAAACGACGCCATATTTTTTCCCGCTCTTTTGACATTTCTCTTCAGTAAGGTTTGCCATTTCATCATGGAAAGATATACGAGCCAACAACGAGTCGAAATTATTAAAATTTACTACCGAAATTTGGAGTTAGTGGCCTCAACTTTAAGAGCGCTACGTCCAATTTATTGTCGTCATAATCGTCCTACCAGATCAACAATTGAGCATCTAGTGGAAAAATTTTAATCCACAGTCACAGTACAAAATGTTCCCGTGCCAGTGAGATAAAGAAGTGCCCGTAGTGTCGAGAATATTGCTGCCGCTGAGGCTTCGGTTCAAGAAAGCCCAAATGTTTCTCTCACACGTCGTTCTCAAGCGTTGGGCATCTCTGTGACGTCGTTGTGGCGAATTTTGCGAAAAGATCTTGGCCTACATCCTGACAAGATCAAATTGACGCAAGAACTAAAGCCGCTTGACCACCATTGAATTGGACTGAGCAACAACTTGAAAATGATTCGGATTTTCATCGGAAAATCATCTTCAGCGATGAGGCTCATTTCTGGCTGAATGGCTTCGTCAATAATCAAAATATGCGTTATTGGTCAGACAGCAATCCACACGTAATCCATGAGTCATCATTGCATCCCGAAAAAATTACGGTTTGTTGCGGATTATGGGCCGGCGACGTCATTGGGCCGTACTTCTTCCGTGATGATAAAGACCGGCACATTACTGTGAATGCGAATCGCTACTGTTCAATGATAACCGAATATTTTTGGCCCCAATTGGATTATATGGACTTGGAGGACATGTGGTTCGAAAAGGACGGCGCCATAAGCCACTCAGCGAATGCCACAATCAATTTATTGGAAACCAAGTTTGGTGAACGTGTTATCTCACGAAATGGCCCAGTCAATTGGCCGCCTCGGTCGTGCGATTTGACGCTGTTAGATTATTTCCTGTGGGGCTACGTCAAGTCTATGGTCTATGCCAACAAGCCAGCGACGATTGATGAACTTCGTACGAATATCGAACGTGAAATTGCAGCAGTATCGGCCGATTTATGCTTGAAAACTGTCGAAAATTGGGTTCAGCGTCTGGACTTCTGCAAGCGTGCCCGTGGTGGCCATGCAAAAGAAATCGAGTTCCATACATAATGGCATCGAACGTACTTTCACAGGAATAAAGAATTTCATTGGTATCTAAAACCGGTTTTGTTTTATTTAAAAAAAACTGTTGTAGCGCTCTTATTGAAAAACCCGTTATATATACGCTCCACAATTCTAATCTGCTAGAGATAAACATACAAATTGCAGTAGATATTTTTATATATCTATCTTTTTGTTTTTGATATTCTACCTTCGAAATTCTGCAATTACACTAGGTCACAAATAACAAAATTTTCTCTGTTATTTGTTTCTAGCATACTTTTTCTCATTGATTTTGACCTACTAAACACGAAAATGAGTTTTAAAAATTTTTCTGTTGATTGGTTTTCGAGATACAAATTTTTGAACTTTTTTTTTTAAATTTTTGGAGGTACACTTACAATTTTGAGCATATCTTTCGTCTTCTTTGACGTATTTGATCCTACTACTACTCAAATTAAAGCAAATTGAGCCGTCTACAACTCATTTTCAGAAAATTTTCAAATCGGGTGAGTAGTTTTGATGTTGGCGGCTTAAAAAGGTTAAAAAATTGCGTTTTTTTAGTAAAAATGTGGCAGAAAAATTCATATAAAAATTCATATAAAATATAAAACGCGATGCTAACAGCGATTTTGGTTTTTTTACGTATAGCTGGCATTTTTCCAAAGAAAATAAGCACTTACTTAACAAAATCTGACAACAAATGGCGGACTTATAATTTTTTTGGTAAAACACCGAAATTCCGCTATTTCACGATATTTTGATTTTCATTATTTGCACAGCTAACCTACTAGGAGGGATCGAAAAAGCAAGTTTTTTATAATCCTTTTGGAATAGAACGGAACAGTTGCTCCTATACATAAGTTACTTCTGTTCAAAATTTCACCACCCTGGGTTAATGTCTTCTGTTCTGGCAAGGGACGTGAAATTTCAAAAATTTAGTGAAATCAGCAATTTTTTTTTTTGCAAATTTTTTTCAAATGTCACAGCACTTAGCAGTTTTGATAAAATTTTTAAATTAATATTAATAACACAAATATTCCATAATTGTAAAAAACCTATTTACAATACCGTAGGGACGTTTCGTCGATGTTTTTAAGAAAATGGTATAATGAAAATGCAGAACATAGAAACACAGGTGCATTTTACGATACGAATTTTGGCAAACCCACTTTACATGTACAAAAACGTTTGGAAAAAACGTTTTCGTAATTTTTATGATTCTCAGAATTAAAAAAAATAAGTAATACACAAATAGTTATTTAATTTTTATGATTGTGGTTGCAGAGTAATATACGCTTCTGAATGTGCGTGGACGCTCTTCGTGTTCCTTTATGACTGCTACTCCGTTCACAGTCAATTAAAGGGAATTACACTTTTTTATTGATGTGTGTTTTCCCGATGGCTACCTGTATCGGATTTTTTTACAGAAATTCCCCCCACATTTGCAGAGTAATATACGCTTCTGAATGTGCGTGGACGCTCTTCGTGTTCCTTTATGACTGCTACTCCGTTCACAGTCAATTAAAGGGAATTACACTTTTTTATTGATGTGTGTTTTCCCGATGGCTACCTGTATCGGATTTTTTTACAGAAATTCCCCCCACATTTGCAGAGTAATATACGCTTCTGAATGTGCGTGGACGCTCTTCGTGTTCCTTTATGACTGCTACTCCGTTCACAGTCAATTAAAGGGAATTACACTTTTTTATTGATGTGTGTTTTCCCGATGGCTACCTGTATCGGATTTTTTTACAGAAATTCCCCCCACATTTGTGAGTGGTCATTATTTGGAAACTTTTCCACAATTTGAAACGCACACTTGCTGAATCAGGTATATAGCCAGGTATAGTATTTATAGGTGTTCATTTATCGTTTTTTGTCATTCAACAAGTGTCTACGAACGCGAGTAGTACGAGTAAAAAGTGAAACAAATTGAATTTAAGTGCATATAATACCTACCCAACAAGTAAGACAATGAGTAAAAGACTACGTGTGTTCGAGTGTTTGAACAATCCAGACAATTTCTGCAATGTTTGTGGCGAGTTTATAAAGAATAATCACGCACACACGTTTACTCCAGCAGTGCAATTGCACTATTTGAATTATTTTGGTATTTCACCAAATATCACAGAATCATGGACACCTAACCTAAGTCGCTATGTGATCTTTGCTATATAATCCTAACCAACTGGGCAGCTGGCGGAAGGTAAGAATTTTTATTTAAACACATTAAGCAAAGCAAATATAGTAATTTATTTTAATTTTAGGCGCCATATGAAATTCGATACACCAATGATGTGGAAAAAGCCGCTATGCCATTCCACAGACTGTTATTTTTGCCTCACCACAAACAGTGGGATAGGGAGATTTTTTAAATGGAACTACGCTCAAGTGGGATCGTTTGCACTTCCAGTACCACATTCGAATGATGTACCATATCCAGTGTGCCCTGGTGCATCTCTTCAAAAAGCAGAATCGTCAGATCAAGAGTCCGAGTCAAGTGCAAGCGAATTTGGGGCGTGCAGAAAGCGAAAATTACTGTCACAGGCCGAACTAAACGATTGGGTGCGCGATTTTGGTCTCACTAAGGAGAAATCCGAACTTTTTGCGTCTCGGATGGTACAGTGTGGATTTGCGGATTCAGAAGTGAAAGTAAAGAAGTGAAAGTGCAGCGAATACAAAAAACAAAGAAGAAGTCAGCTGTTTTTCCACATGGCATAAAATGTACAGTTATATCTTTGTTTCTACTCATTTTTTATGGGCGTTGATTTGGTTAATTTCGTTAGTTTAGCTAACCTGGCACATCCATTTCTAATTGTGCCATACATTGAGTATGTAGTGCTCTAAATAAATTAAAAAATAATATACTAAGACTAATTTGTTTATTTTAAATTAAGTTCAAATGTATTTATTCGTTTGCGTTGGGTAGGTAAGCTGTGCAAATAATGAAAATCAAAATATCGTGAAATAGCGGAATTTCGGTGTTTTACCAAAAAAATTATAAGTCCGCCATTTGTTGTCAGATTTTGTTAAGTAAGTGCTTATTTTCTTTGGAAAAATGCCAGCTATACGTAAAAATCGCTGTTAGCATCGCGTTTTATATTTTATATGAATTTTTATATGAATTTTTCTGCCACATTTTTACTAAAAAAACGCAGTTTTTTAACCTTTTTAAGCCGCCAACATCAAAACTACTCACCCGATTTGAAAATTTTCTGAGAATGAGTTGTAGACGGCTCAATTTGCTTTAATTTGAGTAGTAGTAGGATCAAATACGTCAAAGAAGACGAAAGATATGCTTAAAATTGTAAGTGTACCTCCAAAAATTTAAAAAAAAAAGTTCAAAAATTTGTATCTCGAAAACCAATCAACAGAAAAATTTTTAAAACTCATTTTCGTGTTCAGTAGGTCAAAATCAATGAGAAAAACTATGCTAGAACCAAATAACAAAACGACTGTTGGCTAGTGTTATTTTAAATTTTTGTACGCCATGTTTTGCTCAGTGTATATTAACATTTCAATGTGATGATGCATTTGGTCAGAAGGCAGATGAGTGAGTTTTATATAACATTTAAACGCAATATGCCTATGACGTTTTTTATTTTATAGATCTTGGAGTGGCAAAGCGAGAATTTAAATAGAATGTGTTTGTTTGTTTTTTTTTCGTTTCAATAATTATAGGTTGGCACTGGTTTTTATTTAATTAATTGAGATGCTGTACATTAATATTCAGTAACCAGATTATAATTCAAATCAACAAGCATTCAATAATGTGCATTCAATAATATTCAATATTTATAATTGTTAATTGCAGAAGTGCTTTTAACTGATTTACTCTAGTATTTGTTTGTATTCAAGGATTTTGCTTAACTTCTAGGTCTAAACTAATTGCGAAATTTATTTACGTAGCATCCATTACTATTCGCCATATAAGCAGGTTCGTTGGAGGGTCCTCAAAGATGTTGCAAAGTCTTCGAGAGACAAGGAGGGTTAGGATAATAACAAAGTTGAGCTAAAGCGATATAGGGAAGGGCTTAGAGAAACTCGTGGATACTCTTCTGCAAATCAATACAAGATACATCAGAGGCTATCAGGAATGACGGGATCAGGTAACACGACGAAATGGACACCTAAAGCGCTCTTCTGGGCAGTGGACCACCTGTAGTGCAGATTCGCTTATAAACACCCACTTCCCTGGCAACTCTCTGAGCGAGGAGACCTCTATATATAAATATACTACACACAGCTCAGAAGATACTATTGATATTGGATATTGTTACTAAATTTAAGATTAAATGGGTTATAGGTAGATTCAAATTTCCCAGTCCCGAGATGATATAATCAGCGGAACTTCAGGCTGTCGCGGCTGGCTGATAAGGTTATACATCACGTGCATAGACTTCAGATACATACCTCAACAATGGTGGTATACACGAGTGAGGATTATACTCAAGGAGGGAAACACCTCTCGCACTATACCTGAAGACCATAGGCTTAAGACAGAATTCGGTCCCGCTGACGACTTTGAAATGGATAATGTAGTAGATGGATAATTGTGGGCAACTATTAACATAACAGTGTTATAAATCTAAAGTTCATGAGCTATGTAGTTCATTTAGGGTGACCAGACATAATGACAGACATCATGCACATATTCGATATGGTGAGGATGTTTATGATTGTTATGTCCGGGCACCTTAAATGAACCAGTCCGAGAACTACACCATTTCCAATTGAAATTTGAAAAATATCAATTTAATTTTGAAAAATATCAATTGAAATTTGAAAATTATATTTGAAATTTGAAATACATCAATTGAAATTTGAAAGACATCAATTGAAATTTAAAGCACATGAATTGAATTTTAAAATACATCAATTGAAATTTGAAACACATCAATTGAAATTTGAAAGACATCAATTGAAATTTGAAACACATAAATTGAAATTTAAAAGACATCATTTGAAATTTAAAACACATCAATTGAAATTTGGAATACATCAATTGAAATTTGAAATACATCAATAGAAATTTGAAACACATCAATTGAAATTTAAAAGACATCAATTGAAATTTAAAATTCGTCACTTGAAATTTAAAAATTATTAACCGATTTTATGTATTAGATTGTTAACAATTGTAGAATAATCGAAACGGAAAATATTGGTCACCGTTATGTAATTCAATATATACATTTGAAAGGTCCTTAGTCCAGGCAAAATACTCGTATTAAAGCCGAACTAGATTTTACTCTGGGGAGTCTGATCCTTCGTTTACGACTGTAAAATATTGGGTGGCAGAGCTTAAACGAGGCCGTACGACCTTGCCAGGGCGAATACAGTAGTGGTCGACCAATTGAGGTGTCCACGCAAGGCACGGTTAAGAAAATCCATAAAATGGTGTTGGATGATCGTCGGCTGAAGGTGCGTGATATACATCGTATATTGACCGAAGATTTGAAGATCAGAAAGCTGTGCGCATGATGGGTGCCGCGCTTGCTTCCCTTAGAGAAAAAACAGAGTCCTGCAAATGTTTCAGTAGAATTTTTGGCGATGTGTCACTGCAATAAAGCCGAATTTTTGCGCTGATTTATAACCATGGATCAGATATGGGTCCACCACTTCACACCTGAGACAAAGGAACAGTCAAAACAGTGGACAGGAATCGGAGAATCGTGTGCAAAGAAGGCGAAGACGGTTCCACCTGCAGTCACGGTCATGGCGTCTGTTTTTTGGGATACGCATGGGATTATTTTTAGTGATTATCTTCAGAAAGGAAAGGCCATCAACTGCGAATATTATGCTAATTTATTGTAGCTTTGAGTGGTGAAATTGTGGGAAAAAGCCCGCATTTGGCGAAAAAGGAAATATTGTTTCATCAAGACAATTATCCAGTTCACACATGCACTATTGCGATGGCCAAAATTAATGAATTAAAGTTCAAATTGTTTTATCCCGCACCTTATCGCCAGATTTAGCTCCCTCGGACTATTTTTTATTTACAAACTTGAAAAAATGGTTCGGTGGTAAAAGATTTGCCAACAATGAAGAGGTGGAGTTTGCGGTTGATGGCTATTTTAAGGAGTTTTACAGTGCTTACTATAAACAGGGAATCGAAGCTATTGAATATCGCTGGAAAAAGTGTAACGAGCCAAATGGAGATTATGTTGCAAAATAAAGAAAATTTTCCCAACTTTTTTGTATCCTCAGTCAGGGGTTCCCGCAGACTGTGTTTTAACGACCGCCGTTGCTTACACCTGGACGCCTCAGCAACGACTCAGTCCTTGTCATGTTTTGGGAGCTATGACGTGATCGACCTTCTTTCTCCCGCAAATGAATGGCGAAGAACGAAAACAAGACGAAGAACGAAAACAAGAACGAAAAAAATACCAACATTTACAGGCACCACTACGGACACAGAAAACGGGAGAAAGACTAAAACGAAAACGACAACTACGGACACACATGGATCGAAACCGGGAAACATGGAACAGACCGGGTGATCCAAATTCTTCCAAGGCGGTTATACTAAATACTTGTTACTTTGGTTCTTCAAAGAAGAAGCACAACGATAAAACGAAACCTGTGACTCACAACAGGCCAGGTGATCCAAAATCTTCTAATGCGGCTGTAATATCTGGTACTTCGGCTCTTGATGATAAGCACTCCCGTCCTTCAAAGAAGAGGTACAACGATTGGCGGCTTTCTTTCAGAATCCTTGAGAGTTTTGACAATACTTAAATGGGCAATCGTTAAAATGGGCATGTTAACTGGCTGAACACTTCCATTTCCAAGGTATAGCAGTGTGGTATGAGACTGAGCTCGTCTGATAAACCGCTGGATTCCAAAAGCACCAGAGTGATAATGGGAAACACTGGTCCAAGGCCCTTTGCTGACGTTGCTATGGACGTGTTGGTACTGGCGCTCATCAACAGGGGAAGTGAAGACGTTAACGTCCCTAAGGACAAAATGGACAAGTGCCGTGGAAATTGAACTCTGCTCAGTATACTCTGATGTTCTCTGGGAGTTGCGGGCTGCATCTCCCGATTGTGACGGCACATCCTGGTATCAAGGCCGCATACAATAACTGCGTTTCAGCGATGAGCGCCCTCTTGAGTCCTATCGTTGCGCTCTGAAAAAAAAAATAAGTGAAATCTATCCGGGTGCGCCACGGGATGTTTTCAGACATTCCGTCTCGGCCCAGGGCCCACGCATGGATTCCGGCGATACCATCCGAAACAGATTCAACTTCAAGTCTTCTAACAAAAAAAAAAAAAAACAGAAAAGTCAATCGACTGGATGATGTAGATAGGGACCGCAGACATGAAGTTTTTATACTGAAACTCGGCAATCAGACTGCCTCACCGCGTCCAGTCAGGTGACCGGGTCTCATACGATTTGGTAGGATCCAATTGAGGCAACGCTGAAGATACTCTACCACTTTCTATTGGCATTGTCTCCTTGGGGGATCCTGCCCTATCGCAAGTGTCTGAGATGCACTGGAGGATACAAGCGTTTTTTCCTTTTCCGACGTGCTTGCATGCGAGGAGAAGCTCTTCATCCCGAACCGGAAAAGTGACTTGAGGATGAGCTTCTTGACGGCACGGACGACGGGGCAGATATAACGGTGACTGCGAAACCTGACCTGACCCGGCCTCCGGAAATTAACCTCCACCATTCGAAGGCTGGTTCCGCCGCAATAATGTCGTCCAGTCACCAGGCGAAATAGATCTGGTGTTAATCTAGGAACCATGGGTGAATAGGGATATAGTTCTTGGTATTAGGACGCCTGAGTTTTAGCTGTCTTAAAGTACAGGAAGTGGAAAACATGCTTATGTATACTTGTATACTCCTGTATACTTGCCAGGAGCAATCTTAATATCTCAATATTTATTTTCTTCCTTCTCTCAGTAGAGAGATGTAGTAGCGGCCAGCCTAGAGTTTCGTAACTCCTATTACTGAAGTGCCAGCAGGTGCCTTAAAATCACTGGCGATAGAAAAGAACGAGAACCTGATAGTGTGCAGCGATACCAATGCACATCATCACATGTGGGGAAGCACGGTCTTCAACGAAAGAGGTGAGTTATTTATGGAATTTGTTATGAGTAGCAACCTCGCGATTTGGACCCTTGTCTCTGAGAGCATAGGTGATAGAATGAATGGAAAGTTTTGAACCCTCGTACCTTTTTTGACCATCGATATATTATTTTTTGCGCAATTGGAAAGCTGTCATTCCATGCCTGTCGGCTTATGCAGACTGGGGAAAGTTTCGATAAACATTCATAGGTCTATTACAACGAGTCACATTATCCTAAATTGCTCGTTACAGGTCACATATCCCAAGGTCAAAGCAAGGAGGAAACAGCTGCCATCTTGATAGTCGCTGTTCAATAGATAAAAGTCCTGGGATAGATTTAAAGAACTCAAGCAGTACAAGAAAGATAAAAATAAATCCTTGATAAATTTCCGCAGCAATGTGGAAATCGTATCCAAAGCCTGCAGGCTTAGGACAATTTTGACTTCAATACATTGTACTATTGGGTACATTCGGCAAAGTGATGGTTCTTGGACGACGTGCAGTAAGGAATCACTGGCGGTGCTACTAGATGAACGCATCCCTGGCAATTCTGAAGGTGAGCTAAATACTTTTGTTGTAGATTTTGCTGAAGTACAATCAACCGATGTTGCCAGTGTAATTGTAACCGACTCTAGAATTCTTTGGGTTATACAAAGATTCAAACGTTTCAAGTCGCCACTACCCAGCAAAAATAAAATGAAGTAGTTCTAGTAGAAGTTATTATTTTTGTACATCTTCTGCAACATTATGCGCATTTTTAATGCAATTTTGATTCTGATCAAAAACAACTCCGAAAAATCTACATTTGCATCACATCCATTATGATGCAAATTTATTAAAGAGCTAAAGGGATAGTAGACAAGTGCAAAGATGCCTAAATATATTACTTGTTTTTAATTTGTATTTACTTTCTTTCAAATCGCTTTTCATTTCCTTTCTTTTTCACCTGTTGACAGAAGCATTTGGAGTACTAATAAAAGGTCAATTAATAAAATAATTGGTTATATAAAAGGTTAAAAAGTTAAGACCTAAAGTTGTAGCTTAAAGTCATAACTTATTGCAAAGTTTCAAATGACAAGAAATTTAAAAATTGTTGAAATAATAGTTTTGCTTGCTCGTTTGCGGACGAAATGTAACATAAAAATGTTAGCATAAACAGCTCTTCCAAACAGTCAAATAAGAAGTAGTGCTGCGTTGGATAACGCCATATTAAAAGAAGTACTTCTGCACCTAAATTAGCACTACATCTTACCAAGTAGTTGCGGTGCAAATTCTACTTCTTGGTATACTCTTTTTTTTGCTGGGTATCATACAATGTCCAGCCGGCGAAACTACAGGCAGTGGCTGATAGACAGGTGAATTGGCTCAAAGAGCTCTACAATAGATGTATCAAGCAGGCCTACATAGCTTTGAAATTGAGGAAAACTAAGATTGTATTCATTCCTAATGCTGTGAAACTTTACCATAAGTTACCTACAACAGCACGTCTACAGTCAGGTTAGGTAGGCATAACGAAACCGCTCTGTGTGGACCTGGCCAGCTTTATTCATGGTTGCTTCCTTTGACATAGAGTGAACCTTTGACAATGTAAACCCAGTCGTAATAACTGCTGCCATCACGGCTTTGGGGGCTGACAGCAATATCAGGGTGTTTGTCTTCAACCTTATTACAAAGAGACGCATTTTGGTTAGTTTAGGGTCAACGGACCTCTATAGATTTGTCAGCAGAGGAACGACTGAAGGCGGCTCTTTGTCGCCTCTGCTATGGAAACTCTCCATGAAATGTATTCTGCTTTCTCTGGAGAAGTTGGATGTTAAGGCTGTTACGTAAGCAGATGCCGTGGCAATTGCGGTTAGAGGGAAGTTTCCTAGTACTCTTAGGGATATCCTGCAACAGGTCGTTCATACTACCGTAAGATAAGCTTTGGATAATTGTCGAGGGATGAACCCAACCAATACGGAACTAGTTGTTTTCAGCAGGAGGTATAATGTAACAACTATTGTCCTTGTCTCCTTAAGTGGTATTAAAATTCCTTTCTCTGAACGCGGAAAATATTTACGTATTTTACTCGACACGAAGTTAAACTTCAAACCCAATATTCTGGAAAGAGCTAAACAGACTGTGATAGCGCTAGGTACTTGTAAAAGGGCAATAGGAAAACACTGAGGACTGAACCCGTGTATAGTTCATTGGATGTATACGGAAGTAGTTAGAACGATAATGCTGTAAGGCGCTCTTTTCAGAATGCGGCAGGCTACACCATGCTCACATTATTTCTATTTTCATTTTGTCAGTCACATGTATTCAGTTTGTACTGATTCCCATGTATAGTGTTTGTACTGTACACACCGTAACTTCAACTTGCATACATTTTAATTGCATATAACTATTGCCATTTGGTACAGGATAATGCACAAATTGTAGAGAAAAAATTCCACCTAATATGAAAAACGATTCTTAAATTTATTAAACAGTTGTTACAAATTAAATACAAATTTAAATGTATTACATTTACAATACCTATGAACAATGAGTAAAATAATAAAAAGTAAAATTTATAGGAATACAATTTGCATGAAAATATTTGCATCAAATCTAGCGTGGATCATTTCAGCCATAGTGCTCCGCAGCCGTAGGAATATCTTCAAGAAAGTAGTTGGTCGGTATGAAAGAGAATACCTTCCGTACACGATCGAACATAATGGCTTGAATTGCTTCCGTAATAGCTGGATTCAAGATAGCATAAAAATCTCGCCAATTTTGATTAATTATCGAATTAGTACTCTCTTCCAAGTCCCTCTGACCGTTGAACAGATTTTCTAGGTCCAAGCGGAATCCTCCAACATCCGATATATCCATTCGTAGTTTGTCAACATCAGCGAAGGTGTAGCCGAACTCATCTCGTAACTTCAAATGCATTTTAAGATTCATGATGAAATTATCTAGAAATATAAATTCAAGCAAATAAAATTAGTTGGGAAGTGACCAAAAAAGGATTCTACTAGAAAAAATGCTACTGTCCAAAAAAGGATTATACGAAAAAAAACAATATATAGTTAAAATTTGTAATAAAAAGAAAAAAATCAAAAATCGGACAACGTCAACCTTGCTCACATTTTGCAAAAGCCTCCTCTCAGTATTCGGAATTTCGTGTTGAAACCCAGCATTCAAAAAAGAAAAGGTTTCCCGTTACATCCCATGAAGAGATTGGGGAGAGCTTGTTACAACCAGTGAGCGGTGCACTTTCTGGTTTAACCCTCACTGATTGGGACCAACAGTTTTACACCGGTTCCGAAAGGTATGTTGAGAAGGGTTTTATTTCATTGCATTTCATTTACTAGTCAATGGAAATACAACTTCCTTACAGACTACGATTTAGTACCAAATTGTACAATAAAGTATTTTATATAAAACTAGCTGACCCGGCAGACTTCGCCCTGCCGACAAAAGAATGCAATGTTTTCATGGTCACCAATGGACTCACACTTTTTATGTGAAAAAAGCGCCACCTATGTACAAAATTTTGTGCTACAAAACCTAAATTTGTCATATTTAAATCTAATTTGAAAGTTTCATCTCATTCGGTCCAGTAGCTCCAGAGTTTACCCCGTGTAAACATCGTACATTAATTTTTATACTTATGTAGCTGGACCCGGCGAAGTTCGTTTTGCCTTCAAAGTTTTTGTAATTGTAATTGTAATGAACAAAATTATTCTGTTCCATTATGTTTGCAGTAAATTTATAGATCTGCTGGAGTTCCGACACGGGATAATGCCACTTTTAATTGACAATGGGCAAATAAACCTGGAGTTGACTGGAATATTATGAAGAAGAATTTAAAGTATTTGTTTAGATTTCGATCGTGTGCTGATTTGTCTAAAGAGCTTCTCTGTATACTATAATAGCTGTACCCGTTGCGCTTCGCTACCCCTGAATTGTAATTTTAATGAATCACAATTGTTTTATTTTTTTTCTATTTCTGGAAGTGCTCTAGGATATACAATATGTATAGTTTTGCTATCTAGTGCAAATATATATTAGCCGGAAGGTTTACCCACACGTCAACATGCAACATATATTGCCCGTGGGACAGCGCGATTTTGTCAAATTTAAGCCACAGACTTGAAACGACTGCCCTTGCGCTTTATTAACGGTCATCGCATATAGGAACCGAATCGGAAACTGCAATCTTTTGAAATTGATGGGCATGTCTGTAGGTATCATGGGAATGCGTGGAATCAGTACATCAGTTCGTTTATAATTTCCAGTGATTATAGTAGCCTCTATAAGATTATTCTGAATTTTTTTCAAAAAATGCATTATTGGGATTACGATATTTAGGATGTTCTCGAAACTGACCTCAATGATATTCATATTCATTCGACCTCAATGATATTCATATTCAGTCAGACTTAGCTTCATAGTCTGACCTTTTTAATAGCAGTATTTTTATTGGTTTTCCCCAAAAAGTAATTTGCATCATATCAGTAGTATATGTACCGAACCTCACATTCCTACACTGTATCAAACTATTGTCCGTACACCTGGCAGTTGTGAACATATTTCAATGTATCTCAAAAGATATATGACCTATTTGATTAAAATATTTTTTTTTTAAAGTTAGAAGCATTGAAGTTTAAAAAATATAATTTAAATCGAATCGGCCATATATTTTTTGAGATACAATGAAATATGTTCTCAAGTGCCTGGTTTATGGACAATTGTTTGATATAATATATGATTAATATAAATAGTGACGTGTGTGGCCAGCGCCTCGGCCCTTTTTGCCAACTTGCTTCTAAATAGCCTGTTCGTATATGCAGGCCAACTGTAACATACTGTGAAATTTTCTGACGATGAAATTATTATTATGACTGCTGTAACGGTTTCTTTTAAAAGGGGCGTGGCACATCCCACTACCACTGTGGCTGTAATTCATAATGTATCAAAAACATATATACTAAATCATACCTCTGATAGTTCATGAGATATAGCCATTTTAAAATTCAATTGGAATGGACGGTGCCACGCCGCTTTATACAATCAATACCAAGTTTAACCAGGGACTATCAGTATGTCATCAGTACCACATTGTGAAATTTTCATAAGAATCGGTACATTAGAAAAGCCGTCAGAGGGATTTTTTAAAAGGGGCGTGGCACCGCCCACTGTAATTCATACTATACCGACAACATATATACCAAATCTCAACTTTTTACCTCTGTTAGTTCATGAGATACAGCCATTTTAAATTTCAAGTTGTATGGGCGGTGTCACGCCCCTTTATCCAAACACTTCCAACTATAGGCAGGGAATGTTAGCAGGTCATCAGAACCTCATTGTAAAATTTTCATACCAATCGGTCTATTAGAAAAGCTATGAGAGCGATTTTTGAAAATTAAGCCCCGCCCACTTAGACCCTGGCTATAATTCGAACTATACAAACAACTTATATACCAAATTTGATCTTCATACCTCTCATAGTTCACGATATATAGCCATTTTTAGTTTCAAGTTGTATGGGCGGTGCTAATCATTTGCGAGTATAGCCAAGGACTACCAGCAGGTCATCAGTACCACATTGTGAAATTTTCATAAGAATCGGTTCACTAGAAATGCCATCAGAAAATATTATGGTTGCGTTCAGAAATTTAATTTGTGACAAAACTTAAGATTTATCAGTCTACATAAAAATAATCTGAAAGGTAGTTAACAACTTTCAAATTTATACAACTTTTAAACCTTCTCTGTACTTCCACAAATAATTCTAGACCAAAATTAGCCAAATCGGCCCAGCCGTTCTCGAGTTTTAGCAAGACTAACGAACAGTAACGCATTTTTATGTATAGATTAAAACCAATAGTGGCAATATCTATATATATAAAGGGTGTCTCAGTAAGAAGAAAGAGCGGTACAAGAAGCTGAGAAGGGAGGAAGACCAACCATTTAGGCGAAAAAAAATTGCAGTGGGAGCATAGAGAGAGAGAGTGAAAGAACCGAAATGTGCGGGATGAATGGGGAATCCCGAAAGTTTTTCCAGAGGGTAAGAAGATCGACCAACGGGCCTAATAATGGGCTGCCCTCCTGCAAGGACGAGAATGGGAATCTGGTGACTGAGAAGCAGTGTGTGCTCAAAATGTGGAGAGACCCCTTTTCAGCACTACTCCACTCAGATTCTTCTACTGAAGATCAGGAGGTAATTATAGTGGAAGATAGTATAGATTGTACCCCCACCCAACCAAGACGAGATTAGAACGGCGATCTCCCGCCTGAAGAATAATAAAGCCGCTGGTGCAGATGGCCTACCCGCTGAACTTTTTAAGGCAGGTGGCGAAGGACTGATAGCCCACATGGATAAACTGATATGCGGTATATGGCTGGGGGAATCTATACCCGACGATTGGAGTCTCAGTGTATTATGTCCTGTATTCAAAAAGGGTGATCCGTGTGTCTGTTCCAACTATCGCGGTATCAGTCGTTTATCCATCGCGTATAAGGTCTTGTCGAGCGTATTATGTGAAAGACTAACGCCAATTATTGAAAACCTGATTGGACCTTATTGGTGTGGTTTTAGACCAGGCAAGTCCATAACTGACCAAATATTCACGCTACGCCAAATCCTGGAAAAGACCCACGAAAAGCAAATCGATACATACCACCTTTTTGTCGATTACAAAGCTGCTTTCGATAGCCCCATATGGGGAAAACTGTACGAAGCTATGTCTGAACTTGGCATTCCGGCAAAACTGATTCGCCTCTGTAGAATGAAGCAGGCCAACACCAAATCAGCAGTGAAAGAGGGGAAAGGCCTCACTGATCTATTCTGTACCAAGCGAGGACTTAGACAAGGCGACACACTTTCGTGCAATCTCTTCAACATCTTAATGGAGATAATAATGAGAAAGGCTGCAGTAAATACGAACAAGACCATTAACACGAAAAGCGATATATTGCTGGCGTATGCTGACGACATAGACATCATTGGGGGAAATTTGCGAGAGATTACTGCAGTATTTTCAAGAATCGAAAAGGAATGAGCGAAGGTGGGTCTTGCTGTTAATGAGGGCAAGACAAAATTGATGGTGTCAACGACTAGAGAAGCCTCTCGACTTGGTCCGCACGTGAACGTTGACAACCGATTTAATTTTGAAGTGGAAGATGAATTTGTCTAACTTGGATCCGCCGTGAACAAGGACAACAACGTCAGCCTGGAGATAGATAGGAGAATTGTGCTTGCAAATAGATGTTATTTTGGGCTCAGCAAGCAGTTTAGGAACAAAGCCCTCTCGCGACGAACAAAAGTCCAGCTATATCAGACTCTCATTTTACCTGTCTTGACATATGGCTCCAAAACTTGGGTCATATCGCAAGCGGATGAAAAACACCTGGGAGTTTTCGAGAGAAAAATTCTCCGTAAAATATATGGTCCTGTTAGGGAAAACGGCGAGTACCGACGTCGCTGGAACGCAGAGCTATATAATCTCTATTCTGACGTGGACATAGCTAGACGGATCAAAGTGGGCCAATTGCGTTGGCTAGGCCATGTTATCAGAATGGATGAAGATGAGCCAGCGCGAAAGATTTTTGATAACGAATCCGATGGAAGCAGGAAAAGAGCCAAGACTCCGACCAAGACTCCGCCGGAAAGACCAGGCAGAAGAATCCCTCCGTATACTTGGTGTTACCAACTGGCGAGAAAAGGCGAAGGATAGAGCCAGTTGGAAGAGTATGTTGAAATGTGTTTAATTTGTTTGTTTAATTAGTATGTGTAAGCCGTCTGACCTCATGAGGTTGTAATATAGTCAATAAAAGTAAAAAAATGTAAGTAAGAATGCACTTTTGAAATTTAAAATATAATCACTTGTTTTTTGAGATAGTTGTGATTTTTTTTATTGCATTGTAAAGAAGATATGTTCCGATTAAGTATGGAATAAAACATGCGTCAAATGGATACCACGGCTCTGCTGATAGGTCATTACTCTTTTCATGAAATTTTCCATGACTTATTCTCAGAGATATTCCGACCTTATGTTTTCGAACCAGTTACCTGGAAAGTGTGTGTTACGCAGATGGTCTAAAGCTTTATCACTTCATGTCATCCACCGGCCGTTCGTTTCTTTTCGACATTTCAGGGGTGTGGAAGTCGTCGAGAGGACTTTGCACAGGCTGAAACTCGCAGATGAGTTTTCAATGCCGTCGTAGAAATATTTCCAAGATCTACTCTTTGAAGATTTTATCTTTAAGTATAATTTTGTACACATTCCAGTCTCATTCCGTTCTTGGAGAACTTAGCCCTATTAAAACGCTTTCTGCAACAACCACCTCATTTCGCATGTTACACGGAATATCGTAACAAAAGAGACACTAGTCTGGGCAATATGAAGTTTTAGGCCCTACAAATCACTTACCCCTGACAGCATAACACCAGTGGAGTTACAAAGTGGATAACTCATATTCCTTCTGCGAATGATCATAAGTACTTCTCAGGAAGCTATATGGAAGCATGCTTACAATATGGGCAAATCTACGGAAGCCGCCTTGCACGCTCTAGTGAGGATCATAGATAAATCCATTTATCTAAAGGAATATGACTACAATTCTGTCACATTCGAGAACGCCTTTAACAATGTTTTACAGGGATCGATAAAATCAACTCTGTCGGCACATTCTGTTCACCAAAGGATCATTAATGGATTGCTTACGCGAAGGCGCACAAACTCATCCTAGCTCACACGACTTTAACTGGAAGTGCGAATAGAGGAACACCCCAAGGTGGAGTCTTATCTCCACTTCTCTGGACTTCCTAGAGTTGAAGAGATCAAATTGCACAGTCGTAGCATTTTCTGGTGATCTAGAAATTGCAGTGCAGGGTAAATACCCCTCCACATGCAGAGAGTTGCCCCAAGACTTAATAGGTAGACTCTCTAAGTTGGCCACAGAGAATGGATTGGGTGTAAGCCCGGAGAAAACTGAGCTCGTACTCTTTATCTAGGTGTGATTATCGACAGAAAGCAAAGTTTCACATCAAACACTAAGGATAGTATCAATAGAGCCCACGTGGGACTATATTCGTGTAAAAGGGTCGTCGGTGGACGATGGGGGGTATCCATGACATAGCCGATCGACTATTTGGTAAGAAAATTATAGATAATAGAGTGGATAGGCCAGAGAGAAATAAGCAACCACAAGGAAATCATGCAGCTAACTACGTTTAAATTGTGTTTGATTGATACTAATGACAGCTAAATTATATTTTATGTTCTGTTCGTTTCATTTCTTTCATTGCTGTCCGTTTTATGTGCAACCAAAGAGTAAAATACAAAAGCAACTGTAAATAAACTGCAACTGAAATGGCCTACTACCTCCTCGCCATCGAGATAGAAGCTCTTTTCTATTTCTCTATGGTTAGATAAAATGTTGCGGCAGTCATCCAGGGGGTTTCTATGTCACAGCTGATCGAAAAGGTACTAGGGAAATGATGTAGAAAAAGAGACCAAAGAAGACATAGAGCTTATACACTATGCCGCCAACTAAGTTTAAATAGTGTTTGATTGATACTAATGACAGCAAAATTATGTTTTAGGTTGTTTGCATCGAACGAAAATACGCATTCCCTTTTATTTCTCTCCGTATTATGTCCAGCCAAAGAGTAAATTACAAAAGCAACTCGAACGCGATGAAATAGCCTACTACCTCGTCGTGATAAAGAGAACGTGAAGAGACGGATAGCGTCTCTTGTCTATTTCTCTGTGAGTCATCACAATTGAATACAACGGTCTTATTGTTGGACAACATTTCACAAAATTTCTTATCGACTTTAGCGCATATTTGATGAAATTTTGCTCTTCATATATGACATGCAATGAATTGGGATGATAAAGATTTGAAACACTTCGCATACAGGGTATTAGGCGGAATATCCATTCCAACGATTTATCGGTTTGAGTGAAGATGAAATACGTCGAAATCGTCGAGTGAAATATATGATGGTTTGAGCAGAAATCGAACTCACGTTCTCATGCACAGGAGCCATGTACACTAACCCTTGCATCACCGACGGCCACAGAATGCCCCGTATTCAGTACGTACGAAATGTTTTTATTTTAGCTCTACACGCTGAAAAATCTGTTTTTTGTAGTTGTTTGGATACAAATATAACGTATTTGTAGCTTGTAGCAAATATACTATATTTGTGCACAAACACATTGTGTTTGCTATTCAATGTAACATGTTTGAGACACAATGGATATACTATAAATTTTTCAGACCCAATTGTAGTTTTGTTTACGGGAATCCGATGAAAACTAAATCGAGACATACAATAAAGAAATATGGAGAAAGCAGATGTTCTATCCATGAAAACAGTACTTGCAAACATGTACACGTTTCCTGCAATAAGTTGCTGGGCCATTATTTTTCAGCGTGTAAACGAAAGTATTTTTTACATAAGTTTAGCACCTATCTGGGATTGACCTTGCAAATATTTCGAGAAAAGAAACGAAAATTTCATAAAAATTGAGCACTGGGCTTAACTATGGCCGTATATTGTGAGGCTTGGCACCCCTAACTTTTGTGTTATTTACCGTCTTGTGTTGTTTCCCGCTCATTGTGTTGTTTACCGTTACTTAAAAGTTGTGTCAGGGGGGAAAATATTAACTTGAGCAAATTTTCGTGCGATGATTTATTACGATGTCCCATTTTTAACCACTGTGAAGCACTGGTATATCGAGTTTGATCGAGGTCGGCTCTCGCTCAAGGACGAACTCCGTGAAGGTTGTCCATAATCAGTTGTTGTACAAAAACTGATAATGCAAGATCGTCATTTGACGTACAGGTGACGAATCATGGATCGATCTATGTATGTGTATGAGCCACAAACTAAACAGCAGCCCACTGTATGGATGTTTTCTAATGAACCAAATACAAACAAAGTTGTTTGCGTCCAAAGCTCTTCGACAGAAATGGTTGCCTGTTTTTCCGGGAGAACTGCTCGTGTGGCAACAGTGTCATTAGTGGATCGTAGAATGGCCAATTCTAAAAGGTATACCACCGACAAAATGGGAAAACCAACAGCTAAAAGTGAAATATTCTCTCCCCACGGCAATGCGAGCTCTCAGAGCACTCAAACCCATGGGTATGCGCGTGAACGAAATTTTAACTCACAAGATCATGCCCGACGTTTTTCAATTTCCACGATCACGCACGCTCACAAGGAAAGACAAAGAAATCACGCACGACCACTCACGACATTTTAATATCAGACAATATTTACCCAATCGTTTTTATTTTCTTACATTGTTCATTTTTATTGTTAAAGTCACAATTACACTATCTGAGTTCTCATCTGAGTCCATTCTCCAAAAGATCAGCTAAAAACTAGTCTGAGTGTCAGAAATACTATCTGACCTAATCAGATTCACTTTTACACTACACTCATTTTAATCAGCTGCTGATTGATGCGCCTTGTCATTTAAACAACATACAAAGGCTATTATTAGGTTTGTTCCGGTACTGTTTTAATAGTAAGACTAGTAAAAGAGGGTTTCACCACAAATAACAACAAGTTCTCTCTGAGAGACCTAGTTTCAAAAAAGTACGGGAACGAAAAAATAGTAAATGTGGTAAAATTTATCTCAGAAATGTGTCCACAACATGGTCCTCGTCCAAAACGTCCAACAGGAAATACCCCGCACTGCTGGAATCGACCACAGCGATATTATATTATATATTTTCGTTTCTGTTTACAATAAAAACAATTCAATTGCCGATATTAAATTATTAAAATATTATTCGATAAAATTCTTCGAGTAAAAACTACATTTTCATACGATTTTTACTATTTTCTTGAGTACGGGAACGCTTTTTCGGGTAAAAGTGGTAAAACTTGTAAGTTGTAGTACGTACGGGAACAGAGCTATTATATTTGTTCTATTTTGTACGAAAAAAAGTAACCATGCATTGGTTGTTGAACAGACTAACCCCTATGAGAGGTTGTATTTTTCGTACCAAATATATGAACCTGAATTCAAAATATAACTACCTACGATGAGTCTGGCAACATCAACGTATTGACAACCAAATCTCAGATGGCATAGATAGAACCTGTTCTATTTTCAGCTGATCTCAGATGAAAAATCAGAAACATAATGTCAGATCTGCTATTACATTACCTCAGTTATTCGACTCAGATGAGAACTCAGATAGTGTAATTATGGCTTAAGTAATATTTTGTCCAAAGATATTAGTGGTATTCATGTAATCGCGCAAGAGCCTCGAAAACCTGGAGAACTTGCACAGCAAACACAACAACCACAATCAGAATATTCCCTAATACCAGTCAGCTTACCAACTAGAACAACAGCAGGTAAAATTTTCTAAGAATTGAACTCTGTACAGCAGTAGCCGGGTCAATTTTTCAATAATTATGAATAGCCGCCACCAGGTTAGCCAACCAAGCCCCCGCCGCTGTTACTCCCAGTTCCCTACGCCGCCGCCGAAGCCGAAACAATCGGCGTAAACCTCTAACTCACGGCCACCGCCGTCACACGGTGCGCGAAGACGAGTGTGAAAGATCAGAGTGGATTTTGGAGTGGAGTCATCATAGGCTAATTTTTGTTCTCAAATTTGGTATTTTCCTCCTAAAGGTTGGTATTTTCCTCTTAAAGGTTGGTAATCGTGTTATCAGCCGTCTTGGCGCTATCATATTACTGCTATGCTGGTTGCAGACCAATTCAGATACTTAACGCGAATATCGTTCGAGCCATTCGTGAGATACAGCCAGAAATCGCCAACACGATGCGCTAGTACGAAGCCAGCTGAGACAGACATATAAATGAAATCGTATTCCTTAAATAATGGGAAGGTTTGTTCTCTCCAATAAGGCCATAGTATAGCAAATGATATTGAGTTTTGTTAATTTTATTGAATTTATGAAATTATACCTGAATTTGAACCACCCTGTAGTGTAGAAGATAATACTACGTGGTGGTTATAATAATTACACTGTGCTCCAATCAGGATTTTTTTTGTAATAAGTGGGGCACCCAGTGGGTAAATTGTATTCAAGTACGCTAAATCCAGAGGCACTAACCGTTTTCTACGTTGGCTCTAGTTTTCGAGACCGAAAATTATTGTTCCAAGTACCTAAAAAACTAAATTTTGTTTTAAAAAATCAAAAAAATACAAAAATTAAAAACATTTAATTTTTTTCTTAATTTTTTTTTATGGTTTGCATACATATTTATCGATAAAATGTTTTTCGACCGATACATATCGATTTATATTCAAGAAAGGGTAAAAAATTGATAAAATTGCGTTTTTTAGGTACTTGGAACAATAATATTCGCTATAAAATATCTGAAAAACAAGAGCCAACCTAGAAAACCAGTGGATTCAGGTTACCGGAATTAAGTTGACCCACTGTGTGTCCCGCTTGCTACGATTTTGAACTAGCACAGTGTTATTATTGTCTAAATGGTCGGCTTTTTCCGATCAGGTCCAGAACCGACTCTGCTCGAAACGATTGCGTACAAAAAACTGCATAATAACAAATTTTGGAGTTCCGAAGTAGTTCCAAATTGAATCGGAAGAAGCAGTGACTTTTTTTTGTTTTTTGCTAGGTGCATATCATACATGGGGTAAATTAATTATATGACAATTATAGTTTGGAGTTTAATTTGAATTACATCGACAAATGCAAATTCTACGAAATATAAACACCATTGGCAATTTTAGTTATTTTCAAAGCATTTCCTTCACATCTGGCAGTTTTGGTTTTCAAATATTTTATACAGTACAGTTTTATGAATTTGAAAGTACTACGAGGCAATACCTATCGAAGGCACAAACTTCTACATATAAAATACTTTAAAAACAGAATTGCCAGCAGTCAAACAAATTCAAAATGATTAAAAGCATTCCCATATTTCAGTATAATTCGCATCCGATTCCACAACCTGCATTTGCATTTGCGCACGAATTGAAAATGTTTTAATCGTGTAAACTTAACTACTAATACACTTACTGACACTTGCACGACCTTTGCCACTTCCGTCCAAAGGCAAATTCAATAGGCGCCCTTTTACATCATAATCGGATTCCAGCTCTAGTTTTGGAGCTCGAAGTTTTGCCGTGATAATTCCGTTGGGAAAATCCAGCCTATAAATAGATTAAAGCAGACACATGTAAATGTAACTAATCTGGACTCACAACTTCGTGTGCCACTCACTTGGTATCTATTATTTCCACTTGACTTATGCCAACAGCTTTGACATTAAGCAGATTCACTTTAAAATTAACCAATGGGTTATTATCGACCTGCGTAGCACTAATGCGTTTTACATAAAGCGGATCTAGGCCTCCGACAGATTTTAAGCCAGGAACACCTTTTTGCGAAGATGAAAGAATTATTACGTATTATTATGATATACTCAGAGGTGGATTAGGATTAATTAGGGTTCCGGACGCAGAAGAAATATTGCACCCCTTAAAAAAGCAATTTGCAATAATATAGAAATATTTGCAAATTTTATTTGGATTCGATAAAAGATATGTTTTATTTCAAAATTCCGTAGTTCCAATTACATTTGAAATTTAAATTACAAACAAAGAATTTGAATTAATGACAATATCGTACCCTATATTTATATATAGCATTCAGGTCTATTAATTGGGCCAATATTGGGATTTGTCGAACCTTAAGCATATGTACGTAAATCCTAAAATTTATCCGTGGACCCATAGAAATAATTATTCATATTAAACAGATCGAAACCTTATCCTTCATAATCCCGTTTAATATTATTTTAGGTGTAGAATACCAACCAAAGTGCGAGGCAAATATTTTTGTAAATTTTAATTTCAATGTATGTTTCTTAAGAAATAATTGACGAGTGTTGAATGTGAATTTCATGTCATTTTAATTTCAATTTATGATTTTTAAATTTGAATTGATGGCCTATCAATATGAATTTGTGAGGTGTTTATTCTTCCAATATTGGCCAACAATCAGGGGAGACCTCCTACAAAGACATCGCATTATATCAGGTGGTGGTATTCATGCCACAGCTGATCGAAATTGTAACTGGAATTTTATAGAGAACATAGTGAATGGGATAATGAGCGATAAACACCAAGAAGGAAACCATGACACAAAGTTTTAATTGTGTTTGATTAATATTAATATTAATATTAGTGTCTGATGCTAGTTGCATCCAACGAATTCTGTTTTATTCTCGTTAGTCTCATGTTTAACTTCGAACGGCAACTTCAAAAAATGAAATGTTATTGAATTGTTTCCTCTTGTCCATAAGAAAGGACACTATTCTGAAAATGTAATAATGGCATTCACATCCAAATTTACCCCTAAATTTCCAAATCAAAACAATATTTTCACATTGAATGAAATTGAATTGCATAGAATTGGATTGAATTGAATTAAGTTGAAATTAAATGTACTGAACTGAATTGAATTGAATCGAATTGAATTGAATTGAATTCAGTTGAACTGAATTGCATTGAAATGAATTGAATTGAATTGAATTGAATGGAATTGAATTGAATTGAATTGAATTGAATTGAATGGAATTGAAGTGAATTGAATTGAGTTGAAATGAAGTGAAATGAATTGAATAGAATTACATTCAATTGAATTGAGTGGATTTGAATTGAATTTAATTCAATTGAAGTGAATTGAATTGAGTTAAATTGAATTGAGTTGAATTTAATTGAAATAAATTGAATTGCATTGAATTGAATTGAACTGAATTGTATTGCATTGGATTGAATTGAATTGAATTAAATTGAGTTGAATTGAAATTAATTGAATTCAACTGAAGTGAAATTAATTGAATTGTGTCGAATTGTATTGAATTGAATTGGATCGAATTGAATTGAATTGGATTGAATTGAATTGAATTGAATTGAATTAAGTTGAATTGAATTGAATTGACCTGAACTGAACTGAATTGAATTGAACTGAATTGAACTTGAATTGACTTGAATTGTAGTGAATTGAATTCAATTAAATTAAATTGAGTTGAACTGAATTGAATGCATTGAGTTAAATTGAATACATTTTAATTGAATTGGAGTGATTTGAATTGAGCTAAATTTAATCGACTTGAGTCGAAATGAATTTTAATGAATTACATTGTACTGAATTGAAGCGAATCGAATTGAATTGAAATTAATTGAATTCAATTACATCGAATTGAATTGAATGGGGTTGTTTTAAATTAAAATGAATTGAATTAAATTGTACGAAGTTGAATTGAATTGAATTGAATTGAATTGAATCGAATTGAATTGAGTTGAATTGAGTTGAATTGAGTTGAATTGAATTGAATTGAGTTGAATTGAGTTGAATTGAGTTGAATTGAGTTGAATTGAATTGAATTGAATTGAATTGAATCGAATTGAATTGAAGTGAACTGAACTGAATTGAATTGAATTGAATTGAATTGAAGTGCATTGAAGTGCATTGATTTGAATTGAGTTAATTTGAATTGAGTTGATTCGAATTGAGTTGAAATGAATTAAATTGAATTGAATTGAAATTAAGTTAATTGAATTAAATCGAATTGAATGGAGTTGACTAGAATTGAAATGAACTGAATTGAATTGTATTGAACTGAATTGATTTGAATTGAATTGATATGAATTGATTTGAATTGAATCGAATTGAATTTGATTGAATTGAATTGAGTTGAATTCAATTGAATTGAATTGAATAAAACTGAATTGAAGTGAAATGAAATGAAATGAATTGAATTGAATTGAATTTGATTGAATTGAATTGAATTGAATTGAATTGAATCGAATTGAATTTTGATTGAATTGAATTGAGTTGAATTGAATAGAACTGAATTGAATTGAAATGAAATGAATTAAATAGAATAGAATTGAATTGAATTTGATTGAATTGAATTGTATTGAGTTGAATTGAATTGCATTAAATTGAATAGAATTGAATTGAATCGAGTCGAATTGAATTGAGTAGAAGAGAATAGAATATTGAATATGATTGAATTGAATTTGATTGAATTGAATGGAATTGACCTGAATTGAATTGCAATGAATTGAATAGGATTGAATTGAATTGAATTGAATCGAATTGAATTGAATTGAATTGGATTGAATTAAATTGAATTGAATTGAATTGAATAGAATTGAATTGAATTGAATTGAATTGAATTGAATTGAATTGAATTGAATTGAATTGAATTGAAATGTATTGATTTGAATTGAATTGAATTAAAATGAATTGATTTGAATTGAATTGAATAGAATTGAGTCGAATTGAATTGAATTGAATTTGACTGAATTGAGTTGAATTACATTGCATTGGATTGAATTGAATTAAATTGAGTTGAATAGAATTGAATTATACTGAATTGAATTGGATTGAATTGAATTATACTGAATTGAATTGAATTGGATTGAATTTAATTGCATGGAAGTGAATTGAATTGAAATCCACCGACCGAAATCGACCAACGCATTCATATCGAATTTAGTTTTTAATTTTTTTATTTCTAAGTCATTGGAAATATTTAACCCATGTAACAAGTTCGGCGTTTCGGTTATTCGAAAGATTCGTGTTTAGAACCGGTTTTACTGGTTTCGATATTTAACACCCTATTGTGGCCTAATTCTGGGATAGTTTTTCTTGAGGCACCCTAGGTTGCCTCTACCATCTGACCCTAAATCCGCTGAGATTGTGTTGGACTTTATGCCGTATTTGAAGTGTCTAAAATTCAGTCAAAAGGCAATGAACTGAAGAATTAGATATTTTCTTCCTTTTTTTTTTGGAGAAAAGAAGAAAAATGAATTTTTCATTTTTGTCAAAACTTTTAATATTTTCAACACCAGAGTTGGATGTCTAGATTCATTAGATTCTTCTCAAACTATGTAGCAATATTAATATTAAACAGTTTTAAAATTTTCTTGGATATTCAGAGAAATATAAGGATTGGCATGTGTAGAGAAAAGGACACATAAAGTACCAAAACAGGTGTCCTCTGACCTTTATCTGACAGGATTTTTAATTGCTCGATTTGACTCAAAATCTCAGTATTTAAGCTGTGGTCATAGTGCCACTATATTTATATCGATCCGCTTTCTTTGACATTTGTAATGTAGAATGAATGGTCACTCTACTAAATATAAATAAACGTAGTGTAAAATGTAAACTTGTTCTTTAAATACTGTCTATTTTAAAGCAAACTTGTAGACATTCTAAAAAAAATTGCATTGTTGTCGTTTTGCGGTTCGTTAATTGATAAATTTGAACTTGGACTTTGCCGTCCCTTAAACATGTGTATTCCTACATTTCCGAAATTGATTTATACGTTACCATTTTTCCATTCAGTGAAAAGCAATGCGAAAGATTTTGCAAAGCATATATCACGGCTCGGGTCCGATAGTCTGCAGGTCTTTATAATATCCGCTGTAATAAAGTGAATAAACATAATTCGCATTTCAACACAAACGTTATTTACTAATTCCACAGGGATGGGTGAATCTGGTGTGGTGGCTCTACGTACGTTTTTCGGTTAGATAACTATGTTTGCCACATACCATGGCCACGGTTGCCAGCGTTACAAAAGCGCATAACTGCATCTGGTGTTTCATTGTATGGTTTGCGGGTGAATCCTTTTCTTCCTTTTGTGTTTTTTGTTTTGTTAGATCCACTTGGTATAATTTAAATTAGTTCAATTACTCTGTTGGAGCTACGCGGTATAATAAACTGCCTTCTGTGCCACTGTTGAAAACACTGATCTGATTTGAGATTCCAATTAGTATATTAATAAAAATTTAATGAAAATATAATTCTGGTTCAGATTTCAGATAATTAATGGACAAGAATAGAGTTGCAGACTGTATAATTCTGGTTCATGTTGTTAGATAATTTTGAGACTAGAATAGTATTGAATAACTTGTTTCTAAAGCGGTACCTTGTTTGTTTGCCGTTAACTACAACATAAGCTACAATTAGTTGTTAAACTATTTTGAATGTTAAAAATAAATGTATGTATGTATGTATATTATTCCCGCAAATGAATGGTCAAAAAATAATCCAATTCTAAATACGTATTCAGCCCTCACATGCATGATGATTACTCTGTCATCATTCAGTAAAAAATCAATAACTTATGATAGAGATAAGACTTGCTAGTCCTAGTTAGTGGGACATGGGACTGTCCGTGAAGGTGGAAAGTTTCTGATAGCCATTCACTTGGGAGTGGCCAAAAGTGATTCCTTCATTGGGCAGTCAAAGCAGCTCACTACTTCCACGCAGTATATCCTGGGCAATGGCTTTATCGGAAACCTCCGTTAGCTAGCTACAGTGAGAAGGCGCAATGAATGAGCAGACTAATTGGTTATGCGGTCACTGATACTTCTCAGACTTACTAGGTGACCCTGTCACTGAAGGGCTTCGAACTAGTGAACATTTCTTCTGTCCTTTGAAGACGGATGAGTCAAACCCTTGACCAACGGCGGATCAAACCTGAAGAAATCAAAATCCAGTTTTGACTCATTGCATTCTGGTCAGCGTCTGCTCCATAATGGGTGGTTGAAACATGATAATCTTGGCAGTAGGCAAAAAATGCAAACCACGGTGGGCTGGATTTTCCACCCGACTCCGTTATATTGGCAATGAAAATACACAAGAAAAGTAAACCAACAACCCCTCTAACTATTGACGACCCTCGCAAACGCTATAAGGATCACGATTTAGGGATATGTACCTGGAACTTAAGAACAGTATACAGGACGGGTACCACTTTTAAACTGGCGGATGCAGTCGAAAAATATGTCGCTAACATCACAGCTATCCAGAAAATGCGATGGACAGGATATGGTTGCACCAGAAAGAAAATCTGTGATATTTACAACAGCTGCCATGAATGCACGAATTCGGGTGCACTGAATTGAGTTAATTTGAATTGAGTTGAATTGAATTTAATTGAATTGAATTGATTTGATTTGAGTTGAGTTGAGTTGAATTGAATTGATTTGAATTGAATTGAATTTAGTTGAATTGCATTGAATTGAATTGAATTGAATTGAGTTGAATTGAACTGATTTGAATTTAATTTATTTAAATTGAATTTAATTGAATTGATTTGAATTTAATTGAATTGAGTTGAATTGAATTGATTAGAATTGAATTGAATTGAATTGAATTGAATTGAGTTGAATTGAGTTGAATTTAATTGCATTGAATTGAATTGAGTTGAATTGAATTGAATTTAATTGAATTGAGTTCAATTGACTTGAATTGATTTGAATTGAATTGAATTGAATTGATTTGAATTGAATTGAACTAATTTGAATTGAATTGAGTTGAACTTAAGTGAGCCGAATTGAATTAAAATGAATTGATTTAAATTGAATTGAATTGAACTGAATTGAATTGTGTTGAATTGAATTTAATTGAATTGAGTTGAATTGACTTGAATTGATTTGAATTGATTTGAATTGAATTGATTTGAATTGAGTTTATTTGAATTGTATTTAATTTAATTGAATTTTAGCAGCTGCCATGGGCGAAAGCACGAATTCGGGTGCGGAATTGTAGTTGACAAGAGACTGTTATACCTAGTTTTAAGGTTCAACCCAGTGAGTGGACACATAGCCTCCACTCGCATCAAAGCGAAATATTTCAACTTCTCGTTAATTTGTGTGCACGCACCGACAGAGGATAAAGATGATGAGGTCAAAGAAACATTTTATCAACGTCTGGAGGAAGTATAAGAACGCTGCCCTGACCACGACATTAAGATTATTCTTGGCGATTTTAATGTCAAATTGGGAAAGAAAAGTGTCTTTCGACCAACCATCGGTAACCACAGTCTACATGATAATGGAATAAGACCGATAATGGAATAAGACTTCGCCGCTGCAAAGAACATGGTAGTTAGTTGCACACGATTCCAGCATAAGGACATACATAAGGGGATTTGGTTATCTCCTGAACAGGGAACGAAGAACCAGATTGATCACTTGGAAATACATGGCAGGTGCTCTTCTACTGTAATGCATGTACATACGTGGGAATCGAGATGCCAATATAGACCCGGATCATTACCTGGTGGCTGCGAAAGTGGGCACAAGACTAAGCAGGGTGAAAAACGTACAAAGCAGAACACGGGAAAAGCTAGATATCGACAAGCTTCAAATATCGGAGATTTTAAAGGCCAAGCAACAAAAGTTCCTTCTCCTGTTAGAGCAGAATACTCCCCCCCTCGAGGACACAGAAGCGTAGTGGTAGCAAATCTCCCATTCTTAACTTGGCTACCAAACACCGCAGAAGGATAAGCCATGGTACGGCGAAGAATGACGCATTGCAACTGATGAAAAATCGCTGCACGTATGGAAATGAAATAGTCAGTTACAACGCGTGCTACTTAGGAGCGGTACTAGAGGGTGAGGAGGGAGGAAACCCAACTATTTAGGGTGCAAAAATTGCAGTGGGAGCAGAGAGAGAGTGAAATGCCCTAAATGTGCAGGATGAATAATGAATCTCGAATATTTGTCCAGAGGGTAAGAATGTCGAATAACGAGCCAAATAATGGGCGCCCTCCTGCAAGGATGAGTATCCGAATCTGCACGCTAAAAATAATGGCCCCAGCAACATATTGCAGGAAACATGTACATGTTTGAAAGCATTGTTTTCATGAATTGAAGATCTGCTGCCTTTCTGTTTCTTAGTTGTATGTCTCGTTTTTGTTTTTAGCGGTTTTCAACAAACAAAACCACATTAAGGTCTCAAAAACATATATTATCGTCTATTAATCAAAGTGTCTCAAACATTTTATATTGAATAGCAAACACAATGTATTTGGGCACAAGTATAGTATATTTGCGGCAGGGTACAAAAACGTTGTATTTGCATCCAACAAATAACAAAAAAAGACAGATTTTTCAGCGTGTGGTAACAGATAAGCAGTGTGTGATTAAAATGTAAAGAGACCACTTTGCAGCACTATTCCAATCAGATTCTTCCACTGAACATCAGAAGGTAATGATTCGGGAAGACAGTGTGGATTATACCAAACCCCCCCCCCCCCATCCAAGGAGAGATTAGAATGCCAATCTCCCGGATTAAGAATAAAAATAACGTTGGTGTGGATGGGCCACCCTGTGAGCTTTTTAAGGTCGGTGCATCCGGCCACATGCATCAACTTATATGCAGTATATGGTTGGGGGAATCTATGCCTAACGATTGGAGTCTCAATGTATTATGTCCTGTATTCAAAAAGGGTGATCAATGTGTATGTTCCAACTTTCGCGGTATCAGTCTTTTATCCATTGCGTATAAGGTCTTGTCGAGCTTATTATGTGAAAAACTAAAGCCAATTGTTGAAAACCTGATTGGACCTTATCAGTGTGCTTTTAGACCAGGCAAGTTCACAGCTGACCAAATATTCACGCTACGCCAATTCGATTACAAAGCTGCTTTCGATAGCCCCATACGGGGAAAACTGTACGAAGCTATATCTGAACTTGGTATTCCGGCAAAACTGATTCGTAGAATGACGCTGACCAACACCAAATCAGCAGTGAAGGTGTGAAAAGACATCACCGAACCATTCTGTACCAAGCGAGGACTGAGACTTTCGTGCAATCTCTTCAACATCGTAATGTAGATAGTAATGAGAAAAGCTGCGGTAAATATGAACTAGAACATCAACACGAAAAGCCATATGTTGTTGGAGTGTTCTGACGACATGGACATCATTGGGCGAAATTTGCGAGAAATTACTGCAGTCTGTTCAAGAATCGAAAAAGAATAAGCGAAGGTGGGCCTTGCTGTTAATGAGGTCAATATGGGATTGATGGTAGATGGTAGATAAATTTATTTACCCTGGATCAGATCAGGAAAGACAACAGCGTTAGCCTGGAGATAAATAGGAGAATTTTACTTGCAAATAGTTGCTAGTTTGGGCTCAGCAAGCAGTTTTAGAACAAAGCCCTCTCTCGACAGACAAAAGTCCAGCTAAACCAGACTCTCATTTTACCTGTCGTGGCATATGACTCCGAAACTTGGGTCATATCGTAAGTGGTTGAAAAACATCTGGTAGTATACAAGAGACAAATTCTCCGTAAAATATATGGTCCTGTTAGGGAAAACGGCGAGTACCGACGTCGCTGGAGCTATATGATCTATATTCTGACGTGGACATAGCTAGACGAATCAAATTAGGTCAATTGCGTTGGCTAGCCCATGTTGTCATAATGGATGAAGATGAGCGAACGCGAAAGGTTTTCGATAACGTACTCGATGGAAGCAGGAAAAGAGGACAACCAAGAAAAGACCAGGCCGCAGAATCCCTTCGTATCCTTGGTGTTACCAACTGGCGAGAAAAGTCGAAGAATAGGAACTTGGAGAAATATGTTAAAATTTGTTTAATTTATTTATTTGTTTGTTTAATTAATATGTGTAAGGCATCTGACCTCACGAGGTTATAAAATAGCCAATAAAAGAAAAGACGTCCTAGTTAGTAGCTGTAATTACTGGTTTATAATATGGATATAATCTCGTCGGATATATCATGATAAACAACCACAGCTATTGTTCTGCTATGTTCTTTGGAATGGTTGTAAATCTTTAACACTGAGAAGCATTATTGAGCCTACGATTTTGTGACGTGCTTCAGTTAGAATTTTGTATCCAAATTGAAATATATCTAAATTGAAACATTGTATCAGTTGAACTCTCAATAGTCGTTTCCAGAGCCTACTAACCTGGAGCGCTTAGCGGCTCCTCATACAAACTCGTCTACAAATAATAGTTGGCATTAATATCGATTTAAAAAAGCCTTACATTTCATTCGACGACGGCCACCTCGCTTAGTGACGGCAACACTATCGAGTATTTGGCCATAAAAAAGCTTCTCAAAATCTGTAATTGATTGTTTCCGAAAATTCTGCGTCGACTTAGTCGCGGTGGGAAGTAATGACCTGGAAGGCCTGAAATCATGTCCAAACAGGCCTTCCCTACTCATTACTTTTTAACATTGCGTGAGATTGGGAGGCAAGGCCTTCCTTGCCCATTGCCTATAGAAGGCCTTAGAAGGCATGCAAAGAGGAAGGCCTCAGAAGGCATTTACTTTAATTTATTTTTGTTAAACAAAAATAAAATTAAAATAATTAATTTTATCACACAATCATTATCCACTTCTACGAATTTATTTATAAGTATGTATGTATCTATCTTAGAAATTGAAAAGTTTAGAAATACACTGAAAAATATTAAATAAACAATAGAATTTTAAAATTTATATGAAATTTTGCAATTGAATTACGGTTAAAAAGACTCGGAAAAGAAATTTATCAAAATTGTAATAATCGTCTTCTTGGTTATATCTGATGAAAAATGCATGCATTCCGCAGGCCTTATTTTAGGAAGGCATTACAAATGAACCATTCCGCATGCCTTATTTGTGGAAGGCCTTGCGACTTCCGCCGCTGGGTAGTGAGATCGAGTAGTAGCGCCATCTATTCTCGATTGTTAGACTAAGTTATTTGGCAATATCATCAAACATTCACGGTGAGTTGGTATGTGGTAGCGATGGACTGTTAGCCAATCAAGCTGCAATATACACCACAAACTGTTGGCATTCTAATGTTATTTTGACACACGGCAGATGTAAAGGTTAGTTAAGCCGAAAAATTAAAAGCATTTTTATCGTAACAATAAACTTGTTTTTTTTTATCGTATCCCCTTCTAAGAAAGAACGTTATCGGGCAAAACTGCCTTATTTGGTGTACTGAATACCCACATGTCATTCAAGAAAAAACTATGCACCCACAACGAGCCACTATTTAGTGTGGTTTAGGGCTGATAGAGTAATCCGACCGTACTTCTTCGAAAATGACGCCGGTGGCGCTGTTACGGTGAACGTTATCGTGACATGATAACAAGCTTGCTATGGCATGAATTAGATGATATGGACTTGGACCATATGTAGTTTCAACAGGACGGTGCCATTTGCCACACGTATATGTAATGTATATTATGGCATATTGCGAACAAAGTTCCTAGGACGGAACCAAGTTGCAGGTCAAATGGTCGTCGAGATCTAGCGATTTGCCCCCTTTGGAGTTTTTTCTTGAGCTACGTGAAAAGTATGGTATAAGCCAAGAAGCCGGGAATGATTCCAGAGCTGTAGTACGAAATCATAAGGGATATAAGTGATGTAAAGCCCGAACTATGCCAAAAAGTCATGGAAAATTTTGATACGCCCAGCGTTTGTTGCCAGAGGACGCGTGGTGACCATTTAAACTAAACCAGTACAGAAATTTCAGTCGGTTAAATCGACTTCAACATATCCTCACCCTAAATCATCCATAAGGTCCAAGTTTTACTAAAAATGGCTTATATTTTTTGAAGCCGACCAATCTTCAGTTCCCGTATGGGCGTGGTAAATTCATCCATATTCAATATTAGATTGACGTTTTTCCAAAATTATATTTAATTCCCAAGTTAATTAGGACCTGTTGAGTTTTTAAGGACTTATCAGCCGACATTTGTATGGGAGGTAATAAATGGGGGTAGCAATGTAGTAAATTTCTACTAAACGATAGCTTTTGACAAAATATTGGTTAGTACCAAATTTTATTAAGATCGGGTTTGGTTTACGGGAGTCATCGCATTACTTAACCGGACAGCCGCCCCTTTTTTATAGGAGGTACACAAGTGGGTGTGCCAAAGTTTTCCCTTTTTAATTATAAAGTAGCTTTTGACAAACTATTACCCAGTACCAAATTTCATTAAATCGGTTGTGATTTACGGGAAATGTATTGTCGATCAAAAAACTGCCGCCCAACTTTTGTATGGGTGATAAAATATAGGCGTAGAAAAATTGTCAATTTTTAGCTATAAGATAGATTTTGCAAAAATATTGCCCAGAGCCAATATTTTGATAATGGTGATTTAGGGCAGATAGCGGCATCAATCACTAGGGCAACCGCCCCTTTTTTGGTATGTGGGGTACAACATTGGGAGTGGCAACATCTTCTAGTTTTCACAGCAGACTGGCCCTTGAGTAAATATTGCCTAATATTAAATTGCATAAAGGTTGGTTGATTTTAACGAGGTATATCTTGTCGCCAATCCAAATTTTGTATGGGAGGTGCCAAATTGGGTGTGGCAAAATCACCCTTGTGTTAGTAGTTGACTGGCCTTTGGTTAAAGGAAAAAGGTAAAACATTCATTAAAATCAGAATTTTTTACGTGACTTATCGTATCCACAAACCGCACTTCCCAAGCTTTTGTATGGGAGGTACCAGAATGGACATGGCAACCTCTGAAAATGTAACAGCATTATTCAGATTTTAATATGATGACATTTTCTTTAAAAACAAAACATCAGCTAATATTTCTCTTATGAAAATACTGAGAACTGAACTAACTGAATTAGACTTGATTAGACAATATTAGATTAGATTGAACTGAATTAAATTGATTGGAGTAACTCGAATTTAATTGAACTGAACTGATCTGAATTGAACTAAATTGATATGAATTGAATTAAATTAAATTGAATTGACTTAAACTGAACTGAATTGGATTGGACTGAATTGAATTGAGTTAAATTCAACTGAACTGAATCGAATTTAATTAAATTAAATTCAATTGAATTGAATTGAATTGAACTGAAATGAATTGAGTTGAATTGAATTGAACTCAATTAAATTAATTTGAACTGAACTGAAGTAAAGTGAATTGAATGCAACTGAATTGAACTGAATTTAATTAAATTAAATTAAGTTACATTAAAGTGAATTAACGAGGATCTAAGACAACTAAATTTTAATTGAATTTAATTGAATTGAATTGAATTGAACTGAATTGGATTGAATTGAATTGAATTAAATTGAATTGAATTGAATTGAATTGCATTGAATTGAATTGAATTGAATTGAATTGAACTGAACGGCATTGAATTTAATTAAACTGAATTGAATTAAATTAAATTAAATTGAATTGAGTTTGGATTGAATTGAATTGAATGGTATTGATTTGAACTGAACTGAGTAAATTGAATTGAGCTGAGCTGAACCGCATTGAATTGAACTGAGCTGAATTAAACTGAATAGAATTGAATTGAATGCAACTGAATTGATTTGAATTGAATTAAATTTAATAGAAAAGAATAGAATTGAATAGAATTGAATTGGATTGGATTAAATTGAATTGAATAGAGCTGAATTGAATGGAATTGAATTGAATTGAATTGAATTGATTTGAATTGAATTGAATTGAATTGAATTTAATTGAATGAAATTGAATTGAATTGATTTGAATTGAATTAAATATAATTGAATTGAGTTGAATTTAATTGTATTTAATTGGGTTGAATTGAATTGAATTGAATTGAATTTTATTCAATTGGATTGAATTGAATTGAACTGAGTAGCATTGAATTGAATTGAGTTGAATTGAATTGAAATGAGTTGAATTGAATTGAGTTGAATTGAATTAAATGGGATTATTGTTGTATCAATCCCTAAATTTCACAGTTGTATTTAAAATTGAAAGTAACGTTAAATTTTTAAATTAAAATATAAATATTATTCAAATTTGCAATGTGTTTAATATAAAATTTGAAAGTTGATTTCACATTCACTTTAAACTAATTTTCATGTTTGGAAGTCTTATAAAGTGTTAAGAATTAAATTATATACTAATTTAAATTATATACTAAAATCTAAAACTTTTTATTATCGTTTTTAAATTAATAGAATTGTTTAAAACCTTATGTAAATCGTATTCAATCTATACAATTATATTTTCAAGCAGATATCGTCTACTTAATTGAAAAAATGCAGTAATATTTTATAATTATGTGTATCCTTTCCTGTCTAATTATTAATTTTTTGTAATATGATATGTAACACGTCAAATTACCCGCTTTGGGTTTCTTCGAAAATTAAATTTAAAATTAAATTTTTGCAGGAAAACCGGTTAACAAGTTTCGCCGATGTTTCGCTTTAGGTTTTGAACCATAGAGTAATGTCATATAGAGCCGCCATTCTTCTCATCTGAAATTTCCTTTCACACTATTCGTCTGTGCGAGAGAGACTTATTTGTCGTAAATTGGCTTACAAAATTGTTGACTTAAATGTTTGATGTCGTTTTGATAAAAACAGTGAAATTTAAACGTATTTTGGACTTTTTTGTTAAATCCATTTTTATTATATATTTGTGCCGTTGCTGATTTGTTGTCGGTTGGTTTGAGCGATTGCCTCTTTCTGGTATTATTAAAGCAATAGTTTCCAACATCCAAGCGCCCATCTGCAACACGTGAAATGTCGTCAATTTACTGAGAGTGTTTGCTAATCTATACGTCATTACTGTATGTTTTTAACACTCTAAATGTGAGGGAGAAAGAGCAATATGCACGCAAGATTTCTTTTGTATGATGTTTATTTTTTAAAGATAAGATAAAGTTTTTCTCTTTTTTAAATTTTTTTTAAAAAAATTATAATAAGGTGCACGATTGGTATAGGGATTCCACTTAAGCCAGGACAAGATTTACAGCATTCATTTGGCTGTGTCGTAGCCATTAAATGACATCATACTCAGTATTAAAGCACAGATCTTTTGAATCAGTGCATATCCCACTTTGAAACTTCTAGTGTATTATAAGCATATATTAAGCTAATTTCGAATTTAAAAAAAATTACGCGAACTTACAAAAATATTTGGTTGAAATTGTCATTTCTGGTTTTGCACTTAAACATTATTTTTCAAATGCGATTTAATATCTTAAACGAGTAGACAATTTTCTATACCAAGCGTGCACTTTATTATAACTTTTTTTTTTATTGTCCACATAAATAAAAAACAAAATTTTTTTTCAATTTATATTCTTTATCATAGTTTATTTTATTTCAATATTTCGACCGTCATCGATGATCATCTTCAGGATCTAATTTAAAAAAACGTTACAAAAAATATTTATTAGTAATATGTGCAATACATTACGTACATTCAACACACAAATTTTTAAACACAGTTCCAGTTGCGTCTCAACTGTTTTGTCTTTCTATCTCGTCGTTGTTTTGCTATTACATGTCTGTATATATGTGCACAGTTGTCAGTGTCAGTTTTCTAGTTTATTCTGTTGTCATTAGGTACGTCAATAATATGGAGCATTTCTAACATAAATCTATTGTTATACATAGTGTTTCTCCTCTTGTAATATTCTCACATCATCGAAGTTCGGAGAGTGCTTCTCTTTAACACAGTATTTTTACACTGTGTTATGTCTATTTCGTTGGTCAGATTTATGGGCTGAAGTTCTTCTACGTAATTTTGACTTAGTCGTTCCAACGTATACTTTGTCGCATATGTCTGCTTCGTCGCCACATTTTATTTTATATATTAAGTCCAATTTGTCATATGGTTCAATTTTCGACTTGGTATAGCTAAATAATGTTCTCATGGTACGAGGCGGATCAATAAGTCCGTTTCGAATTTCCCTTGTAGTTATATAAAATACAACACTGCTCCCATCAAGTACCACCTGTTAGTAGACTACTGTAAATTTTTGAGCAAGTTCCGTCATTTACTTTGCGTTTAACAGCTGTTCAAAACATACAACCTCGGGCATTTTTCTAAAAATGGAAAAAAGTGCATTTCTAGGGTTCATTAAACATACTTTTTTGCGAAAAAAAACCCGTCAATATATACTATGGTAAAAAAGTGGTTTACTGACTTTCGTTGTGGTCGCACAATTTCAAATGACGCTGAACGTTCTGGACGGCCAATACACCCGAAACTGTCGAAAAAATCCACGATATGGTGTTGGTCGATCGATGAGTTTTTCATATGGCAGTGTGGTTTCGATTTTAAATGATCAGTTAGGTTTAAGAAAGCTTTCTGCAAGATGGGTGCCACGTTTGCTCTCAATTGACCATAAACGTAATCGTGTGACAATTTCAAAGGATTGTTGGAAATTGTTTAATTGGGCTACGAATTGGTACCTCATCCCCCATATTCTCCGGATTTAGCCCTCAGTGACTATTTCCTATTTTCAAACCTAAAGAAATGACTCGGTGGAAAGAGATTTAACTCCAACGATGAAATTATTGACCAAACAAATGCCTTTTTATGGACCTCGAATAATCCTATTTTTGGAAGAGATACAAAAATCGAAAAACGTTGGAATAAGTGAATTGCACTAAAAACAGATTATGTTGAAAAGAATTTTTTTTTTTTGGAAAAAACTGTGTTTCATTCAAAAAGTCACCGACTTATTGATCCGTACTCGTATAATCGTTCTTCAGGGCTATGGTGTATTTTTCCGTGTCATAAAATGTAGAGCACTTGAATCTCTCTGATAGAAATGGCATCGTTTTATATATTTTATCATCTTTATTACGTGGTTCTCTTTGTGTGCATAACGAGGAATCGATCATTGTTCTGATCGTCTTTTCCGGGAAATCATATTTAATCAAGTTTTCTTTAATTATGCCCCTTATTTTTGTTATGAAATTGTCCGTCTCTCGTATTTAGGACTCTCCTTACAAAATTCATAGCCGTGTTCATTTGATCGTTTTGAGTGTTTGGAATACTAATTTATTAATCGTCCTGAAGCAGTAGGTTTCTGATACCAGTCTAAATTTTTGATATTATTCTCCCTTATCACCAGTGTGTCCAGATATGGCAATCTTCCATCATGCTCTAATTCCCTTGTGAACTTAATATCATTGTGAGATCCATTTAAAGTTTTTAAAATGTCATCTATTGCATTCTCCACGACTACTACGAAGATATCGTCAACATATATCGTCAGTGGGCGTGGTTTAACATTAAATTTTACCAAGATTCGTCTAATAATTGTTCTATTACTATATCCGCAATTACAGGTGATGCTGGCGAACCCATCGGCATTCCCTTTCGCTGTTGGTATATTTTATTCTATTATTTAAAATATCTGTTGTCAAGTAAGTATGCAAAACTTAAGGATTTTCATGAATAGTTCCTGTGTTATATTTGTGAATTTTTCTATCACAGCCCATTTCTTTCTAATTACGTCCAATTCTAATTTTATACACGCTGAAAAATCTGTATTTTTTTGTTGTTTGAATGCAAATATAAACTGTGTTTGGAGCTTGTTGCAAATATGTGCCCAAACGCATTGTGTTTGTTATTCAATATTACACGTTTAAGACACAATAATTAATATAATGTATCATATGTGTTTGCGACCCCATATATCTGTGTTTGTGATACAAATACAGTCATGTTTGTTGCACTGTTTATGCTGTCTAGAGAGAAAGAGAATAAAAGAGGGGCAACAAGTGTGTATAACTTGTATGTGTGTGTGTCTGTATTTTTGCATTAGTCTCTCAGTGGGTGACTCATAAATATTCCTGAATGTGCGTGTAAATTGGAGATGAAGTCAGTGTTTCTTATTTGGGCTGATTACGTTTTAATTTCATGTATTCAGTCGTCAATGGTTCTTCGGACAAAGGATATCAAAAGCGCTTGATTAGTGAAAAAGAATAAAGAAACGCTCGGACGGTTAAATGGTTTGTGATGTTGCTATGGTTTTTGTATATGTGTTTCGCATATATTTGTGAGTGCTACCAAAGTGAGACACGATTTTGAGGAAATAAACTGGAGAGGGCTAAACTAGAGGGCCTGTTTCTGCCCGAGCAGAATGGAATGGCGGGCCATTTGTGAAATATAATAAAAAAACACAAGTACTTAATACACGCTTGTCTTGCATGAACTAGATTTGTATATAAGTATATTGTTTGTGTTCCAACGCATAGTGATAACCAAGGCATAGTTGAAATCTTCTGAAACGAAAAACGTGAGATACAACAAAGAAAGGAGAGGAAAAAAAGCAGCAGATTCACATTTCATAAAAAAACTAATGCATTTAATGCAAGTAAATGTAAATATTTTAATTTTTTTAATTATACAAAATAAAGAAGAATGAATAATTCGTTTCTAAATATTATAATGTTTGGGAGAAAATACGCATATGTTTCCACGCAAGTATATGTAGGTTTGGCGGAAACACGCGAATGCTTCCACGTAAGTATATGGATGTTTGGGATGAAGCACGCATACGTTTTCACGTAAAAACAGACATACTTGTCAGTTAACAGGCTAATGTTTGCATTTAAATACACCTGAGATTAGGACTTGCAAACATATAAATATTTGAAGTGTGTTCCAAACACATACATGGTTCCTGCAGAATATGTTTGGGAGAATATTTTGAGATGAGATCAATAGTTCATTATCAGCTATATAATTGTCCTTGACTCTATCCTTAAAGTCCAAAGCATCCTTGACATTATATGTCGAATCATTTGTCAGATTCTTCAATATACTGATAATATATGTACATAGTCCACAAGAGGGCGAGTTGATCGAAGATCAAATGGGCCTTAGTGGAATACCCTATTTATGTTAATCCTCGGAGACGTAGCCGTTCTTATTGTCAACCGATATTTGTCCTTCATATTTATAATCTTGTCCTTAAATAGCTTTCCCACCAGATCATTGTGCCGTTGTAATTTTGTCGTGAGGGCACGTTTTAACACTCTATACGTGAATATATTATTTAATATACTCTTCATTTTCTCCTTATACTGTAGTCCTCAACTTTCATTCAAGATTCAAGTTTAGTACATTTTTATTCTTCGTTAGACATTTTCGGCTACTGCTGAAATGTCGGAAGTCAGTTTTCGGGTTTGATTAAAACCGGTCAAACTGCAGTTTTCGGTTATTTCCAAAAAATAAATAAATAACAAAAATAATGTTAAATCCATTCTGCACCCGTTTAATGGTGGTAGTTCCATTTAAACTCATAAATGCGCAATAATTGTTTCAAATTGGTATTCAAGTTCTAATTAAATTCGACGCACGCTCTCGTTTATTCTTAATAATTTGTGCATTGCCACCGAAATTAATAACGGGATTATAATCAGTGGTGAAAGGCGTGACAATTTACTGTCAACAGAAAATGACGATTTGAAGATTTCTGTTATTGAAATGATGAATTTTTAGTAACGTCATTAAACAGCACAGACAGCGTCATTTCGTTATTTTGTTTCGATTAACTACACTCATACATATAGCGAATTGTTTGAAAAGAGGTTGTAGCAAAATTAAATACGGTTGTTGCCAGCGAATTACAGTTGCGGGAAACGAATTGAGGTTGTCAAGATCGAATTTTGTCCCCACAACTGACATTCGGTTGAAGTAACCTCTCATCGGTTGTAACTACCTCTAATAATATTTAATTCGGATGGGATGGCATCTAAAGTTGTTGTGACAGCCTCTAAATTCTGTTACGGCTACTTCGGTTATTTTTTTCTGTCGATTTCGGGATAATGCACTCTATATTTCATGGTTTATATATCCTCGATACTCTGTGTATATATTTTTCGGACCATTTATCACTCGAACACACCCAGCACTGTGTCATCTGCGTGTGGTATGCCCTAGGACACTACACCATACAGCAAGATAGGTTGTATGATAGTGTGACACCGACACGATACCAACACGGCGCCTACACACAGTGTCGTGATTTCATATAAGCGTTGGCCAAAAATAGAAGGACTTATCGCAAGTGAATAAAAATTGGTACAGAATGTTTACGTAAATAGACTAAGAAAATAATAAAGTTAAGTAAAAAAGTAAAGTAAGATAAGTAAAAAACTCCTATATGTTCAAGTGTTTTTATCCAAATGGAACCAAATTTTGTACGGATCGTCTCTGATATATTTGAACTCACTATGTTGAGTTTGATGAAATTACATCAAAGGGCACGCCCACTCAGGATATCTTATATCCTGATGTAAAAAATCGAATATTTTCGAAAGTTTCAATCCGAATCGAACCAAATATTGTACGCATCGTCTTTAATACATTTTAACTCGGTGGTGCAATGGTAGTGTGCGCGGCTCTTGTATATGAGATCCTGGGTTCGAACCCTGCTCTGACCACCTTCAAATTTCTTTCGGCGACGGTCACCTCGCTTAGTGACGGCGACACTATCGAGTATATAGCCATGAAAAAGCTTCTCAAAATACCGTTCGGAATCGGTGTAAAACTGTAGGTCCCAATCAGTGAGTGAAAACTGGAAAGCGCACAGCTCAGTGATTGTGAGAAGTTCTCCCCGGTCCCTTCATGGGATGTAATGGGAAACCATATATATATATATAATAAGCAATATTTCATTCTTGAATTGATCGTGAATCCTCTTTTTATTTTCCATCACTACCTGCTTATTTTGTTCATCCACTATACGCCAAGACTTAATAGGTAGTTTATATGCAATGTGGGTGTTAATTGATATACCATATTCGTAGCAATTTTCGTTGACTTTTCTTTCAAGAACTAATTCGGAATTCATTTGTGTAGGTTTAGCTCCACACTGAACACAAGTCGCACAACTCGTATGCCCATGTATAGAATTTAACACAGCCCCGTCGATCATTGTTAATTTTAAGCCATACTGAACGTTATTATAGACGTATGTAGTTAAATTTTCTAATTCACCCTGTATGTTGTCTTTTACTTCCATTACAAGTCTAGGATTTTCTTTAGCAAATAATATTTTCAGAGGTCTACATAGACTTTGAGAAGAGTGTTTGCTGTTTTGCCACACAATTTTTTAATTTTTGTCTTCCATGATACGCAATAGTACGAAAGATGTAACAAACAAAAACTCGTCAGTAGCGTTTTGACCTTCAAATTTTTGTTTATATACGCTATGACCGCTACTGCCATCATATCCCCACTTGCACTCTAAAATAACATTACTTTCAGCACCAAATTCTAACTTCTTCAAAATGCTGTTTGAGGTTTTATCCAAAATTGCCTGTAATGGAATACACACAATCGTTCATGTAGCTGACGTTTCTGAAACTTCAATTCCATCTGGAATAAGTTTTCTTTAGCTTCTACAATATAATAATAGGACGGAAAACAATTTTTATGTACAGCATTAACAACGTTTCTCATCAAGTTGTATTGCCTAAAAGAGAGATAAATATCCACGTACAATGCTAACGCTTTTCCACTGAAATAGTTCCAGTGTTACTTGTTTCTGCTTTTGTAAGAGCTTCAGCAGAGGTTGACACAACAAGTTCATCAACATGTGATGCTTATTCGAAAGACAGACGTGGCCAACCTCTAATAAAGCTTGAACTTGGTTCCTAAAAAAATAACAGACCTATTTCATCTCTGATTGACGATTTACTTACGACACAAATAGAATCCCCATGGAATATTTATTTCAGTATCCAGCCAGTTATTAAGGTCTTTTTCAAATAAGACTTTTTTCCGTCCATACTTTTCCCAATTAATGCTAAATTTCAAAAGCATAAACTTGATTTTTGTTTCCTCTGTGCAGTGTAATGATCTACGCAAATGATTTTTCACAAATTCCTTTATTTCTCAAACGATAAGGCCCTTTACATTGCTTCATTTCTAACCATTTGTTAAAAATATCGTTTATCTTAAATGGAGTAGCCACTGAGTAATATTCATAAAAAATAAAATCGCACACTATCGCAGTTGAGATTTATATATATTTAGATACACACTTTTTCGGACTTAATATTAAAAAATTAGAGAAGTGTTTTGATGTGTTTTTTTTTTATTTTCTTCGAAACATGCGGTTCGCTTTCAACAGGTCAGTTTGCTTTAGACATATCTTTCAGTTAACGGTTCTTTCCATATGATCAATATTTGTCTACAAAACCAGTGTTGCCATATTAATTGGTACTTAAATTTGACAATCTATTACAATTTTTACCGACAGTTACATTAATTATTTGAATTAACATCGTTTCACAATTCAGCTACTATAAAAAATACTAGTTCACATATCCAGGAAAAATTTTAGATTTCATCTATTTTAAGTGTGACCGTCGGTGGAGCAATGGGTAGTGTGCGCGCCTCTTGTACTTGAGATACTGGGTTCGATCCCTGCTCTGACCACCTTAAAATTTCTTTCGAAGGCGGTCACCTCGCATAGTGACGGCGACACTATAGAGTATTTAGCCTTGAAAATGCTTCTCAAAAATTAAGTTCGGAACCGGTGTAAAACTGTAGGTTATGTTAGTTATAAAACTAGAAACCGCACAGCTTACTGGTTTGTGAAAAGCTCTCCCCCATTTCCTTCATGGGATGTAATGGGAAACCATTTTTTTTTATCTAATTTAAGTGTTTATTTGTTAATAAAGAAAAAAACATTTAGAAATTTGAATGTTCACTTACATAATTTTTCGCCACTGCCGTAACACTGTGCTAAACCGGCATGATTTTTGCAAAGTGCTTACGCATTACACGACACGACACGATTCCGACATGCAGTTTGTTTTATCCCAAATGCAGAGTTTAGACTCAACTAATTCAATCAATGTGACAATATCATATTTGGCCATTTTTATTAAACTTCACTTAAAAAATTTCACACTAAAACAAAACACTGTGCACTGTTCATAAAAATATAAAAATGTCGTCGATGACATGAGTGGAGTGTTTGCTCCTCGCCGGCAACGACATAAAACCGTCGTGTCGGCAAGTGTGAAAACGCTCATTGGACCTTATCGCTGAAGTTGTTCGATTCGGTTTTGTGATGGTGGGTGTTGGTGAACGACTCAGACTTATTAGTCCATTGTGATACCGGGGGCTAACGAGGTCTTCTTTACACCTATCTCAGGTAGTCCCTCGAGGCCCCTAACTAGGTACGACTTATCTCAGGTAGTCCCTACAGGTCCCTAAATAAGTACTGCCCCATAGAAGACATCGTCCTATCCGCTACTGCTAGACATGTGTGGAGAAGATGTATAGTGTATTATTGCTTTTCTTCATCGTTATAGCTTTCACAGAAGCCATTTGCCCTGATATTTAATCTCGCCGCATGTCTTCCATTCATTTCGTGTCCTTTAAAACTGAAACATGCATTGATAATTTGGGGTGACTCGAGACAAAAAGTTCATGGATATCTTCATGTCCATTAACGACCAGGTTCGATTAGCGCTTACACAATCTGTACCTCTCGACAACCTCCTATGTATCACTCTACAGGACCATTCTTGCAGGACATGCTTACAAGTCGCTGGGGGCATACCAACAAGTTCTAATCCCTGTGGAACCTATAAGTAAGTCCCAATTTTTCGCTAATCTGCTCTGCAATTATCCAGAATGCCCCCGTGCCCTGGCATTCATATGTGGTGAATATCGTACTGCTCGTAGATCTCGTACAATATCTGCGACATACGAACTCTGTTTTCCGCCAAATCTTGGCCTAGCGTTTGTTTGTGTTAATCATACATGAGTTTTTTTAATTTCCATTGGATTTTAATTTGCATTACTTTATCTAAAGCAAATATAAAAGAATTACCAATGTTCACAATGGCAATTAAAAAATTTTGAATTTGCATTTGCTCAGGCAATGCAAATGCAGGTTGTGGAATCAGATACCAATTGTATTGAAATATGGGAATGCTTTTAATAATTTTGAATTTGTTTGACTGATGGCAATTCTGTTTTTAAAGTATTTTATATGTAGAAGTTTGTGGCTTTAATAGGTATTGTCTCGTAGTACTTTGAAATTCATAAATTCATTTACCTGTATAAAATGTTTGAAAACCAAAATTGTCAGATATGAAGGAAATGCTATGATAATAAGTATAATTGTCAATGGTACTGAAGTTTTTTTGAATTTGCATTTGGACAGGAAATTCAAATTAAACAACAAATTATAATTGCCATATAATTAATTTGCCCCATGTATGGTGTTAATGCTATTTTATTATGCTATTTTATTATTATCGAAACGGATTCTTAACGTATTCATTTTGATATTTAAAATTAAAATAGTTAATGAACTATATATTCTACCTCTAATCCACTGCTGTTTTTCACTTTTTTTTTATTGTTGGTGCATTTATTTCATAATAACTTTACAATAGTTAGTAGGGCCCCAGCGCCACTTGGACACTATTGGGGCGAGTTGACAAAATATGTATATTTAATCTGCATTTCATGTTTATTAGAAAATATAATTGAAAGTAAAACGAACGAAAAATACCATATGAATGAAGAGTAAATTAAAAACAAATTTGAATTTCAAATAGTATTAATATATAGCAGAAGCATTTCTAAATATTCAAGAATATACGATTTTAAATGAGTTTTAAACAGCGATATACGAGCAATAATTTTTAATTCCAGCGGGAGATGATTAAATTCAGAACAACCAACGTGCTGTTTTGTAGTTTCCCGTCTTTATAATTAGGTTTGATGCGTTTCTAGTATTAATAATAATTTGATTTTGACTCAATTGTCTGATGACCAATATTATGTATGGCTTTGAATATATAAGTATATGTTATAAATGACTTATAATATATGTGCACATATATTAATGTTTGTGATACAAATACAGCTGTGTTTGCTGCACGGTCTATGCTCTGTCGAGAGCAAGAGAATAAAAGAGGGACAACGAGAGAGTCTATCTTGTAAGAGTGTATCTGTATTTTTGCATTATTCTGTCAGTCAGTGAGTCATAAATATTCCTCAATGTGCTTGTAAATTACAGATAAAGTGTTTCTTATTTTTGCCTGATGTATTGCGGTTAAGTTTCATGTATTCCGTTTCATGTAATGGTTCATCGGACAGCGGATATCAAAATAGCTTAATCAGTAAAAAAAATAAACGAAGGCTTAGACGGTTAAATGGTTTGGGATGTTACTTTGGTTTTTGTGTGTGTTTCGTATGTAGTAATGTGTTGTACCAAAGTGAGAAACGATTTTGAGGAAAGAAACTGGAAAGGGTAACAACGTGAAGCCATTTGTCTGTTCGAGCCTTTACTGAGAAAATCGGAAAGTCGGACCATTTGTGAAATAAAAAAAACACATGTAATGTATCCACGCTTGCCATGCTTAAACTTGATTTGTATATAAATATCTTGTTTGTGTACCAACGCATAGTGATAACCATCGCATAGCTGAAACCTTCTGAAAACAAAAACGTGAGAAGCAACAAAGAAAGGAGAAGCAAAAGAGCAGCAGATTCTGATTTCACTTCAAATGTAAAAAGGGCCGTTTTAAATCTTTTAATTTTGTGTATTAATTTTTTATAAATGTGGATTTATATTGATAAAATTAATGATAATAAATAATACATATATGTGACCTGGTCTACGGAAAGGGGGCTTAGGTGTCAAAAAATCAATTTTCACTTTTTGGTTGATTCGGATGGAAGATGAGATGCTTTTTCACGTAGTGGAAAGCAGAAAATCCTAACTTGCTTAGAAGTGTACTAAAAATGTAGAGAAAGAAGAGGAAAAATACGACAAAATATAATTTATTGGTAATGAACAAAATACATTGAATTATAAGCTATAAAGACATGATTATACAGTAGAAAAACGTATTATGGGCCAAAAATAATAATGCTGAGTAGTTTATGTATTTTTCTTTGTTGTCGGTTTCCTTGAGATCTTTTTACGTGTTGATCCTGAGGAAGATGGACCTGGTTCCTCGTCTGGTTTGAGAACATCTTCATAAATATGCCTTCCGTTTCTTCGATGGCAAATCTTTCTGCAATGGAGCCACAATATCTACTTTAGATATATCCGAAACTAAGCTGCGAAGATTGTGATAAATGTACCACTGACGTTCCAAAGATAAACCGGCTGGTTGTATAACTTTCGGCATTTCAGGATCGATAGGTTTTAACAGAAGCTTAAAGGACTGCACTTCTTCACTGTCTGCGAATTTCTTTGTTTTTACACAATCTGTAGAGATTATGAAATGATGGAATTGCGTTATTCCAACAAGTGACTTGTACAGTGGTTTAAAATAGCTGTCCCATTCATACCAGATGACTTTTTCAGCCGATACAGCTTTATTATAACCCCCAGGTGATGATGCCTCGACACACTGCAGTAAATCTGCATACGTGTCGATGTTACTGACGGCATACTTACTTTTGAAAATACCGAAGTAACGATCAGGCGCGAACTTAGTGTGCCCGGTAAGAAGAAAATTGAATAAAATAGTTTTGTTAAGACCCCGAGCCAAACACCATTGCAGATATGATAGTACAGCGATATTCGTATTCTGCCCAACACAATTGTCACAGAAAAGAACGAGTGTTTCAATGTCTTTATAGTAGGTTTGCAGGTGATAATGCAGGATGCTCACAACACAGTTAGGTCCTTTACCAACGTCATCTTTTTCGTCTATCATGTAATTGTACTGTAAAAAAAAAAAATATAAGTAAGATCCTGTAAAGGCGAGCAATTTGAGTTCCTATGATTCAGTTTGAAATTCTAACCTGAACTTTTTGTTTTTCGTCTGTAATTCCGAAGACTCCGCACTTCTTGGTTGCTTTGAAGTATGCTGTACCAGGTTGTTGTGGACTGACAGGGTAGTGAACGGTTTGGGCAAAATCAAATGACAGAACGACTGCTGTAGGTCAGTATTTCTACACCAACTTTGATAATATTCTCGTTGATTTCGGGCTCGGTGGAGGTGATCAAGAAATTGATTAAGCTTCTGTTCGCGTTCAATGTCAGTAACACCTTTGCCTTGCGCAATCGATATTGCGTTTCCTATTAAAAGAAAAAATACTGAATTTAATCTCAACGTTTGATACAACTATAAAAAAACTATAAATGAGAAATAAATAGAAAATAATGAAATAAATAAGAAATAATGAGCTACTTACCACGGCAGACATCGCAGAGATCATCCGCTGGTTTCATAACTGTAACATGGGATATGTATTTGGACCATATCTGTCGAAAATTGAAATTACTCATCTTCAATTCGTCATCACTGAGTGAAGAAATGTATTTTCGATAAATTGAGGACTTCGTCTCGCTGGATGGCAGTTTCATTATCCGAAAATCCTTATATTTTGGGAGTCGTCCGGGCAGTGGAAGAGCCATTAAATCGGCTTTAGACTCGATGAATTTAACAGCTTTTTCGATGTCAGCCGGTTTAAATGACTTTGGATGTGTACTCGGTTTATTTGCCAGTCCGTGTTGGCTCACTGTTACACCCTGTGCGTGAAAATGACGTACTAAATTTTCGTAACGCTTCGTCGTACAGGCATGTACAAAAAGGAAAAACGAACGACAAACAGGTACACTGTAGAAGGTAAATTGAATTCTATGCCTCATAACTTCTGTATCCTGTCTCTGTCCATATTTCTTCCGCCCAGCAAGCTTTGCGTATACACTTTCTAGCTTTTCGTTACTCATAATTCCAGCTTCGATGTGACTTAGTATCACTAAATCAAGTTCATTTTTCGACATCTCTAAACAATTGTTCCGCGTACTCTCGATCATTTCCCGTGGTATCAGTGTATGGCATTCATTATTACAACAATCTTTTGACAGAAATTTTGTTACCAGCTCCTCCTCCTCCTTTACATCAACAACATACAGGTCCATGTTAACAAAAGTTTGTTCGGTATAATCTTCTGCCTGAGATACACATACTTCGTCTTCATCATCATCGCTCTCTTCATAGTTTTCATCATCGTTTTCATCATCCTTTTCATGGAAATATTGTCCGTATACGGCACTGAACTCCTCATCAACACTCATGTTTCATTTCATGCGAAATGCGAAGACGATAATCAACAGAAACAGTAAACGTCACTTCTTCAGTGTTACTTTTTTAAATGTTCCACACTAGCAACTTACACGATGAACTATGATAATATTCCGACCAACAACAACACTTACTGGACCAACAACAACACTTACTGGACGTCCGGCGCGGAGAACAATTAACGAGATAATGAGAAACTGACGAAACGAGTTGCTTACTTTTAACAGCTTTTTCACAGAAAACTAGTTTTCGCACGTAAGCTCCCTTTTCGTAGACCAGGTCACATATATTGAAAGCGAAGAATAATTCGTTATTATATTTGGGAGGAAATTCGAATATGTTTCCACGTAAGCATATCTAGGTTTAGTGGAAACACGCGAATGTTTCCTCGTAAGTATATGGATGTTTGGGATGAAGAACGCATATGTTTCCACGTAAAAGCAAACATGTTTGTCAATAAACATCATACTGTTTGCATTTAAATACAAGTAAGTTTGGGTCTGGCATACATATGAATGTTTGAAGTGTGTTCGAAACATATACATGGTTCCTGCAAAATATGTCTGGGAAAATATGTTAGAGACACCGTTATTTTTCAGCGTGCAGAAACATACAGAAGAAACCGAATCATTCTTGTTTTATCAGGGTTTAAAACAAGGCAATTAAGTCGCATGAACTCTTGTATTAAGTTAGCATCGTAATCCATTTAGCCTTTGAGTATAGTGCCATGATTGTACGCGAAAATATGCTTATGTATATCATCAGCGTACAATATCAGTTTACCATACAATTTTAAATTGGGCAAATCATACTGTACACGCTGAAAAATATCGGCCACAGCAACATATTGCACGAACCGTGTGCATGTTTGCAAACATTGTTTTCGTAAATTGAAGATCTGCTGTTTTTTTTTCTCTATTTGCTGTTACGATTTTGTTGTTAGCAGTTATCAACAAACAAAGCAACATTTAGCTGACAATTTCATATATAAGAACCTATTAATCATTGTGTCCCAAACATATTATATTGAATAGTAAACACAATGTGTTTTGATACAAGTATACTATATTTGCGACAAGCTACAAACACGTTATGTTTGCATCCAAACAGTAAAAAAACAAATTTTTCAGCGTGTACACTATAACGGCCCCAAAACACTTCCCTCTGGTACACCAATTTTAACATACGATATGGTTCTCTTTGCATTTCTTCTTTAAACATATTCGGCCTTATTCATAAAAAGTTATGAGAGGTCTGAGAGATGATTTACCATACAATAATCTCTCAAACCTCTCATAACTTTTTATGAATAAGGCCGATTCTCCGTTAGAATCAAGATTAAGTAGTTTCAGTGAGTTACCTCTAACGCTGTAAAATTTAAGTCACTGTTGCAATATATTATTGTCCACCAAATGAAATGTCTTAGATAGATCGGAAAAAATCCTTGCAACGACAAGATCCAATGCATGTAGTGACATCAAGATGTAGACTATGACATCCCGGAGGTAGCTCAGGTTGTGGAAGTTAATCAGACTGTGGTACTGGGAGCAAGGCTGAAAGTACTGATTTATACACACAATTGAGTCAGTAATCGGCTAACTGATTTGGAGTTTGGTTTTGATTTTGCTTCTTCATACATTTTTGTTGCAGGCCGACGGATCTTATCAGCTAAAGCGCTGCTGCCAAAGTAAGACGGTCCTAATTAGCGCAGTGTGAATAAATTACAAAATGTTCTTTTATTTTCTATTTATAAATATTATATCTACAGTTTTCTTTTGTTTGGTGACTTGTAGTGAAATTTTATGTAGAATATTTTTTCAATACACACTAATCCCCTAAAATGCAGTTTTGTGGGACATTGTAGCGCCGACCCAGAATAAGTAGGAAATTAACCCTTAAATGGACGTTCAGTTTTGACTTATTTTTGTCATTCAAGTTTGAGTTTTGAGCTTTGGTGTGTTAATAAACTTATTGTAGAATTTTATGGGCAATATTTTAAAACGTTAAAACGTTACCTCCCTGATTTAGGGGTATTGAGGCGGTAGAGGGTTAAAACACATCCTGTACCTAAAATGTAGGGATAACATGGTTTCCTATGCCGATTCAACAGAAGAATATTTAAAAAGGGGACAAATTCACCCCCCTTAAAAAACACTTCAGACGTAAACATTCAAAACGCCGATAAATAAATAAATAGTTTCCCATTACATGCCATGAAGGAATTGGAGAGAGCTTCTCACAAACAGTGAGCTGTGCGCTTTCTAGTTTTATACTCACTGATTTGGATCTTGAGTTTTACACCGATTCCGAGCGGTATTTTTTGCGAAGCTTTTTCATGACTAAATACTCGATAGTGTCGCCGTCACTGGAAAGAAATTTAAGGTAGTCAGAGCAGGGATCAAACCCGGGATCTCATAGTCAAGAGGAGCGCACACTACCCAATGCACCATCGACGGCCGTTGTCAGAACGTTGTTTTTTTGATTTTGTTTTGCAGAAATGCCATCATAACCACAACTCTTATTAAATTTTAAATCCGATAACAGCTGCAGGGGTTCGTCAATACTTGTGTGACGAAATTCAAATTGTCCTTTATAAAGGTGTTGCAGTTATCGTCACATAGAGTAATGACGTATAGAGTAGCCACCTCTCTCTGTAAATTGGTGACATTTGGTGTGTTGTAGATGCGAGGTTGGATGTTGGAAAGTATTGCTTTAATAATACCAGATAGAAGCAATGGCTCAAACCAACCAACAATAAAATAGCAACTGCATTTCTTTATGTTTATTAAAATTTTTGTGTAAATACACCACAAAATTATACTAACAATAAAATATAACAAAAAAGTCAAAAATACGTTTAAATGTCACAGTTTTGCATCAAAACGACATGAAAAATTAACAATCAACAATTTTTTAACTCCACCTGGTGTAAGTCAATTTACGCCAAATAACAGCTCTCTCTCTCTATCGCACCGACCGTACCATGAATAGTGTCAAAGGAAATGTCAGATGAGAAGAATGGCAGCTCTATGTTACATTACTCTATGGGTAACATCAATAGAAGCCACAAACGTCTACATGTAAAATACTTTAAAAATAGAATTGCCAGCAGTCAAACAAATTCATATTAATTAAAAGCATACCCATATTTCATTACAATTGGTATCCGATTCCACAACCATCATTTACATTGCGAACAATGGTATTTGTATACCCTCACCCATAGAATGGGGGTATATATCATTTAATACGGGAAAAAATTTAACACATAGAAGGAGTAATATTAGACCCTCAGTATCTTTGGACGAAATTTGTTTTGGGACTTTTTAAGACAATTGTGCAATGTCTTGTCTGTCTGTTTGGCTGCCGTAAATATTAATCGATCACAAAAAAAAAAATAAATGGTTTCCCATTACATCCCATGAAGGGACCGGGGAGAACTTCTCACAATCACTGAGCTGTGCGCTTTCCAGTTTTCACTCACTGATTGGGACCTACAGTTTTACACCGATTCCGAACGGTATTTTGAGAAGCTTTTTCATGGCTATATACTCGATAGTGTCGCCGTCACTATGCGAGGTGACCGCCGCCGAAAGAAATTTATTTTTTTTTTTTTGAAGGTGGTCAGAGCAGGGTTCGAACCCAGGATCTCATGTACAAGAGCCGCGCACACTAACCATTGCACCACCGACGGCCACTATTAATCGATCACAGCGAAATTTTGCCAGTGACTATTATTTGTCCATGGTTAGTTTGGGACTGAAAATTGGCGTTTTGCCACGCCCCTTCTCGTACCTCCCATACAAATCTACACACTTAGTACGAATGTTTCTTCAAAAACCTTTTTCTGGTAGATGTGATTAGCTTCAACTCAAATATGGGTTAATAATCTGTAAATATCTACTTAATTGGAGAAAATGGGCGAAGTCGTCACGCCCATTCTGGTACCTTCCATGCAAAAGCTTGATGATCGTCCGTGTTGTCAATGCGATAAGTCGCGTGCGTGAACCACTTCCGATTTTAATTAAATTAGGTTATAGGCTTCGTGTCATCCAACGCCAGTCACCGATTTAGACAAGGGTGATTTTGACAAGCCCTACCAAGATAAGTTGTGCGGCCGGCTGGTTGTTCAGAAAATTTACTCAAATGCACACAAAAGGTGGGCGGCTGACCGGTTGATCGAAACGAAAACTCTCGTAGACCACAAGCAATATTAATGAAATTGGGTTCTCGGTAATCTTTTCCTAAAAATTATAGATTAACTACTGATCACGCCCATTTTCGTACCTCTCGTACTCGATATCTCCCGTATACCACAACCGATCTTAATAAAATTTGGTACTGATCAATATTTTGTGCAATACTGTATACAATACAATTTCGCCATGCCCAGTTGTGTACCTCCCATATTCATAAATATTGGGGGGACAATTGGCAGGTAGTCACGACAACTCCCCATAATCACTCAGGATCTCAATTAAGTGGGGTGTTCAATAACACTGTGTGTAATTTTTTAAGTCATGGAAATATAACCATATACGGACACCACTACGTGATAAAAGACCAAGAAAAAAGACCCGTGTCTCCCAGTTTTGCCCAAAGTCATGCACTTTTTTTTATGGGCCCCCAAAGTTTTGGGGCCTCGGTGTCATTTTTGCAAAAAAGTGATCATTTTGTCAGGCTCATATCATGCAAATCGTTCGGATTTACTCGCTGAGGGAAAGTTGTAGCTCTTGTCATAAAGAACAAAAATTGTGAACATATAAAATCAGAAAACTTCATCTTCAAGGTCAAAATCGCAAATCTTGCATATATCTTGCAAACCGTTCGGATTTACTCTCTGAGGGAACGTGGCAGCTCTTGTCATAAAGAACAAAAATTGTGAACATATAAAATCAAAAAACTTCATCTTCAAGGTCAAAATCGCAAAAAAAAACCTTAACAAAATTCGATTTTGTAACCTTTTTTCCCCTATTCAGATCCATAGGTAGGAAACCGTTCAAAATTCAAGGAAACAATCAACTAAAAAAAAGTACCTAAGATCTCAATAAACAACTTTCTAGAATATATGAACTTCCTAGGAATGAGATCTTAGGTACATATTTGTAGTTGATTGTTTCCTTGAAGTTTGAACGGTGTGCTACCTATGGACCTGAACAGGGGAAAAAAGGTTTTTTTGCGCTTTTGACCTTGAAGACGAAGTTTTTTTGATTTTATATGTTCACAATTTTTATTCTTTATGGGAGGAGCTACAACTTTCCCTCAGAGAGTAAAACAAAATTACGACCAGTTTGTAAGATATCAGCCTGACAAAATGATCACCGTTTTTCAAAAATGACACCGAGTCTCCAAATCTTTGGGGGCTCATAAAAAAGAAGTGCATGACTTTTGGCAAAACTGGGAGACACGGGCCTTATTTTTTTGGTATTTTATCACGTAGTGGTGTCCGTATATGGTTATATATTTTCGTATTGCACTGTGAACTATTTAGTGCAATGCCACTCTGCGATTGCATATTGGTACATTTGCCATTATTCAATACAACTTGGTCGAAATGGATGACTTCGGGTGAGGGTATGATTAAGTCGGTTAATTTTTTGCGTTTGCATATGATAAAGTAATGCAAATTAGAATCCAATATAAATTAAAAAATCCAAATACTGACGTCTACAAACAATACGTGGGAACGGCACGTTTGACACCACGGTAACTTGGTGATAATTCGCTTAGTGTTTAATGTAAGGCAAAGTAAATTCGGCAGAATTTTACGACCTTGGAAACACGCGCTGGAAAAAAACTGAACATGCAGTTTTGTTTGAGTCGGGGCCAAGTTCTCCGAAAGACGAAAATTGCCCCTAAGAACCAAAAAATCGAAAAACGGGTCGCTGAACTTTCAGGTAAGTGTTGGTACTCAAATGAAAGGAAATCGTCTTACGATTTCATTGGCGCCATTCGACTTAAGGTACAGAGGAAATTTGCACTTCCCTGCCTGAGTCGACTAGATGAAATATCAATTTATCACTTTTCAAATTGTTCTAGCACACGGTATGAGCAAGAGAGGAACCAATACCACCAATGACGTCGTGAAAAGAGTTCATTTGATTTGAATACCCAGCCATGCATATTTGTAATAGATAAAAAATTCAATAAATTTTGTGGGTATTGAAATATAGAAAACAGTCATATCTCGACTCACAGATATTAAATAGTAAGACGACCTGCAAGTTCAGGGACACGATTTTTGGTCCCTAGGGACAATTTCCCCCTTTCGGACCACTTGAACTGTATTCTGTTAATAATTCAAAAGAGGATGCCATTTTTGGTTTTTTGCTAGCGCGTGTCACCAAGGTGGTAAAATTTTGCCGTAAATTCTTGATCGAGCTGCGACACCTGGGTTATAGTGTAAAGTGCAAATTGAATCAAAGTGCGAAAAAGTCTTCGATGATATTTTTACCACTGACTCGTTCGTATTCCCAGCATTATTCTCGCTGTAACAACATATTTTACTTCATTGTATTCTTCCCACTGCATGTGAACTCAAAGAGAAGGTTGTTTACTTTAAGTTTGTCAATTTGTGTTTTCGCCTTTGATAATGTCATCCAGAACTGCCACTATATTTGTTATGTTGTTTGGTCTTCTAAACACGAAAATCAACATAAACAATTGATGACTGACATACTTTTTTTAAGGTGTTTTTTTTTTTTTAAATTTAATTTATTTTGCTAATTTTTGAGATTGTATATTTAGTTTTTGTTATATTTCTCGGGAATTAAATAGATGATGATAAGAAACTATTTAACGATTTCTAATAAAACTACGTATTAGATAATGAGTTGTTATTGACGGGTTCAGAAGAAATTGACGTTCACTTTTCGTAAATATGATTTTTGGTAAAAAATTAAAAGATTTTCTTTTAGTTTTACACCCTCACGACCAATTAAATTTTTGGTTTTTTAAATCGGATTAACATTTTAATGAAATGAAATTGAGCTTTTGTTAATGTAAATTTATAAATAATCAACAAATGTTTTTGTTTCAACAATTTTTCAGGCAAACATTTAGGGGAACAAAAACGCAGTAGTAGTATAGAAACTTTAAAAATGCATTTATTTCTTTATCTCTAGTGCATTTTTAAAATAAGGTTTTTTTTCTTTAGATTTCAATATTTTAGAAAATTGTTGGTAATTTTATTAAACCTTATTTGATCATTTAGCACAATTTGTCACCCTGTTAAACGTTAATTTTCTGGTTTATTTCAGTGGTAACTTTCGTAATATTTCGTTGCATACATTTAGGCATTTCCGTTTTTTTCAGTCCATTGTTTAGTGTTGTCAATAGTGGTTAGATATTAAAATGTGTTATTGTTAATAGTTTAAAAGATCGATTAATATCGTTGTTGACTACGGTATAATATTTTCCCTTTGTGTTGTGCTGGTCATGTCATATTTGATAGGAGTTAAGGATTCCGTTGTTCTTGTTGGGCTGTAGGCAATTGTATGCTGATATCTCTAAGTTTCCGACGCGTCGCCGCCATCAAAAGTTTTTTGAAGCTCGTGCCGCCGCCGATATAAATGGCACTTTTTGGTTTAAACTGTGAAAAGATTTTATCGGCTGGCCCGATGTAACCCACTGAATCAATTTTAAAGGTGCAGTTATTTCAAAAATATCCCAAATTTTTATAAAACTGTCAAAATTAATAGCCGTCAACTTAATTTTTCTTTTGTGCCCCGTCTTCCATTATTTTGTGTCGGCGCGGAGTTTGTCAAAGCACGGAGTTGCCAGCTGAAATGTCAATTTCATCTCAAATTGGGCGGTGTAAACGGCAAAGATTAGAGAACAGGGTTATCGCTAACCTAGCCGCGATAAACGGAGGTGTAAATGCATTATAAGGGCGTAATACAGCATTTACACCAAACAAGATTGACGCATTTTCGGGATTATCGACTTTTTGTTATGAAGTTTGACATTTATAATCCCTAAAAAGCAATAATCTTGGTTGGTGTAACTGCAGTTTAGTTGTCTTTAGCTTGATTACATAAAAAGCACTTGAGTTATAATTAACTGGGGTAAATAATAAAACTCCAGTGAGGGTTCGATTAAATATTTAGGTACGTACTTATTATCTATTTAAAACATGCAAATTAAATATTTGAAGAATAATAGTTGATGTGATGATTTGCATCAGGAAACAGTTCCTGATGTCAGTTTCATCATTAATATTATATAATTGTTTGGATACATTCGGCTCATATTCCCAATATCTGTTTGTTTTATTCCAGTTCATAATTCTTTTATTAGTTAATACGTTACTATATTATGATAGTATTTATAACTATATTTTATAGAATTAGGGAGTTCACATGGTGTACTATTGTGTTGTATTTATCGTATATGCTAAAATAATACAACAGTTGTAAATATGTTGTTGGTATTCTTCATGTAAATATATTTTACGACTATACAACCTGAGCATGTCTGTTTTTCCAGTGTACTATGTTGTATGTTCAGTGTCAGCTGTTTTTGTTTACTATTTAATCAGATATATTGTTGTGTTTTGAAGAAATTTTGCATTTTTCTACAACATTAACTCAGGAATTAATTTTAATTGGTAAAATAATAAAAAAAAGGAAATTGGACAAATGGAAGGAGAGAAAACTACTTCGGTAAGTTTTTGTGCACAAACTTTTCACACAAAACCGTAAAAATTTTGTCTTTTTCGCTTCTTGTTGGCATTTTTTAATTTTATTTAATAATTTTCTTTTATTGCTTGACGTTTATTTGACGTTTTTATGACTTATGAATTAGCACATACAACATGCTGCTCACATGCATAAGTTATATGTACTAATTTGTTAAATATGACTTTACGACTTATGACTTTAGGAGACCATGTGAATTCCCTAAATGTATGACATAATTTAAAATGATAACTACAGCACAATGTATTGATCCTGTTTTGTTTAAATACCTTGAAACATTAATGTCCTTATTCGCAAAAAAAAACTATAAATGAACTCTAAAACATTCTTCAGTTATTGACAGCCTTAAGATTTAGTGAAGGTATCATTAGTACCGTATTCATAATAGAAAACATATAATTGACTGACAACCCTGTTTTACGTATGAATTCTCAGTGTTTGTGATGTAAAAAAAGATAAACTATAACCGATAGACCGAATCACAAAAATTTTCCTTAAAAATGTCAATTCATTTTTGGAAAATTTTAAATATTAATTGCAAGAAATATTCAACTAGAACAATTAATATTTGTTATTTTCTTAAATTTAGGAGACGTTTCAAAAATTCTTATTGAATTGGATTTAATTTTTAGGTAGTTGACTATAAAACCGGATAATGGGTTGCTGCTACAATATTTTGATTTTATACACTGAAAGGATTTTACGTTGTTATACTGAAAAGTGTCGTATATCCGACAATTTGGTGGTCGCTGCAACGAAAAATTGCATACTTGACTTCTTTGACAATTTTTCAATTCGTTGCTGCAACAACTTACTTGTTGTTCCTGCAACAATTTTATTGAGTTTGAATTTTGTAGAAAAATGGGTTAAAAATTAAAAAAAAGTAAAGGCATGAAATTTAAACTACTGATATTTGGTTTATCCCTTATAGTTTATATATATTATAGCTTTTATAGTTTATATTTATTATTTATTTATTTTTTGAGGTTTGTCAACATTGTTAATTGACGAAACAATTTCGTTCTTGCAACGAAACTCATTTCTATGTTGGTTGGTAGAGAGAGAAGCAGTCGAAAAAATGAGCGAGCGTAAAAGAGGCCAGCAAGAGAATATGGTGAGCGTGAGTGGTGGGTCACGGACACATCTTAAATCAGTTCCATTGAAACAACCGAAAGTTGTTAAAAACAACCGAAGTCTTAAATTTGTTAAAACAGACTAATTAGTTATACTTAGTAATAGTCTTTCATTGTGAAAAATTAATTATGTGAATTTATGTGTTTGCTGTGATCGTTTGTGTAACTTGCGAATCTATAAATCAAACATATAATTAAACAGAATGCAAGGAGCAACACGACATCGAAGAAAGTGACCCATCGATAGCAAATAAACTACCCTTAAACATTTGTGTGTGTATGCGCGTGACGATAAAAATCGGTACGGTCGTGCCTGTTTCGTTGCGTTGGTATTTGGATTCAGGAAAAAAACGGAAGACATGCCTACAAGAAGTCAAAGAAACAAAGTGTTTCAAGTACGACGAACATAAAAAATAGCAAATCAACGTACAATCAAATGAAACCAATCGAAAAATTAACAAATTTGGTTAAAATAAATAAAAGAGCAAGTGAAGAAAATTGTTACAGAGCGATCACTGGCTTAATGACGGGGAGATTTGGAGATACAATTGAATATCAGAACCCTCAACATAACAACAACTGCATGATTTAAGAAAACAATGATGTGGTTCTATGTTAAAGGAGTACTCCCTAGTATGTTAAAGGAGTACTCCCTAGCATGTGGTGTTACTTTTGGTTGTTAAAATGATCGAAATGTCAAAATTCCGGTACCAAACAAATGTTTTCGTACGAAATAACTTTGGCGTAACAACCCTGAAAGTTGGTAAGGATCTTACGAAACCTTTTGAAACTAAGCGGAGCCTTACGAAAGGCGACACCCTGTCGTGCGATCTCTTTAACATCTTAATGGAAATCATTATAAGAAAAGCAGCAGTCAACATGAATAAAACCATCAGCAGCAAAGGGCACATGCTGCTCGCGTAAGCTAATGATATAGATATCATTGGACCCACAATTAGAGAAGTTCCTGCGGTGTTTTCGAGAATTGAGAAGGAGTCAGCAAAAGTGGAAGTGGAAAGAGGATGAGGACAGGACAAGATTAATGGTTTCAACGAACAGAGCCTCCACCGGATTAGGCCAAAGCGTGAACGTTGATAACCCTTATAACTTCGAGGTGGGGGACGAATTTATATACCTCGGATCTGCCGTAAAAAAAACAACAACGTCAGCCTTGAGATCATTCGGAGCATTGTGCTTGCGAATCGATGTTATTTTGGGCTAAGCAAGCACTTTAGACATAAAGCCCTCTCTCGAGTAACAAAAGTCCAGCTGTACCAGACTCTCATTCAACCTGCTTTGCTTTATGGCGCAGAATCCTGGTTCCTATCGCAAGTAGATGAAACATCTGTAGGAGTCTTCGAGAGAAAAATACTCCGGAGAATTTATGGCCCTATTGTGCACAACGACGAGTATCGGCGATGCATGAATCATGAGCTGTATGATGAGCTTTATCCTGACATTGACATTGTTAGGCGGTTCAAAATGAAGACGAAGGGTTTTCGAAACCGAACTCGAAGGAAGACGAAAAATAGGAAGACCAAGATTCCGCTAGAGGGATCAGGTTGACGAATCCCTGCGAACACTTGGTATTGCTAACTGGAGGGATAGGGCAAGGTATCGAACTGGTTGGCGAAATATGTTATCTTCGTTTTGTAAGGTACCTGACCCCCCGGGATTGTTCGAGACCGGATAAATAAGTAAGTAACAACCCTGTAATGGATTTTGCCTACGAGATTTTGGCGTATCGTAGAGCTGAGTACGAAGCAAATAAAAAGTGAGCGAAATTTCGGTTCGGTGGCAACGAAAATTGTATAAAAACTGAATACCGGCCTGTATATGTAAACAAGTCAACCATAAATTTCCCCACTTATACACGTAGTTGGTTTCCAAAATAATTAAACAACTAATGGTAATTATTAGTAACTTTTTTTTTAGTAACCTTTATTTACAATCAACTGCCTTTTTTATACAATGAAAACTATGAGTGGAGTAAAAGAAAGTCTCGTTTAAAATCTGCATAATTTATTTACAATGTATTTATTCAATTATAACATAAGTGCAATATATTTACATCCCTTTTCACCATCTCTGGTTATCCTTAAGTAAGACGTAACTAACAGTTATAGCTGCCAGTTTGTATGGAGTTTATAATCTATAACTGTTGGTTAGCTGTAACCACACATGGAGAAAATAGTTCTTAATCTACTACAAAACAGATAACAACTCAATTCCTATGTACATATTTACACAACATCCAATGGGAATCATTTCAACCATAGTACTGCGCTGCCGAATGAATATCTTCAATAAAGTATGAAGCCGGTACGTAGGCGAATATCTTCTTAAAACGATCGTACATAATGGCTTGGATAGCATCCTTAATGGCTGGACCCAAGACTGTATAAAATTCTCGCCAATTTTCATTGATGAGTCTATTAGTGCTGTCTTCTAACTCCTTTTGACCGTTGAACAGATTTTGCAAGTCTATGTTAAATCCTCCAATTTCCTCTATTTCTAGATGTAGTTTGTCAACATCGGTGAAGGTGTAGCCGAACTCATCACGTAACTTCAGATGTATTCGAATATTCATGATGAAATTATCTTGAAATTAAACGTAAACAAAGCGTGAATACAATTTGAATATTAGATACAGGTAGAACAAAATATAATTAAAATGTTTATTAAAATAAAACAAGTTTTAGAATGCGATTACGCAGTGAATAAGGTGAACGACCGTCAATACTAAAATCGCGCAGCACGACTACAATCTCAATAAGCTTAGAGGGCATTTCCAACACTGCTTTGTCCAAATCACACTTCAAACATACATACATACATATTTTTTTGCCGCGTAAACGAATTAAATACTGACTTCCAGTCGTGATCGTGGAATATGAAAAATTTCTAAATTTTGATAAGGCGACAACTCGGTATATTGGTTCATAGAGCAACAGACAAGAGCCGCTATCCCTCTCTAAATATTCTCTTGATGACGACGAGGTAGTAGCCCATTTCATTGAGTTCGAGTTGCTATTGTAATTTTCTGTTTGGTTGGGCATAATACGGACAGAAATAAAAGGAAATGCGTATTTTCGCTCGATGCAAACAATATATACATAATTTAGCTGTCATTAGTATCAATCAAACACTGTTTAAACTTAGTTTTCTGCATGGCCTATACCTTCTTGATACCTTCTTTGGTCTCTCATTCTTCGTTATTTCCCTAGTACCTTTTCGATCAGCTGTGCATGACAGCATCAAAAACGATGTACAAGTAGATGGACAAAAATTCTCTTCACTCAAATGCCAGCAAACAAAACGAGTGAAAACCTAGAAATTCTCTGTTCTGTCTCTTACTCTCTTCATTGAATATTTCAATACACGAGCAGCTTTTTGATAATGTTATTGTCTACAACTACACAAATTCCAACCATGTTGAAGTAAAATTACATAAACTATGCAAAAAGTGCACTTCTGGCACTTTTTGGTTCTCTTTTACCAGGGTTGCCACATCGTCTAATTCTAGATCGTCTTTGACAGCATGACAAATTTAAGCCAAGAGTTCTTGCAACTCGCACCACGAAGAGTGTGAAACGAAATGTCAGATAAGACAAATTTTCTCTCTTTAAGGAATTACTCTATGGTACTAACCTAAAAAGAGCTTCTATGCCTATCTACGTATTCACTTAATGACGACGAGGTAGTAGGCCATTTCATCGAGTTGGAGATGCTGTTGAATTTTACTCTTTGGTTGGACATAAAACGGACAGATATAAAAGGGAATGCGTATTTTAGTTCGATACAACCAACATAAAACATAATTTAGCTGGCATGAGTATCAATCAAACACTATTTACACTTAGTTTGCTGCATGGTTTGCTTCTGGTTGCTTATTGCTCTCTCGCCTATACACTTCTGTTTTCTATAAATTTCCTACTACAAAGTCGATCGGATCTTTTTTAGAATTGATAACTTTTCATATTTTTATTTCCTGGACCTTTTGTTCGAAGATACTAAATGACCAATATGACTCCTTCTATGCGTTAGATTTTTTCAGGATGAGATGATATATACCTCATCCCTTTGAGATAGGATATATCAAGAGAGCATACAAAAAGGGCATAACAATCACTTTGCGACTCCGAAGTAGTTCCAATTTGAATCGAAAACAATGAATATTACAAACATTTGTCATAGTAGTTTGTACGAGGACATCATTTGATATAATTTTATTAAGTGTTGAAGAAGATCTAAAAATTTCACAATTTCTTGTTAATTATAAGAATATTGAAAAATAAATTTTAAATCATAATAAACAACATTAGGCCTGTTTTATCATCCCCTGCTAAAGTAACGTTTCTTCAATAGCGATATTAAGCGGCTGCCCATACAAAATGATAAAAAAAATGTTTAGCGTGGCGTACGAAAACACGCGTATTGTTTTGACAGATGTTAATATTCCGGTGAAGTACTTGGTTTGAATAGATGAATATATATAAGCGCACAAGAAACCTCTCAAAACTCCTCCAGGCTTCTGAGTGGAAATAGTGAGAGTAAATTTAGATTTATTATCTCATTCCGTCGGTGGTGCAATGGTAGCGTGCGCGGCTCTTGTGTATGAGGACGTGGGTTCGATCCCTACTGTGACCACCTTAAATTACTTTAGACAGCGGTCACCTCGCTTAGTGGTGGCGACACTATGGAGTACTTAGCCATGAAAAGTCTTCTCAAAATACCGTTCGGAACCGGAGTAAAACTGAAGGTCCCAATCAGGGAGACTAAAACTAGAACGCGCACAGCTCACTGGTTGCGAGAAGCTCTTCCTTCATGGGATGTAACGGGAAGCCATTTATTTATTTATCACATTTAGTAATCCGGATGTTAAATTTAATATCAACTATGGTAGACGTCACCTCGCTTAGTGATGGCGACACTATCGAGTACTTAGCCATGAAAAATACAGTTCGGAACCGGGATAAAAGTGTAGGTCCCAATCAGAGGGTGTAAAAACTAGAAAGCCCACATCTCACTGATTGTGACAAGCTCTCCTTAATGCCTTCATGGGATGTTGTGGGACACCATTTTTTATGGTAGCGATAGGCTACTAATGCAGCATTTTTGTAAGTTATACAAATCTTGATTTCTTTTTGAAACAATTTATATTCTTACTACTACTACTTACCAATATTGACATATCCTTTGCCACTTCCGTCCAAAGGCAAATTCAAAAGACGCCCCTTTACAGTATACTCAGATTCAGTTTCCAGTTTTGGAGCCCTAAGTTTTGCTCTAACAACTGCCTTCTCCAAATTAATACTGCAAATAGAATAAATCACACAGTTTACTCATAATAAGTTCGAACTATTGAAGAACAATTGAAGCCCCTGGTGGAAGAAGGTGTTAACTCACTTTTTTCAAAAACAGCATTTTCTTTCTTTAATGTTTCCATGGTATCTGATTTTGTTTTAGATAAGAAAAAAAGTCAACATTTGATATTTAAATTATTAAAATTAAATTTTAAAATTTTTTTAAATTCAGTTACCATGGAACAGGTGCGCAGGGGGGAGAGGTTTGGTGGTTAACCCCCCCCCCCGAAAATATTTTTTTTACTTGTAATATAATATAATTTTTGTATTTATTTTTAGTAAATGGAATCATTTAAACAAGGAAAATATTGTTTTTCAAAAAAAGGTGAGTTAACACCTTCTTCCACAAGGGGCTTCAATTGATGTGTCCCTCACCTGAAATCTGATATTTCCACTTGACTAATGCCTCTTAGTTTAACATTAATCAGATTCACACCCATTTGAACCAATGGGTTATTATCGGTCTGCTTAACACCAATCCGTTTTACATAGAGTGGATCTATGGTTCCAATGGATTTTAAGCCAGGAATACCTTTTTGGGAAAGATTACAAAACATGCATTACTGTGATTAAGTAAAGAACTTGACAACTACATTTATGAAATAAAGGGTGTTCCAAAATTCACGCCAGAAGCAATTTTTAATTTAATCATTGGAATATCATATCGACTAAATGACCTCCATGTCTCTGCTGCCACATACGCACTATTCTGTCGAATTTTAACCAAACCGGTTTGCATACACACTGGAAAATCTGTATTTGTTGTTGTTGTTTGGGTGCAAATATAACGTGTTTGTAGCTTGCCGCAAATATACTATACTTGTGCCCAAACACATTGTGTTTGCGATTCAATATACAATGTTTGAGACACATTTATTTATAGGTTATAATATATGTTTTTGAGACCCAAATGGGGAAAACAAAGAAATAATAAAGCAGCAGATCTTGAATTCATGAAAACAGCGTTGGCAAACATGTACATGCTTCCTACAATATGCTGCTTGGGCCGAAATTTTTCAGCGTGTAAATGTAACTGAATTTCGGTAATATACTGGTCAATTTCATCCTCCAATGCGTGGATAGTTGTGGGCTTGTCGGCATAAAACATAGGTATCAAAATAGTTGACAGGAAAAGCCCAATGGCGTTAAATCGAATAATCTAGACGGCCGATTGCGATCACAAAACCTGAATATTTTGCGATCTGGAAATTATTCATCCAGCTGTGTGGAACATGGCCCCGTCTTATTGAAACCACATGTCGTCAACATCAACATCTTGCAATATTGCAAAAAAATAAATGGATTATCATGGCGATATCGGGCACCATTAACTGTTATTGCCTGACCAAACACATTATCGAATTAGAATGGTCCGATGATGCCACCTGCCCAAAATTCCCCTCAAAGGGCGACACGTTGGGATGCATTTGCTTGCCAACAAGCTACAAAAAAAAGGATTATCAAGGCGATATCATGCACCGTTAACTGTTATTGCCTGACCAAATGCATTATCGTATTAGAATTTTCCGATGATGCCACCTGCCCAAAATTCACGCCAAAGGGTGACACGTTGGGATGCATTTGTTTGCCAACAAGCACTAGTAGACTTTCTGGCAAAATTAACTGGCACCATTAACTGTTATTGCCTGATCAAACGATTTATCGAATTAGAATGGTCCGATGATGCCACCTGCCCAAAACCGGCTTTCGGTTTGTTCGAAAAATCAGTTCTTCAAGAAACCGGTTTTCTGTTTTCAATTTTGTCAATAACCGGTGGAACCGGTTATTTCGATTTTTTTATTTTAAATTAAATTAAACATGTAGCACTTCCAATAGATTTGTTTAGCGACCATCTCATATACTTATTCGTGTTTAAAACTCCAAATTTTACAACTCTATTTAAATTTGACAATTAAATTTTAATTTTATATTAAAATTTAAAAATATTTCTATTTAGAATGCGTATTTAATATAAAATGTAAACGATTTATTCAAATTAATATTATTCTGATTTAAATTATGAAATTATGAAAATCCTATTAAGCTCAAAATATTTATTGTAAAATAATTGACGTTATGGAATTTGAAGAAATTTGAATAAAAACATTGTTTGGAAATGTCATTTAGAACTTATTAAAGCATAAAATCATATTTGAAAATAGAAGCTTGAATAAATATAAAAACTTGATATTTATAAATCAGACCTACTAAAAACTCCCGCAAGGGAAATGATGAAAGTTGACGTAGAGCACCGCGAGACAATATTGTTGATGATGACTACCTCTGTTTTGTTGTTTTGTAATGACAAAACATAAACAAATCATGCATGTTTAAAACCGATGGTTTTTTGACATGATAAAAAAGAGTTGTGCATGAAAGTTTTTCCAATGTTAGTGCTTGGTATTCTTTGAACGTATGTATAAAGAAATTCTCATTAATATGATGAGTGTTTCTATACATACAGTTTTGATGAATTCACCGAGAAGCATACCAAAAACGTCTGCTGATGAAGATCTTGGCAAAATCCGAAATAGCTATACAGGCAGCCCTAGTATCATTGGAACACTTTTTGTGCTCGACTTTTGTGAAAATAATGTTAAGCAGATCTACTAAAAACTGCCGCAAGGGAAATGATGAAATACTAGAGTTTTATAAGTTTTCATCAAATTACTTCACTTTCGTAATCCTGATTACGATACGAAACAGATGCGATCATTGGAACTGTCAGCTGTCACGCTGCCCATTTCTTTTTACCAACAAGAACACTTTACCCCACAAAAGGCGCGAAATTTAAATCTTGTGTTTAATTTTGGGACACCCTTCCGTTCATATTGATTGAGCAGCTTGGACTTAACCTGTGCCCTGCCTCTTTGTCCCAAAACTTTAATCCTTAATTGATTTATACATTACCATCTCTCCATTCTTTGAAAATCACTTCGAAATTTTTTCCAAAGCAGCTATTCAAATTTGGATCCGCTCGTTTGCAGGACTTTAAAAACCCCGCTGTAATAAAGTGGAGAAGATTCGCATTACAACACTAAAGTTATTATACGTTAACTTGTTCACTGGGATGGATGAATGTGGTGGCTTCACTTACGTTTTTCAGCTAGATAGTTGTTGTTGGCAACTACCACTGCCACTGTTGCCAGCACAGCAAAGGCACATAACTGCATCCGATGTTTCATTGTATGATTTCTATGTGAATTCGTGAATCCTTTTTCTTTCCTGTAAATCCACTCGGTATAAAAGTCAAATTAATTGATTTACTTTGTTTGAGCTACGCGAAATAGTCCACTGCCTTATGTGCTACTGTTGAAAATACTGAACTGATTTCAGTCTTTAATTATGATTTTTGTATAAATTTCATGGGAATATTTGTCTGAATAATGATAATTAAGAGACTGGAATAGAATTGAATAACTTGTTTGTTATTTGTTTGATGAATCGAACAATGATAATATTAAAATATTATCACGTTGCAGTAGGCAGCGGCCTGAACGTAGACACCACTATAAATTATAATTAATAGTTGGAATATTAACTATATTTGTATGTGAGTAGAAATGAAAATGTTTAAAGAGCTTGAAAACTATTTCAGCTGCCAATATAATTTAATAAAAACGGTGGGGATTACCCAAAAATTAGGTCCAAAAATTATAGTTTTTCGTAAGTTTTTTGCCGCTGCAAGTCTAAATTTATTTTAGAAAAAAGTAGATTGGATCATTGAAAATTTGATCAGTTTTTATTAAATATTTGTCTATGGTTTCAAAATTCTAGATTACGATAAAATAGGATTATTATACGCTGCAAAATAATCGCCCCAGCAACATATTTGAGGAAACATTTACATATTTCCAAGCATTGTTTTCTTGAATTAAAGATTTCCTGCCTTGTTGTCTCTTTGTCATCTGTCTCGATTTTGTTTTTAGCGGTTTTCAACAAAAAAAAATCCACATTTGGCTCTACAATGCATAAATTTTGGCCTATTAATCATTGTGTCTCAAATATGTTATATCGAATAGTAAACACAATGTGTTTGAGCACAAGTATGATATACTTGCGCCAAGCTACAAACACGTTATATTTGCATCCAAATCACTCATACAAAAATTCGATATTTTAACTTTTTCAAATGGATGAAAAATTGAATTTTCAACATTTCCAAAAAACAAAAAAAAAAACAAAACGAGGGCGGTATGACTCCGTGATATTTGAATTAAAGATATTCTTTTTCGGCGGGGGAAAAACGTTTTATATTTCAACATTGTGTCTCCTTTCTCCTTTTCCATCATTATTCCAATTTGTTTATTCCTTCCACATAAGAGAATTTCTTAAGGTCCTCAAAATAGGTGTTTGCTTCAGTGATTACCTCTTCATTCATTCGACCCAAAACTCTTACCGCCATGTCATTTCCTCAGCGTTGCAAACACAAAATAGTCACTGGGGCTAAAACCAGAGAATAAGGTCGAAGACGTAGCAGTTCGTAGCCTAATTTATGATTTCCAAGGCGACTACACACCTGTGCACGAATGCCTTATCACGGTGACAGAGCAATTTTTTGTTCGCAAAATATGGTTTTTGCTTCAAATCAATGTCGAACCCGCGCAACACCTGTGAATAATATTCGCCGGTGATCGTTTTACACCATACTTGCAGCTCTCGCAAATGTTGGCACAGAACCCACTCCCTCCAGAAGACCATCTTGAAGCGCAGTGGAAACCCATTTCCGACTTTATAAAAATGCCGCAACAAACGTACTTGGTTTTGAAAAACCGTTTAGCAACAAACGTTGGTACGATGAAGAGTGACGCATGGCAAATGATGAAAAGAACGCTGCACGTATGATGATGCTACAGTCGATTGTAACGCGAGCTGCGACTGAGCAGTATAGGTGGAAAAGAAAGGAGGTAAATCGTATATTTAGGCGTACGAAACGGCAGTGGAGAAAGCGCGAGAGTCATCAAATTGAGATATACAGAAGGAAGAACGAAGCCCAAAATTTCTACCACAAAGTGCGAAGCAGAACTAATGAACATGGTTCAGGGCCCCCCTGCTATAAAAAACAAGAGCGGAAATCTTATCGCGGACGTGCAGATCATGTTGGGAATATGAAGAGATCATTTCTCCGCGGTACTGCTACCTGAGATATTCAATTACGATGAGGTAATCGATCACAATTTGGACGACAACGTCGATTGTCCGCCTCCTAACCAAGACGAGGTCAGAACAGCTATTGCCCGGCTTAAGAATAACAAAGCCGCAGGAGACGATGGATTTTCGGCGGAGCTGGTTAAGGCTGTCGGCGATGAGCTGCTAAGGTGCATTCAGCAGCTCATTTGCAAAAGTTGGCTAGATGAATGCATATCCGGCGATTGGAGTCTCAGTGTACTAAGCCCCATATTTAAAAAAGTGACCCGAGTCTCTGTGCCAACTACCGTGGAATAAGCCTTTTATCCTTAGCATATAACGTCCTATCAAGTATAATGTGCGAAAGACTAAAACCAATTATAGCTGGCCTGATTGGACGCCAAATCCTGGAGAAAACCCACGAAAAACAAATCTACACCTATCACTTATTTGTCGATTAGAAAGCGGCCTTCGATAGCACGATATGGGAGAAACTCTACGAAGCAATATCTGAGGTTGGCATTCCTCCGAAACTCATACGCAATTGCAGGATGACCTTGACGAACACCAAATCCGCAGTGAATGTTGGTAAGGATCTTACCGAACCTTTCGAAACCAATCGAGGATATCGATATCATTGGGCGCACAATTAGAGAAGTTACTGCGGTGTTTTCGAGAATTGAGAAGGAATCAGCAAAAGTCGGTCTGAATGTAAATGAGAACAAAACAAAAATAACGGTTTCAACGAGCAGGGCCTCCACGCGACTAGACCAAAGCGTGAACATTAATAGGCGTTATAATTTCGAGGTAGTGGACGAATTTATATACGTCGGATCTGCCGTAAACAAAAACAACCACGTCCGTCTTGAGATCAAGCGGATAATTGTGCTGGCGAATAGATGTTATTTTGGACTAAGCAAGCACTTCAGAGATAAAGCCCTCTCTCGAGTAACAAAAGTCCAACTATACCAGACTCTCATACAACCTGTCTAGCTTTATGGCGCAGAATCCTAAGTTATATCGCAAGCAGATGAAACATCTGTGGGAGTCTTCGAGAGAAAAATACTCCCGAAAATTTCTGGCTGTATAAGCTTTATCCCGACATTGACATAATTAAGCGGATCAAAATAACGCGATTGCGCTGGCTCGACCATGTCAGTAGAATGGATGAAGACGAACCATCACGAAGGGTTTCCGAAAGTTGACGAATTCCTGGGTACACTTGGTATTACCAACTGGAGAGATAAAGCAAAAGATCGAACTGGTTTGCGAAATATGTTATCTTTGTTTTCTAAGGTATCTGACCCCCCGGGGTTGTTCGAGACCGGATAAGTAAGTATACAAAAAACGTATCTTGATACTGAGAGAGTGACAACGACCCAAAAGATTCGGCCAAAATCATTAAAAGTTGGATCGAAAACTTTGAAGTTACTTAAAATCTCAGCTCGCCAAGTGCCCAGATGCTCCAAAAGGCGTAAACGAGCTGTGGGATAGAGCAAAAGTAACTTGGTATGAGATTTCAGGGCAAATGACGCAAAATTTTGCAACAGTATGCCTCGCCGTATACAATATCTTAAAAAATCCAAAGGCTACTGGACAAAATATTGAATCAGTTAACAAATAAATTAAAATAAATCCAGAGTGCAAAATTGTAACATTTGTATAACTTTACAATATTTACTGTTCACTTTCTATATATCAATATAGAATTTGAATTGTTTTTTCTTTAATTCGCGAGAGAATAGTAATTTTTTTGTGTTTTTAATAAAATATTTAAAATATAAAAAATTTTTCCAAGCTGTGTCAACCCTGTTACAATTTTGATCGACACTGTAAGTATGTATACAAATTGTACACAAAATGTATGCAATAAAGTAAACAAGGAGTACAGAAATTTTAGTCGAGTGAACCGACCCTAAGTCAACCACAGAGTCCGAACTGCATTAAAAAAGGTTTATATTTTTTTTGCAGCGGGAAACTTTCAGTTACTCCTATGGGCGTGGCAAATTCTCGAGTATTCAAAAGCAGAGTGGCATTGCACAAAATTGAATAAATCTAATTCTCAATTTAATTAGGATCTGTTGTGTTTTTGGGAGATTTATCATGAGCATCAGTCAATTATCCACCCAACATCTGGATGGAAGGTAACAAATGGGCGTGGCAAGCTGTGAACTTTTAATTACACTTTAGCTTTTATGAAAATATAGCCCAGTATCAGATTTCATTAAGGCGAAGGCTGGGTTTATGGGAGATATCGTGGCGATCAACCGGGAAAACGCTTAACGTTTTTGGAGGTAGAAAAGAGGCGTTGCAAAGCTGTATATTTTTAATTGCAAAGCAGCAGTGAACAATAAATTTCCCAGTTCTAAATAGCATTAATGCCGGCTCTGGTTTAAAGGGGGTATCGTTCCGATCTACCAGACTGCCGCCCAAATTAGTTATAGATTCGTCCAGAATGGGGGTGACCAAATCACTCATTTTACTTACCAGAGTGGTGTTTGACTAAATATCGATCAATAAATAAAATATTTTCCATTACATCCCATCAAGGAATTGATGAAAGCTTCTCATAACAAGTGATGTGAGCGCTTCCTAGTTTTATACTCACTGATTGGGACCTACAGTTTTTACACCGATTCCCAATGGTAGTTTGAGTAGTTTTTCGTGGCTAAATAGTCTATAGTGTCGCCGTCACTATGCGAGGTGACCGCCGCCAAAAGAAACTTAAGGTGGTCAGAGCAGGGATCGAAGACAGGATCTCATGTACAAGAGACGCGAACACTAGCCATTGCACCACCGATTGCCCTATCTATCAAATCAACCTGGAGTTCTATTTTCGACCCGTTGGATCTCCCTGTTTCACGACAACTTTTAGACCTTGTTTGAGAGTTCTTAGGAGTTTAGGTCAGGTCAACTAGACTGCTATCGCCTACTGTACCCTACCCCAACCCTTTTCTATAAATCCCCATATGGACACATTTGCTTTTTCTTGTACCAGAATAAATATAGGCGCGGAATACCTTTGGAATGCCATAGGTTAGGTTGAGTGGTGGTGACAGTCAATGAACGATTCACACTTATTTTCATTCATTAATTGTCCGAGATTAAGCGTTTGCACCCCCGGAGAACCATTTACACGCTGAAAATCTGTATTTTTTTTTATATAAGTATAAAAGGACAAACAGGTTGTGTACAAAAGTGTACACAACGAACAAACACAAAAAAACAGTGTACACAAAAGTTCAAAATGTGTACACAAAACTACAACATTTGTAAACAAAAGTACATGAAGAGTTCACAATAACACAAAATTGTACACAAAAGTAGAAGTGTGCACAAGCAGTTTAAAAAGTAAACAAAATTTACAAATGTACAAAAATGGTATATTAAAAAAAAAGAAAACGACCAGTGTACTCTAAATTTAAAAAAAAAGTAAACAGAGGTAGACACTGTATACACAAAAGTATCAACCCCAAAAATCCAAAAGAAAGTGTACCAGAAGTTCAAAAAATGCATAGGCCGCAAAAATTCACCGCAAGAATATACTACGTACAATAAATACATTTAGGGTACTCACAAGGTGTACTAAAGTGTTGTATTTGTCGTAAGTACTATCTTTATACAACAGTTGTATATATGTTGTTGGTATTCCTCACACAAAAATATTATACGACAATACAACTTATGCAGGTATGTTTTTGCTGTGTACGAGTACTATCATTAACAGCTGTTTTGTATTTACTTTTAGTCAATTATTTTTATCCGTGATTGTAATATTAACTTTATGTGTTTGTTATGATAATTAAGAAACAAATATTTGCAACATATTTGTAATGAAATGGAAGGAGTTAAGGATATTCCGGTAAGTACTGATTTTGACGTTTTACGTCTTTACAATATGTGACTTGCTCCACGAAAAGGGACCTCTGCTCCGAAAAGGAGTTATTGAGAAAAACGCGTTTAAAAAAAGCGCTTCGTTCATTTTTTCATATATTTCATTAATTATGTTCATCTTTGCAGGTGATTTGTAAAAAAACTAAAAGACATAGAAACTTGCGGTTTGCGGCATTTGAAAGAATCACTCAAAAAAGTAAAAAAAAAAATTTTCGGCGCAGAGGTCCCTTTTCGTGGAGCAAGTCACATATTGTAAAGACGTAAAACGTCAAAATCAGTACTTACCGGAATATCCTTAACTCCTTCCATTTCATTACAAATAAGTTGCAAATATTTGTTGCTCACAAGTGAACTATTGTTATTCAAATATGAGTTTACGACTTATGACTTTCAGACACCATGTGAATACCCTAATTGAGCCAAACAAACAATCACACTTGCACCAAACTAGCCATACGTACATACACTAATAACCCTACAGAAAATTGTACTGTTTCAGAACCAACAAGTGGGCAAGAACTGGTCCTAGTTCTAGAACTATTGTATATATATAGTTATATATGTATCGCTCATTTCGTGCATGACAGATAAAACTTAAAATGTTCCGGTTTGAAACTGATTATTACAAAGTATTCTCCGGGCAGAGTTCTATCGTATAAATTAGCAGTTTGCATTAAATAATGGAATTTTGCATAGAATCAACTTGAACTTGAAACTTTCTTGAAACTTTCAAAGTCGATTTATAGTTTTAAGTTAAAACTATATTTTTAAGTTGTGACGGTCTTTCACAAAACTGCCGGTAAATAGGGAACCGGTAGCTTTTGTGCGGCATTTTTCTCTGAGGTGTGAATTAACACATACTAGACTCTTTCTGTCATGACTTGAACCACACATTAACCTTTTGCGCACCACACATATTCTACCAAAGCGATTTTATTTCTATATTTATTTTCGTGATCTATGATGATCTGATAATAATTCTTGCACAAAAAATGGAGCCTAATGGCAAACATACTGCTCAAAACACACCATGTGGGCAGGTAGAAAATCAACCTTACATTCTGAAAATAAATAAATTGCATCCGACTGAAGCCCATGAATGAACTGGGGGCAGCTTCTCTCGTTGTGGGGAGAGCATCTCTAGTTTTAGACTCACTGCTAGGATCTAAAATTTTACCCCGATTCCGAATAGGTTTTTGTGCAGATTTTTCATGTCACTACTCGATAGTGTCGCCTTCACTAAGCGAGGTGATCGTCGTCGAAAGAAATTTAAGGAAGTCAGAGCTAGACATTTACGCCGATTGTTTCTGATTCGTCGGCGGCGTAGGAGCCTTGGAAAACCAGAGGCGGTAACGCCTTTAATATTACAGCCGTTTTCAATGGTGACTAAAACTAAGGTGATTATCTTTTTGCAAATATTTACATATGTATACTGATGCCTTCTTTTGGGTTCTTAGGAAATTTGACCTGCTGTTGTTATAGTTGTAATGTGTGCTGTAACCTGTTAAGGAATGGGACTGGGTGTTGGTGTGTTCGCATGTGGAATTTCACCTGGCTGCTGTTATGCAAAATTCAAATTGTCGTTTAACTATATGTGACCTGCTTCACGAAAAGGGACCTCTGCGCCGAAGAGGTCTTATAGGATTTCTTATAGGAAAAATGCCGCAAACCGCAAGTTTCTATGTCTTTTAGTTTTTTTACAAATCAAATGTAAAGATGAACATAATTAATGAAAAAATTGAAAAATGTGATATAAATAAATATAAATATATTTAGCAATATGTCAAAAACGACTTTTTGCGAAAAATAACTTTTTTATTGTTGAATATGAATCTTTGGGGACTCAGAAACAATATTTATTCCACGAGTTTTTTTTTAAAAATTAGTTGTATTTCAAAATATAACACAGTTTAACCATTTTCGTAAGCTTAAAAATTAAAAAATTAAATTAAAAAAAAAAAAATGGAATTTTTTAATTTTTTACAATAAACTGGGTTAGTAGCCTTTCATTTAAGATGAATATTTCATTCGTACACTGAGAGAAAAAAAATTATTATAATAATAAGTGGTAAAGGTAGATTTACGACTTTTTCATTTAAAATGGCACAAAAACGGCTAAAGATTTTTGGCCAAAATTTTCTATTTCTCGTTTAGAACCTTAAAATCTAAAATTTGCGCTTCACGTCACAAAGCTTAGTTTGGACGTTATGAGTTGAGGAAGGTAAAAAAGCTAAAAATTTTGGATTTTTTCCATTTTTCTTGAAGTTTTTTCAATTTTTTTTCCAAACGAAACATTGTACTGCGAAGCGCCTTGGTAGAATTTAAGGTTTTAAGGTTCTAAACGAGAAATAGGAAATTTTGGCCAAAAATCTTTAGCCGTTTTTGTGCCATTTTAAATGAAAAAGTCGTAAATATACCTTTACCACTTATTATTATAATAATTTTTTTTCTCTCAGTGTACGAATGAAATATTCATCTTAAATGAAAGGCTACTAACCCAGTTTATTGTAAAAAATTAAAAAATTCCAGTTTTTCGGATATTAATAAAATTACAGGAAAAAATTCGTAATCAGTTGAAAAATCAATGACAACAAGAACACCCTATAATTCACATATCATGTAATTGAGGGCCACCCTAATGAGCATTTCAGATAGCCGAATGTATCCCCAAATCAGTACATATAATTTGGTACATATATCTTTAAATTAGAAAAACCACTTTTTTTGACATATTGCTAAATATATTATAATATTTGAAATTAAAACAAAGTTCAATATCAAAGGTACAAAATTACAAAAATATCAAAATTTTACTCTTTTTTACTCCTAACACGCTTTTTTGGTGGTTCTTCTGTAGCGGAAAAACGAAGCGCTTTTTTTAAACGCGTTTTTCTCAATAACTTCTTTTCGGCGCAGAGGTCCCTTTTCGTGGAGCAAGTCACATATAAGTTAATTCTTGGGAAATTTAGCTGATTGTCGGGAAATATTCTGATTGTGGTTGTCTGTAGTTTATAGTTTGTTGCTTGTGGTGGTTGCAACGTTTGTTCCCACTAAACATTTTGTTGCGAATTCGGTCAGAAATCTGTCAGACACTCTGCACAAGTTGCCGAGTCTGATGCTGATGTCGGTCAGACAACGTACAGAAAATCGTATGGGCGGTTGACAAGAATACGGAAAGTTTTGTCGGAGGAAATTCGGAAGAGTGTACAGAGTGTGCAGAGATAGATTTCTGTGAGAATTCTGAGGGTAATTCTGAAGGATTTTTAGACTTAGCTGAACGAAGTCGGCATAAAGTCTAATTAAACATCCGATAATGGTCCGACTTATCCGATCATTTTCTGACCCTTTGTCCTATTTGTCGTACCAATTTCGGAGAGAAATCTGAAAAAACATCCGATAATGGTCCCACTTTTTCCATCGTTTTCTGACACAGTGTACTATTTGTCGTGGCAATTTCGGAGAGACGTCTGAACAAACATGTGAGAATTTTCCGATTTTTCAGATCATTTTATGACCATCTGTCAGATTTTTCGTACCAATTATTTATACAAATTAATTATTGTTTTTATTTGACGACCAGGAAGTCTTAGGCACTTGCTTGGTCGTTTGTAACTGAAGACAACAAACAAAATGATGCAGAGAAAACAAAAACAACACTTCAATTCACCGAAACTATACAGTAAAAATTCCCTTACCAGCGCATGGTTACGGAATGAAAACAAAATCAAATAGAATAAGAAATTCCCTTCAGAGAATGTGCAGAACCGGCTGAGAACCGGCAGAAAACTCGGTAAATGACTGAAGGAATTTCAGATATTTCGGATAATTGTCTGGTATAATTTAAGAGAACTAACAGAAGGCCGACACGTCGAAAACAAATGTTTATTGGGTTGTAAATCAGGACAATGCCATTAATTGATCGATTATATAAAAGATTAAACAAAAAGTTGTACGCCGATTTCTACGTACTCAGGTGTCGGCGCGGCATAAAGCTCAAAAAACGGCGGCGTCGTAAATGTGTAGTCAGAGCAGTGATGGAAACCATAATTTCATGAACAAGAGCCGCGCACACTAACCATTCCACCACCAACGGGCCTTCCTATCAAAGCTACCTGGAGTTTTTTTTCGACCCCTAGTTTGAGAGTTCTGAGGAGTTTAGGTCAGGTCAAATAGACAGCTACCGCCTACTGTACTATTGTTTCCCCAACCCTTCTCTAATAATCCCACTATGGACACATTTGCTGTTTCTCGTACCAGAATAAATATAGGCGCCGAATACCTTTGGAATACCATAGGCTAGGTTGAGTGTTGGTGACAGTCGATGAACGACTCACTTACACTTATTAGTCCATTGTGATACCGGGGTCTAATGAGATTTACCGTTGGCACTTCAGGAGAAAAATGTACACGCTGAAAAATCGGTATTGTTTGTGGTTTGGATGCAAATATAACGTGTTTGTAGCTTGTCGCAACAATACTATACTTGTGCCCAAACACATTATGGTTGCTATACAATATAACATGTTTGAGACCCAATGATGAATAGGCTATAATATATGTTTCTGGGAGCCAAATGTGGCTTTGTTTGTTGAAAATCGCTAAAAACAAATACGAGACAGACAGCAAAGAAACAAAAGGCTGCAGATCTTCAATTCATAAAAACTATGCTAGCAAACATGTACATGTTTCCTGCAATATGCTGCTGGGGTCGTTATTTTTATTCGTATAGTTTCCTCGAAGGAACGCAAGATGTTGTCTATGGCTATGTGTGATAATAATTCGAGGACATCCTCCTACAGTCTAGTGCTGGACACCTACATACCAGATGTTAAATGAATTCTGCATCTTCCTTATCGCTACAGTTTCTACAGACGTCATTTGTCCTGACCTTAATTCGGGCGCATGTCTACGAATCAGACAGTGTCCCGTCAAACCTGGAGCAAACATTTACACGTTGGTTTGCATTTTGCTCAGACAATGCACATGCAGGGAGTGGAATCGGATGCCAATTGTAATGAAATATGGGAATACTTTTAATTGTTTTGAATTTGTTTGACTGCTGGCAATTCTGTTCCTAAAGTATTTTATATGTAGAGGTTTGTGGCTTGGATAGGTATTGCATCATAGTACTTCCAAATTCATAAACTTGTACTGTATAAACCAAAAGTGTCTGATGTTAATGGAAATGCTTTGAAAATAAATACAATTCCCAATGGTATTGACATTTTTTTTGAATTTGCATTTCGAAGGGTAATTCAAATTAAACTACAAATTATAATTGTTATAGCCTCTCTGATTGGACCCCGGAGCCTTCCTGATTATTCATGTTTGACCCATTCGTGTGAAAATTAACGTATACCTTTATACCAGTAATACTTTTAATCATACTTGCCTGAGGTTGTCAAAGGGTTAAAGAAGGACTTTTCCGTTTCAGTTTAATAGCTTTCGTTTAAAATGGTACTTGAACCACAACTTACTTTTCGCTAATTTCGTTTCTTTGATACAATCTTTTAGGCGCCGGCCCATCGCTTGCATTTCAATCTAAAGTAGGGCTGCCAGAAGTCTGAACCCATCGACCAGGACCCTTATAATACAAATCACAAACGAACATTATTTTGATACATGTATCAAACATATATTTTAGATTCAACAATAGGTACAAAACTTAACATGTAATTCATACATAACAAAACTATAAACAGAAATAAAAATTCATTTAAAAAGATCCTTAAAATATTATAAATATGTATCTCAATACTTTTGTGAAGATTTCACTTTCTGTAGAACTTCGTCCTCATCTTTTATATAATTATAAAATTCACAGCATGTCATATTAAAATTAAATTTACACTGAATAATGCTTTCCAGTGTTTCAGTCTTTAAATAGTTTCTTTCTTTAGTCCATTGTGCAGATATTAAAGAAAAGACAAGCTCTACGTGAGCGTTATGACTCGGCATTGCGTATAAATATTGTACCATCATTAATAAATTTTTCTTTCTTTCTTGTTCAGAAGTTTTTTCGAAAAAATATAACCACTTTTCTAATGTGTCTTTTGTTTTTAAAGCTTCTTGATTTTTATATAAAAATGATTTAAGATATAAAACTTCTCCGAAACATTCATCAGACATGAATACATTTTTTTCATGCAAAAAAGTAATTGTTTTTTGAACGTCCGTCCATTCAGGAATATTATGCAGTGTCATCCAATTAAAAATTTCATATCTTGTTAATGGGGATAGCCAGTCTTCTAAGTAAGCAATTGCAGTTGTAAAAAAGTTTTTAGTATCCTTTTCAAAAGCTGGTATTTGGTTTTCATTCAAAGCACTTTTTTTAAGACATTCAAAGCTATTTGTGTTTGCATTTCTATAAAATTGTTTTTGAATCTCTCTTTTAAATCACGTAGAGTATCATTTACAATTAATTGAACTTCCATTACCGTAATATTTCCTTTTTAAATTTTTTTAATTTGTTTTTCAATAACGAATGCTTGACTGTGTACAAACGTAAAGTATATTTCTGCTAACGGATTTCAAAAAATTCTTTAAGAGGTTTCCAAAGTTGCAATATACGCTCTATTGCAGGCAGTAATGACAACCACCGAATCCTTGTATGTGAAAGGATTGTGTTAAACGTAATTTTTGCATTTTCACAGAACTCTTTAAGTCGCTCAGTTCTTACCGTGTATATACAAAAATACTTAAAAATCTTCAGGACAACTGATTCAACATCAATTGAGAGCACATCTGCAGCACTTGAAAGCGTATTATGAAGGATATGAGCCGAGTAACCAATTCCCTCTATGTCTCTACCCAATACGCCCTTCAACTTGTAAAAAATGTTATTTACGCAATGCCTTTGTCTACCCCCAAAATTAGTATTTGTTTTATCAGCTCCAAATGCAGTTAGATTTTCCAGTGGAATGCCAGCACTTTTTAAGGAATCGACGCAAAATCCTGCAATTGTGTCTGATGTTTCATTGGGCAATGAGTAGTAGTCTAATGTTTAAGCCATGCGTTTCGGTGAAATAATGGATAAGAAGAGGGAAGATTTTCTCAGCTTTGTGGTTACTGGAATTAGTAGATATTCCATAGAATGGAACATATCTAAGCACTGAGATAAATTCTGCAACTGAGTGTGGTGCCAAAACATTCCTTTCAAGAGCAGTAGCTTTGATTCTGGCGTTAGATTGTTTTGAAGCAATTTCTGAATCGGGATATAATAAGGAATCCTGTTTTGTTGAACAATCTATAGAGTTGAATGACTGATGATGATTTATTATCCTGAAGGCGCTCGTTCGTTCTGCAACATGTATCAAACGCTCAAGTTTTGTATTTTTTTTAATCATAAAAAAACAAATTTCTTTTGACTGTGATGCAATAGATAACTTGGATGAATGTTTAGCGCTTTTGATATGGTCTTGAATGCTTGCCTTACCGCCATTGCCAATGCAAATATCACTTCCACATACCATACAATGCGCTTCATAACCATTTTTGCCTCTTTTTATAAAACTCTACTCAGTCGTGTACCTGTCCAGGAACTTGCACTGTCTTTTAGGCATTTCCTTTAAAATAAAAATTAATGTTTTAAACAAATAAAATAAAAATAAATATGAAAACTCACCAGATATTGAAACTCCAGCTCAACGCGAAACCAGCAATGCACAAATGAAAACAGATGTTTAACATGTTAGAGAAAACAATTTGTAATCGGTTTTCGATTACTTATAAAAGTTGTTTACACGGTGGCAAGATTTATTTATACAGGTTATCGCATTAGTACAACAACAACAACATAGCAACAACTACAGGCATTTTGTTATTGCCATTGTACCACTGCAGTCAAAGTGCGAGTGAGAGCGAAAACAAACAAAAAACCGACTCACAAGTGATAGAGCGAGAAAAAACAGCTTGTTGTTTACTTGTGTTTTGAAACATGTTTAGAAACACGAAAAAATTTAAATAAATGTTGACAGCTTTGGTACTAACTTCCTCAGTTCGAAATAAAAAAAATCAAATCAGCTGTTCTAGTTGTTTTACAGCAACTAGTTGAAACAATATTTGAATCAGAGTTGTCTCTCGTTTAACTTTATTGAAATCGATTAGTTGCTTCACGTAAACAGCGTTATAACAGAAAGCTTAAACTCTGTTCATAACAAAAATCAGCAAAAATAAAATTTTTGACTGCATTGACCTGTATCAAAAAACCAGGACAATTTAAGGGTGGACCAGGACACCAGGACAATTGGTCTAAAACCAGGACAATCCTGGAAAACCAAGACGTATGGCAGCCCTAATCTAAAGCGAACCACATACTTGTTTTTCATGAGCATGAGTTTGCTCGATAACTTTTTATCTGGCTGACGAATTTGAAAAAATATTACCATCAAATTTTGTAAACTCGTTGGTGACGTGAACAACATTCTTATTTGGTATCAAGAAGGGTGATAAATCAACATTAAACATCAGCGATAGCTGATGTTCTTGCTCATGAATGACAAGTCTGAGGTTCGATTCAAACTGACTCAATTTCGATAACTACCAACTGAAGTTTTCTCATATACTTATAACTCGGGACAAGTAACGGGTTTTTCAATAAGAGCGCTACAAAAGTTTTTTTAAATAAAACGAAACCGGTTTTAGATACCAATGAAATTCTTTATTCCAGTGAAAGTACGTTCGTTGCCATTATGTATGGAACTCGATTTCTTTTGCGTGGCCACCACGAGCACGCTTGCAGAAGTCCAGACGCTGAACCCAATTTTCGACGGTTTTCAAGCATAAATCGGCCGATACTGCTGCAATTTCACGTTCGATATTCCTACGAAGTTCATCAATCGTCGCTGGCTTGTTGGCATAGACCATAGACTTGACGTAGCCCCACAGAAAATAATCTAACGGCGTCAAATCGCACGACCGAGGCGGCCAATCGACTGGGCCATTTCGTGAGATAACACGTTCACCAAACTTGGTTTCCAATAAATTGATTGTGGCATTCGATGTGTGGCTTGTGGCGCCGTCCTGTTGGAACCGCATATCCTCCAAGTCCATATTATCCAATTGGGGCCAAAAATATTCGGTTATCATTGAACGAACGAATTCACAGTAATGTGCCGGTCTTGATCATCACGGAGGAAGTACGGCCCAATGACGCCTCCGGCCCATAAACCGCACCAAACCGCAATTTTTTCGGGATGCAATCATGGATTACGTGTGGATTGCTGTCTGACAAATAACGCATATTTTGCTTATTGACGAAGCCATTCAGCCAGAAATGAGCCTCATCGCTGATTGTTGAGGCCTCTTAAAGTTGGCCTCTTAAAGTTGAGGCCACTGACTCCAAATTTCGGTAGTAAATTTTAATGATTTCGACTCGTTGTTGGCTCGTATATCTTTCCATGATAAAATGGCAAACCTTACTGAAGAGAAATGTCAAAAGAGCGGGAAAAAATATGGCGTCGTTTGCTGTCCCTATCGATTTACTTTTGTAGCGTCTCTGTTGAAAAACCCTGTACTTCTTTTTCTCCCCATTTCACGAAGAGACCCTCCAACATTGTTACAGCCTTCACACATACACAATCACTCACTGTACAAGACGAACGGCAATGATTTCGTTACGAGTCAACGAATATAGCGAAAAACAATCACAACCCAAAAACGTAAACCCCCAGCTATTATGACCTCAAAACGGATGTCAACACATGTTTCATACATTCGAACCAATATTCAGAAAGTGAAAAACAATTATAATCGCAGCTACACACATGCAATCTCATTTTTGTCGCGTGCCTTAAAGACACGCTGAGAATTTTTTTAACCCACCATTTGCTGTTAAAACAGACCTATTGTATGTTTATCTCTCGTATAATATTTTGTATTAATTAGTTTTTCGATACAATAATAAAACTGTAGAATTTAATAATATATTAATCATAAATTTAAATGACTATTTAATTAGCGATTCTTAGCTTTCTAATGTATACAGTAGTTATGCGTTATACTGTGATTTTAAGAATAAATTTTAATATTTTAAACATGATGATTGGTCACAATAGAATTCAATCTTCTCACGTTATTATGTGTTAATACATTGTTGCAGTGTAGTTCATAGCAATGTAGGAAGTCAAAACTGGGTTTGCGAATATTTCCAAAACAAGTAAACCGACCGGTGCAGATGTTATTCTATAGTCATACATGGGGCACATTAATTATATGGCAATTATAATTTGTAGTTTAATTTGAATTACATTTCGAAATGCAAATTCAAAACCATGTCAATACCATTGGAAATTGTACTTATTTTCAAAGCACTTCCCTTATATCAGGCAGTATTGGTTTTCAAATATTTTATACAGTACAGGTTTATGAATTTGAAAGCACTATGAGGCAATACCTATCAAAGCCACAAACATCTACATATAAAATATTTTAAAAACAGAATTGCCAGCAGTCAGACAAATTCAAAACAAATAAAAGCATTCCCATATTTCATTACAATTGGCATTCGATTCCACAACTTTCATTTGGAAATCATTAGGATTGACTTCATAAAAAATAGCCTGGGAAGTCAAATGACCGGTAAAAAAATAAATACTATATTTTCGTACCTTCGTCGTTGGGTTTAACTTCCAGTTCCACCGGTACACCTTATGATTGATCTGAGCGGATCCGCTTTGAATACTTATCAAAAAATTATTACACAACAGAGATAACATATTTCATAAACCAGTTCGACCTCTTTCCTTATCTTTCCAGTTGGTAATACTAAGTGTTCGCAAGGATTCGTCAACCTGAGTCTTGGTCATCCTATTTTTCGTCTTCCTTCGAGTTCGGTTTCAAAACTCCTTCGTGCTGGTTTTTCTTCATCCATGCTACTGACATGGCCTAGCCAGCGCAATCGCATTATTTTGATCCGCTTAACTACGCTAATACCACACGCTGAAAAAACTATCGTTGTTTGTTGTTTGGATGCAAATATAACATGTGTTTGTAGTTTGTCGCAAATATAATATACTTGTGCGCAAAAACATTGTGTTTGCTATTCAATATTACATGTAAGAGACACAATGATTAATATGTTATATCATATGTGTTTGCGACCCAAATATATCTGAATTTGTGATTCAAATACAGCCATGTTTGTTGCACTGTTTATGCTCTATCGAGAGCAAGATAATAAAAGAAGGGAACGAGTGTGTTCGGATCTGTATTTTTGCATGATTCTCTCAGTGAGTGATTCATAAATATTCCTGAATGTTCATCGGACAGAGGATATTAAAAGCGCTTGATCGGTGAAAGAAGAATAAACAAACGCTCGGACGGTTAAAGGGTTTGTGATGTTGCTTTGGTTTTTGTGTGTGTTCCGTATATATGTATGTTTGTGTGATACCAAAGTGAGAAACGAGGAAAGAAACTGGATAGGGCAACAACGTGAATCCCTTTTTCTGCCCGAGCCTCTACTGAAAAAATCGGAATGGCGGAATATTTGAGAAATATAATAAAAAACACAAGTAATTAATACACGCTTGTCTTCCATGGAGTAGAGTTGTATATCGTCACCTAAAATGCCAAAAGACGTAACCCTCATTTTCAAAATTTTACAGGAGAAGCACAAAACCTTATAAAATCCAAAGTATTTCAGTTTTAAACGCGTTCATTCCACAGCTTACCTTAGAAACTTGGAAGTCTACTATTTTGCACATATATATTTTAGCGTGGAGTATTATATTCAATCAAAAAACACAATTTGTATATTTTGAGGGTTACGTTTTTGGGCATTTCAGGTGACGATATAAGTATGTATATTGTTCATGTACCAACGCATAGTAATAACCAACGCATAGTTGTAACCTTCTGAAGACAAAAACATGAGAGACAACAAAGAAAGGAGAAACAACAGAGCAGCAGATTCAGAATAAAACATATAATGCATTCAAAGCAAGTACATGTAAAAATCATTTAAATCTTTTAATTTTTTGTATTCGTTTCTAAATATTATTATGTTGTGGGGAAAATACGCATATGTTTCTATGTAAGTATATGGATGTTTGGGATGAAGCACGCATATATCTCCAAGTCAAAGCATACATATTTGTGAATAAACATGCTAATGTTTGCATTTAAATACACGTGAGTTTGGGACTTGCAAACATATAAATGTTTGAAGTGTGTTCCAAACATATACATGATTTCTGCAGAATTTGTTTGGAAGAATATATTACAAGGGCCGTTTTTTCCAGCGCGCGAGATATACCTCATTCAGCTCATGGTTAATGCGTCGCCGATACTCGCCGTTGTGCACTGTGTGGCCACACATTTTTCGGACTATTTGTCTCTCGACGGCATCTAGAGATGTTTCGTCTGCTTGCGATACGACCCACGATTCTGCACCATACAGCAGGTTGTATGAGAGTCTGGTATAGCTGGACTTTTGTTACTCGAGAGTGGGCTTTATCTCCAAAGTGCTTGCTTAGGCCAAACTAACATATATTCGCAAGCACAATTCTCAGCTTGATATCAAGGCTGACGTCGTTTTTGTTTACGGCAGATCCGCGTGGAGGCCCAGCTCGTTCAAACCATTAATTTTTTCTTGTCCTCATTTACTGTCAGACCCACTTTTGCTGACTCCTTCTCAATTCTCGAAAACACCGCAGCAACTTTTCTCCTTGTGCGCCCAATGATATCGATATCATCAGCAAACGCGAGCAGCATGTGACTTTTTCTGCTGATTCATTTATTCATGTTGACTGCAGCTTTTCTCATAATGATCTCCATTAAGACGCTAAAGAGATCGCACGATAGGGTGTCGCCTTGCCTGAGTCCTCGCTTAGTTTCGGTAAGATCCTTACAAAGTTTTACAGCGGATTTGGTGTTCGTAAATGTCATCCTGCAAAAGCGTCTGAGTTCTGCAGAAATATCCAGATCAGACGATGCTTCGTAGAGTTTTTCCCGTATCGGGCAACCAAAGACTGTGTGGAAATGTAAGCTGGTCAGAGCAGGGATCGAAGAGCCGTGCACACTATCAACTGCACCACCAACGATATCTATCTCCCATACTTACTTATCCGGTCTCGAACAATTTCGATCTTTTGCCTTATCTCTCCAGCTGGCAATATCAAGTGTACGCAGGGATTCGTCAACCTGATCCCTCCAGCGGAGTCTTGGTCTTCCTATTTTTCATCTACCTTCAAGTTTGTTTCCGACAACCCTTCGTGCTGGTTCCTCTTTATCCATTCGAAGATGTTTCGTCTGCTTGCGATAAGACCCAGGATTCTGCACCATAAAGCAAGGCAGGTTGTATGAGAGTCTGGTATAGCTGGACTCTTGTTACTCGATAGAGGGCTTTAGCTCTAAAGTGCTTGCTTAGCATAAAATAACATCTATTCGCAATCACAATTCTCCACATAATCAAGGCTGACGTTGTTGGTTTTGTTTACGGCAGATCCGAGGTATATAAATTCGTCCACCACCTCTAAATTATAATGGTTATCAACGTTTACGCTTTCGTCTAATCGCGTGGATGCCCTGCTCGTTGAAATCATTAATTTGGTCTTGTCCTTATTTACTGTCAGACCCACAACAACAATCTCCTTTAAGATGTTAAAGAGATCGCACGATAGGGTGTTGCCTTGTGTGAGGACTGGTTTAGTTTCGAAAGGTTGGGTAAGATCCTTACCGACTTTCACTGTGTAATTGGTGTTCGTCAAGGTCATCCTTCAAAGGCGTATGAGTTTTGCAGGAATACCAAGTTCATGCATTGCTTCGTAGTGTTTCTCCCATATTGGGCTATCGAAGACCGCCTTATAATGAACAAATAGATGATAGGTATCGATTTGTTTTTCGTGGATCTTCTCCATTGTCGATTTTCCAGGTATAAAGGCACACTGGTATGGTCCAATCAGGTCAGCGATAATAGGTTTTAGTCTTTCGCACATTATACTTGATAGAACCTTATATGCTATGGATAAAAGGTTTAATCCACGGTAGTTGGCACAGAGGCTCGCGTCACCTTTTTTAAATATGGGACATAGTACACTGAGACTCCAATCGCCGGGCATGCATTCATCGAACCAAATTTTGCATGCACCTTATCAGCTCAACGCCGCCAGCCTTAAACAGCTCCGCCGGTAATCTATCGGCTCCTTCGGCTTTGTTATGTTTAAGCCGGACAATAGCTGTTCTGACTTCGTCTTGGTTAGGAGGTGGGCAATCGACGTCGTCGTCCAAATTGTTATCGATTGTCCCATCGTCATTGGATATCTCAGATACCAATAGCGCAGAGAAATGAACTCTCCGGACTCCCAACATACTCTGCACATCTGCGATGAGATTTCCGTCATTGTCTTTACAGATGGGGCCCTGGACTAGGTCCATTAATTCCGTTTTTGACTTTTTGGTAGATTTCTCGGGCATTGTTCTTCCGTCTGTATGTCTCCATTTTCTCACTCTCGCGCTTTCTCCACTGCCGTTTCTTACGCCTGTAGACACGGTTTACCTTCATCGTGCAGCGTTCTTTTCATCATTTGCAATGCGACACTCTTCATCCTACCATGGGTTGCTGCGAAGCGGTTTTTCAAAACCCAGTACTGACGCGGCAGTTTCTATAGAGTCGGAAATCGGTTTCCACTAGGCTTCAGGAACGTCAACGGGAAGGGGTGGGTTCTGTGCCAAAAGTTGCGAAAGCTACCTTGAGTAGGCTTTGTCTACCTCTGGTGATTGCAGCTTTCCGATGTCTAGCTTTCTCTGCGTCTGGTTTCGTACGATTTTCGCTCTACTTAATCTTGTGCGAAATTTTGCTGCTACCAGGTAGTGATCAGAATCGATGTTAGGTCCTCTGATCACTCGTACGTCCATTACACTGGATGAGTGCGTTCCATCAATTACCACGTGATCAATTTGGTTCTTCGTTCTTCGATCAGGGGATACCAAAGTAATCTTGCGGATATCTTTATGCTGAAATCTTGTACCACTAAAGACCATGTTTTTTGCCGCGTCAAAGTCAATCAGTCTCATACCGTTGTCGGAACCGTCAGCATGTATGAAATTGCTAATAGGTGGATGAAACCCATTTTCCCTGCCTACTTTCGCATTGGTGCAATGGTAGTGTGCGCGGCTCTTGTGCATGAGGACGTGGGTTCGATCCCTACTCTGACCACGTTAAATTTCTTTCGACGGCGGTCACCTCACTTAGTGACGGCGACACTATCGAGTATTTAGCCATGAAAAAGCTTCTCAAAATACCATTCGGAACCGGTGTAAAACTGAAGGTCCCAATCAGTGAGTGTAAAACTAGAACGCGCACAGCTCACTGGTTGTGAGAAGCTCTCCCTAATTCCGTCGTGGGATGTAACGGGAAACCATTTTTTTTTTTACAAAATACAAAAATTGAAGGCAACGGTCAACGGTGATACACGGTAGAAACAAAAAATTTAACATTCGTTAGCAAATTGGTGTTGTATAAAAAACGGCCTAAGGGGCTAAATAAAAACTCAAAAGGCGTGCACATCCCGCGTTTTTCCAAAAAAGCGCCAATGATTTCTTTCCGCCTTTTGTTAGGGCGAAAAGTGCTAAATGTCGCCCAAAAGAGCTAAGTTGGCATCACTGGCTATTATCGTGTCTTCATTAACACCCCCGCAACCATTTCAATAAGGAAGGATAGTCATCGTGAGTCCAATGTATCAAGTAAGTGAGCGAAAGTTTTTTTGTATGGAAATATTCTCAGAGAGAAGCTCCGTTAGCCCTCAGAGATTTGTGTTTTTTTAAGATTTAAATTGAGTAAGTTATTTAAAGTAAATTAAAAATTTCGCGGATGTGAATAAGAGCAAAATTGGTATTAATGACGATAAAGTGGTGATTTCCTGTCAAGTCAAAAATTAGAACAAACACCAACCAAATTCATTTCCTAGTGTTCTGTGTATGGAGCACAAACAACAAATAAAGCTCAGTTTGAGAAAATATCCCTTTTTAGCAAAGTCGCAAACCATAAAGCTTTGACTGTCCAATGATTTTCTGACAGTAGTAACTCGCTTTTGGTGTTCATGTGTTAAATTTTGGTGGTTGTTTGCGATCATTCTTTGATGAAAATTAGTTGAATTTTTGATAATGTTTTAAAAATTAAGAGTGTTTTAGGTCGAAAGAGGGTTGAAAATTAATTTTTGGTTCATAAGTTCAATCTTTACTGCAGATTTTTGGCAGAATTTGTATTAGCTTATAATATTTGGTAGCTATCTCCTTTATTTAGCGTTTTCTGTTTTATTTTTCACAATAACCCTAGTATGTGGGCATTGACCCAAACAGCTGTTTTGTTTGATTTTGGCAAGCCATCTAAACACACAAACATACATTAGATTGTTTGCAATAGTAATTTTTGGTTCAATACGAATTTGTTTTTGGTTTGGTTCAAAGTTAATGTGTTTTTTTTAATTGACTAATCCAATTAATATTAGATTTATTTAAGTATATTTATTTTTTTTTAGTTACATCTTTAGTTTAATGGGTTGTGTTGAAGTATGATGGAAATGAAAGGTTAATGAAATTTAAATTGATTTTAGATACATTAGTAGTAGGTAAAGTTATTAAATTTGAATAAAATGAATTGTTTTGAATCTATTATGTGGTAAATAGATCTTGTTGATTTTGACCGGAACCGGAGGGGGTGATGTAAATGGGTTTACCAATGATTTTGCCAAGGTAAACAGAAAGGGTGGACTAGCAGCTAGGACCAGTGACAGCTTATACCATGCGTTCTTAAATTCGGAGAAATTTTTAAATTTTTTTTTATATTTTTCTATAATTTTTGATGTTGTTATTTGATTTTTGTTGTTGTTTCGTAAGCACGCTTTTCAAGTAAAATTTTATAGTAGCGGAAATAGTGCGTTTTGATGACAAGATCCCACCCCACTCACGAGCAAGTAGGCCAGAGACATAGCGTGCTGCCGCCGTCTAAAATCACACAAATCTCTTCCATGAAGGTCAAGTTTAACGTTTTGACTTTTAGCCCCTTGCATGCTACAATTTATAAAGTTATTGGCGCCCAACGTGGGGCGCGAGTGAATATATTTTTTTTTGTGATTTAAACTTCTTGCTATACTTATGTATACCGTAGCCTTTTCAATCAGCTCCGAATTCATTTTATTTTATATTTTCGTTGTTTTTGTTGATTAAAGTATTGCATAAATACATTTGTAACTCTGTGTATAGTACTGCACTCGTTAAACGGGTACACTGAAGCGAGAATTAGTTAAAAGCAAAACGATAACGTCAGTGATAGCACCCAAAACGGTTCATATAATGACGAACACAAGATTTCACCAACGACTCTGAAGTTCTTGATTCGAACGAATATATTAAACATAGCAAGAGAGAACTCAGAGAGATGAGAGATTGTTTTGAGAAGTGTGCAGGTTTTCGAGAAGCGAGCAATTATTCGAAAAGTGAGCATGTTTTCGAGTAGTTATGATTTGTTCGGTGTATGCATACACACATGGTATACGGCTATATCGTAATTGTTGATATTTTTGCTTTAAAATATGTATAATAGAATAGTAGAATTTGCTTTGCAATAAAATGGAATTAAGTGCTTAATAAGAGCATTTTAAAAACATTTCTATTAATATAATTTTTTTATTTAAATTAAATTACATTGTGAGACAAAATTAGATTTTTTCAAAATGATGGGGTTCTGTCAAAGGATTCTGGTAAAAAGGTCTAAAAAAAATATACGTGTATCGGCGTTTTGCCAGATCTGATCAGAATTTTTTTTAGGCCGGGTCAAAGTTTCCGCCCCTTGGAACTTTCCTGCAACATAAGGGCATGCAAAATTGTGTGTTCCTTACTTCTGAGGTACGAATCATGTTCAGAGGTTTTATTGACCACAATTTTTACTTTTTTTTGAAAATTCGCAAAAAACTGCTCGAAAATTACGGGGCGCGTGGTCAAAATGTTCTACAAAAATGATCGCCATAAAATTTCACTATATGTATCCGAACACTCCAAAACACAAATCTTAGCCCAAGTGGTAGATAATAAGCAAAACCTAACTGCCTTCTAAGGGTTAATAATGAATTTTGTCATTTTGCTGTTTCCATTAAAAATAGTTCACATAATACAATGAATTTTGTCATATTTCATCTTCTATCTGGCACTTGGGCTAAGATTTGTGTGTTTGGAGTGTTCGGACACATATAGTGAAATTTTATGGCGATCATTTTTGTAGAACATTTTCGAGCAGTTTTTTGCGAGTTTTCAAAAAAAAAAATTAAAAATTATACGTGACAGTTAAAGAGTTAATTTGTTCCACAAAAATGTTTATCTGAATCTTGTCTATCAAACTTCTGAACATAGTTTGTACCTCAGAAGTAAGGAAAACACAGTTTTGGGGGCCCCGTGACTTTATCAATCTTCCTATAATAAGCTAAGTCATACAAAAAGGGTGCAGAAATCAAGTTTTTCTTCTACATATAAAAATTAAAGTGTTTATTTTTCTACCAAAATATCCATTATATATTAAAACAAGGACCAATCTTTATCAAATGCTGCAAAAAAATTTACCTATAATGGTCCAGAAAATTTCATTTTCATGAACTTTGAACGCCCACTATTTTTGTGAAGCCAATCTATAGTCCACCTGTTGTAACGATGTTTATCTTTATTAATTTTGAATTATAAAATTATATACTTATATTTATGTCATTACAAATAACTAGTATCAGGTGGCATTCGAAATAAATTTGTTTTTAAGACTTTAAATCATTTAAAAATTGTCCTCCCAATTGTATTGCAACTTTCCTCACGGTGAATTATTTACAAACTGTACCACGAGTTTAACAATTAAAACTGCATAATAAAAATATTGTTACAAATCATTCTCGTGAATTTTAAATAACATGTTTCAGAAGGCAATGTTTAAAAACTTATTTATTTATCTGCAATCTTTGTTTTTGAAACATAATATGAACAATGAAACGCCATTTATCAGACGCTGAAAAAAGAAAAGTTAAAAAACAATTTGAAGAAGTTATCAACCAATAGAAGGGAGCATTAGATAAATTTATGATCACTCTAGGTAATTCCGAGGACACAAAAAAACAGATGCACTTACAGCTTCCACCAGCCGACAAAATGAGTTTGCTGACACTCTTGGTTTAGAAGAAGGCATAAGTGAAATATCTGTAGAGTAGACAAAGGCAGGCACGATATGCCGATGGAAAATATCGATAGTAAGTCGCAAAATATTTCATTGGAAATAAAATTAATGTGGATTTATACGGCAATAGTCAAAACAATACTTCTCTATGGTATCGTAGTTTGGTGGAGGTCCCTCCAAAAGAAATATATTCTGAATTCTTTGATGAAAATTCAAAGATCAGCACTGATTAGCGTTAATGGGGCAATGGGCACGACGTCAGGTACTGCACTTAGCGCTATACTGAACATCTCCAGATATCATGGCTGAATCGGCTGCCGTTACATCTCTGGTGAGAATCAGAGATTGTGGCGTTTTGATATCGGGACATTACGGACACACTGAATTACTACACCGGATCAACTCTATTCCCGTAAACACGGACTACTGTATCCTCTACCTTCTGCCAGCGACAAATCTAAGGACTTCTATTCCGAACAGGAATACCTGGGAAAGTCTCTGAAAGGGGATACCAGTAGTATCAGATTTTTCACGGATGGATCAAAGTTGGCCGAGCAAGTGGGCTATGGGGTCCATTCACCGGACCTAAATATAAATATCTCCTTCAAGCTGCCTGATCACTGTAGTGTATTTCAGGCGGAAAATTACCGCCATACTGGAGGTTGCTGAACTACCGAAAAGTAGTGTCACAGACAGCCAGGCTGACATAAAATCCCTGGAAGCCATGTGTTGAAATTCACCAATAAAATCGAGCTTTTGATAAACGTATTACAAAACCAATAGTTTATTCACTAAAGCATTTAAAACATTAATATTCATTTAAATTACAAGATAGGTTTAACGGTACTTACATTTGTTAGCCCTACTTATTTCAATAGTACAAATCACAATGAAAATTTTAGACAAAAATACAAAGCATTGAAAAGTTGATTCAAACAAAATAAGAAACAATATTTCTATGTTGACTAAACAAAGTTAAACAAGTTGAATTATATAATTTAACAGGAACAGCACCATGTTTGCTACGTCCCTCACGGCGAAAGAATGCCACTCATCACATAGGGTGATGGCAGAGTATTTTGACATCAGGCTCATCTGAGTACCGTGACACAGCGACATTCCAGGCAATTGCGTAGCGGATGCGTTAGCTAGACAGGGCACTACGGCACAGGTTCTTCCGGCAAAAGAAGGTGTAAGTATCCCAATCTCTACCTGCCGCTTGCAGATCAGGCACTGGGCCAATAATTTGTTCATGGACACGTGGAGACTTACTTCAACTTACAAACAAGCCAGGTCCTCTGGCCACAGATGGACACGAAGAGGACTAGGCAACTACTTAACTTGCCGAGAGCCAGGTTATCCACAATGATAGGAACACTTAAGGGACATTGTCTTGTAGTAAAACACGCCCTCAGATTGGGACATAGAAACTCCACTCTCTGTAGATGCTGCATGGAAGAGGACGAGGTAACGACGAAACACCTTCTCTTGGATTGCCCTGCTCTGAAGCAGAAGTAGGATATTCGGAACACATCTAGTTAGCACCGTAGCCCTACAGGATATTCCTGTAGGTCTTATAGACAAATTTATTGAAAGGGAAAATTGGCTGGACGACTAGTCGATAGTTGCTATGGAGGAAACTGCAGGTATCACAATGGGCTTATATAGCCTAAGTGTGCTAGACAGCGTGCTGTCTTGTAGTCTTGCCAACCAACCAACCAACCAAATAAAATTAAAATACATTTTCTCTGGCCTAATGTATTAAGAATAGAAATGGTTGAATTTCTCATTTGTAATAAACTAATAAATATTGGCCATATTAGTCAAATTAAATCGATATATAAACACGGTGATTGCATTTTTATAGGAAAACGTTGAGTGGAGAATGTGAAGAAATAACGTGGATAATTTTTTCCGAAACATCCAAATCTATATATTGCTATCCATGAAAATTATTTTTGGGCTCAAAATCCAAGTTGACAACTGGGTTTCAAAATTGGAAACATATTGGGGCTACTTTGTCCGACCATAAAAATCAAAGCAGCATGTCGCCTCAATGTGGACACTCTACAAGCGCTCCATGGTTTCAAATTGCGTCAATGCACAAAATGCGAAAATTGTAATGCAAAACGAAAGGTTTTGGAGAAACATTTTACGAAGATTTGTATCCACAATAAAATTCCTTGAAATTAAATGTACAGGACATAACGAAGTTAAAGATCTTCCAGTATGATGGTTTTTAAAGTCATACTTGCACGAATACAGTTGCGCGAATCATTACTTTTACATTAAGACTTTTAGTTATAGCCTCCATAAGGTCTTATTTGTTTAAATTTCCAACTTTATGATTTTGGTCTTACCCATAAAGTTTGTTCTAAAAAAGTTGAAATTTTTGTTTATTTTATTACTGTTTACTTACACGTCTGTCTCGCCTTGCATTCAAATAAAAACTAAAAGCTCAGCAAACTGCAACGCGTCAATTGTCCATCCAAGATATATTGATAAGGTAGAACTACAAAACATCGAAAAATGCCTACCCATATGCGTTTTACGCACACTTTTGTGATGGTTTGGTTTTCCCAAATATAAAATGTGTGAATTCATTAGTGGCTATGACATCATTGACTAATTTTGTCGGCAGGGCGAAGTCTGCCGGCTCAGCTAGGAGTTTAGATAAAAAAGCCATAGATATGAAAGAAACTTTTTCAAATGTGGAAATTATTTTAAAAATATTTTATACCATGCCACTCTCAAACGATTCTGGAGAAGGATCATTTCTTGTCTTAAAAGAGTAAAGAATTATTTAAGAAATGCAATGACAACTCAAACGATTCTGGAGAAGGATCATTTCTTGTCTTAAAAGAGTAAAGAATTATTTAAGAAATGCAATGACAGAAAGAAAGACTCAATACTATTGCTGTATTGCATATAGGTAGTGATTTACTTAAAATTATTGATTTTAATGATATAATTTACAAGTTTGCAAGCCAGAAAGATAGAAAAAATTTTCTGTATTTTAATTAGTACTTAAAGTAATTAAAGTACGTTTTTAAGGTTTATAAAATTTTGGATTATTTCAACAAAAATGTGGTTATTTTTTGATTATTTTTAAGGGTCATTTGTCACTTAAATCAAACATTTCAGTGCGGTTGTATTTGCTTTTACTCTGATTTGCTCTCACCCCAGAAAGTAGCGGAACTTCAGTTTTCTCTTTAAAGCACGTTGAGTGTGCAGTGAAGTTATTGAATGTGTGTCGCTGTTCTCGAATATCAAAAAACGGTTCCCATGCAATGGTTTATTGTTGATACAATTGAATACACTGGAATAAAAAGCAGTGTTATCTTGTTATAACCTATGTATTCAAATTGTGGTAATTTTCACTGCAATTAAGGTTTTTTTAATTGTTCTATTTATACATTGTTTTTCCTTTTCTTCAGCCAGTAGTGCTTAATCCGCTGGAATTTATAATTTGAAACGGCCAGCATTGCTTATATTATAACCGATGATTTAAATTGCATTGGTTTTTAGAGAGATTCATGTATTGTTTCTGTTTCTATGGCTAAGTGAAGTATGCATCAGCTTTTAATCATAATCTCTACGTACGAATGTAGTTAACAATTTAATTAAGGAAATCTACTTAAGGTAAATATCAGGATTTCTGATATTATTTGTTGTCTTTAATAGATTAGTTTCCCTTCAAGTTGTTTTGTTCAATTTCGTAGTCTAGTGCTCCTTTTTTTTTATTTTATTGTGCCAATCCGAGGAAAGGTGCATTCGAAAACTTTGCAGTACTTTGAGTTTTCTTTTAATTTTTTCGTGATAATAATATTTTTTGGGGGAACTCTGGTTTTGGAATAAATTTCTAATCCTGACCTCAAATGAACATTTCCGCGAGTTGTCTGTAGAGTGTTCGAAATATGGAAACGTTACCTGTACCTCGTTTCTGTAGTTCTCGAATCGAAAAAGTTTTCACATGAAACATGTGAATTGAAACAAAAACGCTAGGAATCGGTACAAAAAATCGCTTCTCACATGTGACTGTTTCTACAACGTTTGTTTTGCGAAAACTTTCTGTGACGTACTGCTTTTTTCATTCTTATTGGAAAAATGCGAGAAAATCTGTTTCTAAAAAGTAGTGAGTCGAAAAAATTAAAATGTGAAACGTCATAAATACTCACAAATTAAAACGGTGCGAGATTTTGATATTGTTTCTAAAAAAAGGTTTTTTAAGAAATTAAAACTTATTTTTTAAGTGGAGAAGATAAGAACTATATCTTTTCTATTGTGTATTTCAATTAATTTTTCCAAAATATTACAGAACAATCAAGAAAGCAAAAATAAAATGCAGTTGAATACATGTCTATACTTCTTTTTGTTGTTCTTTTTCGCACTAGTTTATTTTGTTTGTTTATATTTTTTTCTTACTTGACAGATTTCTTGGAATATTCCAATCAAAACTTCATCAGTGTTGCCTCTTTACGCATTGATATACAGAAACACTTTTTACTCACAAATCGAGAAACGATGGAATTTTTTGTTTCATGCTTAATGTGAAAACTTTTTCGATTCGAGAACTACAGAAACGAGGTACTGATCTTATTATTTTTGGCGTCTCTGAGTATGAGAAATGAACGAGAAATGTTTGATATGTTTGCCAAAACAATGTTTATAATGTTAAACAACAGGGCGGTTCATGTTGAAAATTGATTATCTTGCTAATGTTACTTGCACCTAAAAGTATGCAATTGTTACCATAATTAAAGATCCTACCTACATTTCTAACATTCATGAGCAGTTAAAACAGCTCTACGATGTCGCCATACCAATATTTTTAACATTCCGGACAAATGGCACTACTGTGCGATGTGACCAATCCCGGTGTTTCGAAAATGGCAGAACAAATTCCAAATACGCGAAGGATTAGGAAACTTCCAAATACCATTTGGCCCAACGTTTTAATTTCTTAATTTGCATTGGAGTTAAATGTGTAATACTTTGTCTACTACAAAAGCAAAAGAATTACCATTGTTGGCAATGATACTTTTAAAAATTGTGTTATTTAATAATTTTTTGGTTCAAGATCAATTTCTATGAAAAAGTATTGTTTATATTAAAAAGGAAAGTTTAATAGAATATATTTTTAAAGAAATAATGTTAAATTGATTATAATGGTGGCTGATTGGAAACAGCTATTTCAATGCTCACCAAGGCATAGCATCAGCTGCCCTCTCCACATGTATTTAGGTACATCATCACACACTATATGGACAAACAAAACTCAAATAAGTGAGAATTGTCTCAAATTGTCTCCTACTTGTGCGAAAACATCCGCAACAATACTTTGCCGTAACTATCAATTTTCACAAAATTACTTTCCTATGCAGGCTTTTATTGAAAGCCATTGCATAGATGTTGTTGTTTCAAAAAATAAACAAATATTGCCATGAGATTGGCGGTACAGTGTACTGTCTGCATATTACTTCCGTTTTAGTTTTAATTTATTGATCTTTAAGACGTTATGGTCTTTAATAATAAGCCAGTTTGTGGTTGGGGAATCGCATGGCAATTCTAATGAGATATGGAAATGCTTTTAAATATTTTGAATTTGTTTGACTGCTGGCAATTCTATTTTTAAAGTATGTATGTATTTTATATGTAGAGGTTCGATAGGTATTGCCTCGTAATCATACATGGCTTTTTGTATTTAATACAAAAATCTATACTTATACATATGTAATTTGATTTTAATAACAATACAATAAAAATCTGTATAAAAATAAAAAATAATACGTACACGCTGAAAAATCTGAATTTTTATAAAGTGCGCTTGGAGCTTGTCGCAAATATAATATACTTGTGTCCAAACAGATCGTGTTTGCTATTCAATATTACATGTTTGAGACACAATGATTAATATGTTAGAATATATATGTTTGCGACCCACATATATTTATGTTTGTGATACAAATACAGATGTGTTTGTTGCACTGTCTATGCTCTCTCAAGAGCAAGAGAATAAAAGAGGGACAACGAGAGAGTCTATCTTGTAAGTGTTTATCTGTATTTATGGATTATTGTCTCAGTGAGTCATAAATATTCTTGAATTTTCGTGCAAATTTCAGATGAGGTCAGTGTTTCTTATTTTGGCTGATGTATTGCCTTTTAGTTTCAGTCGTCAATGCTTCGTCGTCAATGCTCCATCGGACAGAGGATATCAAGAGCGCTTGATCAGTGAAAAAAGAATAAACGAAGGCTGGGACGCTTAAATGGTTTGTGATGCTACTTTGGATTTTATGTCTGTGTTTCGTATATATATGTATGTGTGCTACCAAAGTGAGAAACGATTTTGAGGAAAGAAACTGGAAAGGGCAACAACGTGAAGCCCTTTGTCTGTCCGAGGCTTTACTGAGAAAATCGGAACGGCGGACCATTTGTGAAATAAGCGCTTGGCTTGCATGAACTACATTTGTATATAAATTTATCGACATGTTCCCGGCGGAATATATTAAGCGACATATTTGGCGACAATGACTTTTTTCCATATTCTCAAAATGTATGCCAGGCTCCACATTTCGACATATAGAGAATGCGCCTTGTATAACCACGTCATGAGTTATTAAGCAAATGAAATAGTAATAACCAAAAAGATAACACAAATCAGCTACTTGACAGAAAGTTTTTTTCGTTTCCTAAACAATTTCCATTTTGTCGCTTACTACATTCTGACGGGAACGTGTCGATATTATTTGTGTACCAACGCGTAGTGATAACCAATGCATGGCTGAAACCTTCCGAAAACAAAAAAACCTGAGAGACAACAAAGGAGAAGCAAAGAGCAGCAGATTCTCATTTCATGAAAAAAAAACAAATAATGCATTTAATGCACCTAAATGTAAAAAACGATATATTAAATCTTTCAATTTGTTGTATTAATTATTAATAAATGTGGATTTATATTGATAAAATTAATTATAATAAATAATACATACATGTATATTGAAATCAAAGAATAATTCGTTCTCAAATAGTATTATGTTTTGGGGGGAAATACGCATATGTTTCCACGTAAAAGCTTGCATGTTTGCCAGTAAACATGATGCAGTTTACATTTAAACACAAGTGCGTTTGGGACTTGCAAACATATTAATGTTTGAAGTGTGTTCCAAACATATACATGGTTCCTGCAGAATATGTTTGGGAGAATATGTTAGAGAGGCAGTTATTTTTCAGCGTGTATGTACATATATTTAATACTATAATTAAATGTATATTTTTATTGAATAAATTTATGATTTGTGTTTAGAAATTTAACCTTCATCTTGACCTTTTTGTCGTTCACACGAGTTCTTAAAATACCATCGTCTGGTATCATTTAATTCTATCTGAGAGAGCTTGATTGAAATATCATGTAATTTGTTCAATCTGCCATGATACCACGATGCTAAAGAGTCTATACATAATCAACCACTCTACAGACGATGACGTTTTTTCTACATATACTTCTTATGGTAGGTAGAAATCGTCACGAAAATCTGCTGCGGCATTCGACTCGCTGCTAGAATTATAGAGAAATATACAAGAGTTCTCTCCCTCTCTTTACGTTCTCTTGATGACGACGAGGTAGTAGGCAATTTCATCGAGTTCCAGTTGCTTTTATAGTTTTTCTCTTTGGTTGGACCGAAATAAAAGGGAATGCGTATGTTTGTTCCATACAACTAACATAAAACATAATTTATATGTCATTAGTAGCAATCAAACACTATTTAAACTTAGTTTGCTGCATGGTTTGCTTCTAGTTGATTATCGCTTTCTCGCCTATCCACTCTGTTTCCTATAATTTTCCTACTACATAGATCGATATATATACCCCTCTTAGAATAGAATCTTTTGTAATTTCTTGGCGGCGCTTTCACGAAATCTCTCAATTGAAAGAATGAAGTTGATACATTTTCATGAAAATAATAAGAGCAACCAACGCATACATACGGTGATACATGTGGATACAAAGAAAAATTTAAGAAAGAGGTTCAAAATGATTTATTTTTAAACGCAATACAATGAAAAAGAATACAGCAAATTTAAAAGCAGTGAACACAATTTAATTTCTGTACAATTATAATATTATTTTTCCAAATATTCAAATAAATTCCAGAAGAACCACTAACAAATACGACGCAGGGAAAAAAATCAACCGAACTCGCCAGACGCCCTCTGTCCTACATCCTTTAGACGTTAGATATTTTTCCGTCGTCATCTGAAGCGTGTCTGGTACTGTTTCAACTTAAAGAGTGAATACAAAACAGGTGGTGTTGCTACACTGTATTACACAAACACATGGAAAGAACGGCAACCCATAGAGTAATTCTTCTAACTAGACCTTTCCTTTTCCTCAGAAAATTTCTGACATTGGGCTGGTGTGACATGAACGTTGGATGTCAAAAAGAATTGCTTCAATGATACCAGATAGAGGCAAGAGTTCAAAACAAGCCCCAAAATAACAACAACGGCATTTCGTTTTGTGTGTTAAATACAACACAAATGTATGCTAACAATAACAGTCAATAAAAAAGTGTAAAACACATTTAAATTTCAGTTTTTCACCAAAACGACATGAAAAATTAAAGTCATAAGTTTTGGTAATTCCACCTGGTGTGAGCCACATTTCGTCAAACATCTCACACCGACCGCACCACGAAGAGTGTGAAAGGATACGTCAGATGAGTCAAAGTTTCTCTCATCAAAGAATTACTCTATGCGGCAGCCAAAGTGCATTTAAAATGTGGAAACACAAGAACAGCTGATTTAATTTATTTGTAATTTGCTGGCATTTTTGTTTACTTACAATTATGTTTGTTACCTTGATAATATTATTATATTGTTCCATCATTCCTTCCACCATTCAACTATGTCTTGAACAACATCAATAAAAAAATCAATGAGTGTTCGATCTCACGGGCGATGTGTTAACACCTTTTTGTTACACGGTACCTGTTCGATTTCTATGAACACATTAGTAAATGTTACATTGGAAAATAAAAAAAGAATAGTTTTTGTGCTGAAGGCTCTTTTGCTATTGCACTTTCTTTTTTCTTACATCTGCTTTCACATTAGATGTAATATTTTTAAAGTAAATAATGCAATATTTAGCTCACTGAAATAATTGTTTTTGTTTTGTCATACGACAAAAAGTATTGAATAGTATAGAGAACTTATTGCACTCTTTCTCCGCTCTCATGTAGAGAGTCTGAGTAAAAGAGCACAAAGGAGTCTTATTCTCTTTACTGTATATTTCAATATAAATCAGGGAGTTTCTATGGCACAGCTGATTGAAAAGCCACTAGGGAAATGATGTAGCATGAGATACCAAAGAGGACATACAGATTATAGGTCATGCAGAAAACTAAGATTAAAAGTGTTTGATAGATACTAATGACTAATGTTTGCATCGAACGAAAATACGCATCCCCTTATATTTCTGTCCGTATTATGCCAACCAAAGAGTAAATTACCAAAGCAACACGAACTCGATGAAACGGCCTACTACCTCGTCATCATTAAGAGAATACGAAGAGAAGCATAGAAGCTCTTTTCTATTGCTCTGTGTATAAATGCACCATTTCGACAATGTTATTACATAAAACAATACAAAAACCATAAATGTTTCAAAAGGCATCAATGTTTAACATCAAAACATCACATTCGCCGGTTGTCGCCAGTGCTTTTGAGTCATACAATTCGTTCCATGAGTTCTCTATACTATTCAATACTCTTTGACCATCATACTTAGTTTTAGGCAGAGACTATGGTTGTACAAAAAACACGTACTAATGCTGTGTTTGTTTGCTTGTATTCACTTTGATATATTGCCCTACCCGTGCCTTTAGATGTTAACACATCAAAAACGGGAACATTCAAAAAACGGCAACAGTGCAAGAACGAGAATATAGGAAAAACGAAAACAGAGAAGGAACGACATCAGTAAAAGAACCATAACACTGAAGAACGACAACAGTGAAAGAACGATAGCAATAGAAAAACGACAACACTGAAACAACGACATTGCAAGTAACGGCTATATGGCACATTCGATCACTGCAGTTACCAGTGATTTTTAAATCATGGTTATTAATCACCGCTCCTAAAATATTGCTCATCTTAGTGTACAGTGTTTGGTTTTGGTTTTGCTTTCATTCTATTGTTTTGTCATTTGAATGAAAAATACACTAGTACAATGTACAATGAAGTGAGTACACTATGGTACACGGAATAACTGAATGTCTTGATGCAGAAGTTTAATAAAACGATAATGAATTCCATATCGTGTTTTACATAATTATATGGGAGCTAATGAACCGGTTTGAGCCACCAACCAGATATTTATTTCAGGTGCAATTATTACCAAATTTCATTTCGAAGACTCCTTCCTGATCCTTCTCGCAACGACGAGGCAGGCGTCAATTTATCATTTAATCTCTCAGACAAGTGCAGTGTTTACCAAGTGGAGATACTTGCCATCAAAGAAGCCTGCGCCGAATTTATACTACAGCAAAAAACAGAGCGCATTGGAATATTTGTAGATAGCCAAGCGGCTCTCCTATCATATAAATCTTACAACACTGCATCTAAACCCGTTAGTGAATGTAGGGAAAAACTTGTCGAGCTAGGCCGGCTGGCCAATGTGGTTCTTACTTGGAAACCAGGCCACAAGGGTCTTCTAGGGAACGAAAAGGCAGACGAACTAGCCAGGACAGGATCTTCTTTCACCAAACTCCATACGGTATCATTCGCAACGCCTATATGGTTGGTGAAAGGAGGTATTTTTCTGCATTACCTTGAACGAGCGAAGACCAGATGGGATAGGACAGAAACGTGACGCATATCCAGAAACACATGGCCAGAATATAACATTCACCGGACTAACTCCCTGATCTGCCATAATCGGGAAGGCATATCTAGGCTAACTGGCCTACTGACCGGGCAATGGCCAATCGGTAATCACGCAAGACGGTTGAAGCTGCCATATAATGACCACTGCCGTTCCTGCGATGACGCAGAAGAAGAGGAGACGGTGGAGCATCTCTACAGTTGTCCGGCTCTGATGAATAGACGCCTGCAGACTATGGGCCGTCCCTTCCTGCATAACCTCACTGAGATACACGAGATAGATCTAGGGGATTTAATGAGGTATCTCCGATTAACAGTAGAGTTGAGTAGTTCAGGAACTATATAGTTCATTTTGGGGTAACCAGACATCATCCTCATGAACATAATGCCTATGTTCGATACGGCGAGTATGTTCGTGATTGTTATGCTTGGGCACCTTAAATGAACGAGTTCGAGAACTAATGAACGAGTTGGACACAAGTCAAATTAACAGGCTGGATATAGACACCATAAAGCAACTATGATATAGAGAAGAAAATTTAGTCATGGAGTGGAATACCCACAAAAAAAAAACGAGTGAAGCGTGTCGTTTCTCTGCTCGCTCTCTTACTCTCTTCCTTGAATATTTTAATACACGAGCTGTATTCTGATGATGTTATTATATCTAACTATAGAAATTCCACCAATATTTAAATAAAATTACATAAAGTATGTAAAAAGTATGAAGTAATCAAGTTATGACGCGGGAAGGATATGCGTTTGAGTGAATCGCGTCGACTTTTTTGGTTCTAGGGTTGCCAAATGGCGCCGGTTTTTTCATCTCTACTTGTACATCCTTTTTGTAGACACGGTACTTTGGACTGTCCGGAGTTATGTGGTGTGCTAAACGGTGTCTCAAGGCACTAATTGATGCTAAATAGTATCTTTAGCAACCACGAAAACCAAACCAAACAAAATGTTGTACGCCCTGCCGCTAGGCCGGTTTCTATGCACACTGGCGGCGGCGCGACAAAATCCTCAAAAAATGGCCGCGGCGACGTAAAGGTCCAATACATACCCCAACGAATCTATAGCTAACGAGTCACCGAAATACAGGTAATATTTTAAATCATATATTATTTTGACTCTGATTGATTATTTCTGTTCGAAATATTGACTATCAGTCAGTATCGTACCTCCGCGTACCAAAATGAGGCTGGTCACGCTTGAATAACGTTGGGAAACATTGCAAACTTATTTCGGGACTTTTAGAATACTACCCTAAGTTTCAAAACTTTAATTGGCTTCATTTCATTTAAATTTCAAAAAGATACTTATGTTTGGACCACCCTATATATCTCAGTTATGCGTCAAACGACAGTACCTCATGCTTTCTTCCCTCTACCGATCAAACCAACTGGCTAAGCAATTAGTAAATGTGATTCTATTACTGATTGGGTTTTCAGTGTAAAATTTTGTAAGTTCCGTTTTCTATAAGTTCCAACTCCTATAAGTTTTGAAGTTGTTGGTACTGAAAACACGTATGACTGTCGTTTAATTTAAATATCAGCTTTAACTCATTAACACCTATGGGGTAATAAGTACCCTAGTGAGAATTATTGAGAATTAATTTTTGTAGACGGACTTAGGAACCAAAATACCTGTACAGAAAACATCATGTCAATATTACAAATATACAAATGTACAATAGGTGTGAGCTATCGCCAAAAGTTGACAATGGAATCGGGGGGTCAACCAATAATGAGTACAACTTGGTCTGATATGTTTGCCAACTGTGTTCGTTGTTTCTTTTGTCAATAATTGAAGAGATTTTAGAGTAAATTTTAACCCAAAATGTTTCGTTGCGACATTTGAAGGACAAACTACAATTATTGTTTTATATAAAAACATTAAAATTGGAAAGTTTAATTTTTCTTACAAATGTTTTAACTATTTTCGAATGATTTTTTCTTTTGCAAAAAAATTTTTATATAAATTTTATACATATTTGATCGTGGTAGGTAAAGTTGTTTGAACAGGTAATTTAATTTTTGCCATGCCAATTTTCGTTTCACTTGTTAAACTCATGTGTATTTTGCAGAGTAAGTAAAAATTCAGCTCGCCAGCCGAAAAATGCAGCTCCTACTCAATATAAATAAAGCTCTCACTCCGAGTTTAAAAAAAATTAAAATCTCGAGCGAATTTAATTTTTAAAATTTTTGTTTATTTGAATCGCTCAAATATGTCGGTTTTCGGTTTCTTCTAATATTCCGATTTTGGCGAAACCGGTTTTCGGTTAAACCGATGTGTAGTAATCGGTTAATAACGGGTTTCGGTTTTTATAACAAAATGTACAACTATGCTTTTTATACACATCGTTTGCTTTAATTCTACTCTTAGAATTTTGAGACCGACTATCGAGTACATTGCCATGAAAATGCTTGTCAAGATACCATTCGGAACCGGTGTAACACTACAGGTCCCAAGCAGAGGGTGTGAGCATATGCCTTCATGGGATGTAATTGGAAAATAAAGGGTAGGCCATGTAAAATTTGGAATTTAATTTCGCTTAAAAAAAAACACTAATAGAAACTTTTTCAAAATTATGATTTTATTGCTAAAGCCCATTATTGATATTTATAAATGAACACAACATCGTTCGAATGACTTCCATGACTTGCTTTACCGTACTACTCAATTTTGCAGTACATTTTCGAATGTTTGGGCCTCTATTTTGTGTTTTAAGGCCTCTAAGGGCTGGGATTCTTTGGGCAACCTTTATGTTTTACGGCGACGAACACGGGAAAAGCTGGATATTGACAAACTACAAATACCGGAGATATCAATGTCCTATCGACAGAAACTCTCTCTCCTGCTAGAGCAGAATACCCCCCCTCCCGAAGACCCAGATACGCAGTGGGAGCACATCTCCCATTCTTTGGAAATCGCTGCTAGGACTGAACTTGGCTATCAAAAACCGCGGAAGGATAAGCCATGGTACGACGAAGAATGTCGCATTGCAACTGATGAAAAAGACGCTGCACGTATGGCAACGAAACAGTCAGTTACAACGCGTGCTGCGAGTGAACGGTACAAGAGGCTGAGAAGGGAGGAAAACCAACTATTTAGGCGAAGAAAATGGCAGTGGGCGCAGAGACAGAGTGAAAGAACCGAAATGTGCAGGATGAATGGTGAATCCCGAAAGTTCTTCCAGAGGGTAAGAATATCGAATAACGTGCCTAATAATGGGCTGCCCTCCAGCAAGGACGAGAATAGGAATCTGGTGACTGAGAAGCAGTGTGTGCTCAAAATGTGGAGAGACCACTTTTCAGCACTACTCCACTCAGATTCTTCACTGAAGATCAGGAGGTAATGATAGTGGAAGATAGTATAGACCAAGACGAGATTAGAACGGCGATCTCCCGCCTGAAGAATAATAACGCCGCTGGTGCGGATGGCCTACCCGCTGAACTTTTTAAGGCAGGTGGCGAAGGGCTGATAGCCCACATGCATCAACTGATATGCGGTATATGGCTGGGGGAATCTATGCCGGTCTCAGTGTATTATGTCCTGTATTCAAAAAGGGTGATCCGTGTGTCTGTTCCGACTATCGCGGTATCAGTCTTTTATCCATCGCGTATAAGGTCTTGTCGAGCGTATTATGTGAAAGACTAAAGCCAATTATTGAAAACCTGATTGGACCTTATAAGTGTGGTTTTAGACCAGGCAAGTTCACAACTGACCAAATATTCACGCTACGCCAAATCCTGGAAAAGACCCACGAAACGCAAATCGATACATACCACCTTTATGTCGATTACAAAGCTGCTTTCGATAGCCCCATACGGGGAAAACTGTACGAAGCTATGCCTGAACTTGATATTCCGGTAAAACTGATCCGCCTCTGTAGAATGACGCTGAACAACATCAAATCAGCAGTGAAAGTGGGGAAAGACCTCACTGAACCATCCTATACCAAGCGAGACTTAGACAAGGCGCCACACTATCGGCCAATCTCTTCAACATCTTAATGGAGATAATAATGAGAAAGGCTGCAGTAAATACGAACAATCTTTGGGCGAAATTTGCGAGAGGTTACTGCATTATTTTCAAGTAACGAAAAGGAATCAGCGAAGGTGGGTCTTGCTGTTAATGAGGGAAAGACAAAATTGATGGTGCCAACAACTAGAGAAACCTATCGACTTGGTCCGCCCTTGAAAGTTGACAACCGGTTTAATTTTGAAGTGGTAGATGAATCTGTCTACCTTGGATCAGCCGTGGACAAGGTCAACAACGTCAGCCTGGGGATGGATAGGAGAATTGTGCTTGCAAATAGATGTTGGGTTCAGCAAGCAGTTTAGGAACAAACCCCTCTATCAACGGACAAAAGTCCAGCAATATCAGACTCTCATTTTACCTGTCTTGACATATGGCTCCGAAACTTGGGTCATATCGCAAGCGGATTAAAAACACCTGGGAGTTTTCGAGAGAAAAATTCTCCGTAAAATATATGGTCCTGTTAGGGAAAACGGCGAGTACCGACGTCGGTGGAACGCAGAGCTATATAATCTCTATTCTGACGTGGACATAGCTAGACGAATCAAAGTGGGCCAATTGCGTTGGCTAGGCCATGTTATCAGAATGGATGAAGATGAGCCAGCGCGAAAGATTTTTGATAACGTACCCGATGGGAGCAGGAAAAGAGGACGACCAAGACTTCGCTGGAAAGACCAGGCAGAAGAATCCCTCCGTATCCTTGGTGTTACCAACTGGCGAGAAAAGGCGAAGGATAGAACCAGTTGGAAGAATATGTTGAAATTTGTTTAATTTGTTTGTTTAATTAATATGTGTAAGACGTCTGACCTCATGAGGTTGTAATATCGTCAATAAAAGTAAAAAAAAAGAACTAATAGTCTAACGGGTTCCAATCGCAGCTGCGAGGCAGCCAATGGACTTCCGAGCTTCGGCTGATTATGCGGCTTTCGGACACGGTGCGTTAAGATTGATTGTGGCGTTGGCTGTGTGGGTCGTACCGCCGACCTGTCCTCAACTTGTAGGAACAAAACATCGCTGAACATGGCACAATAACGCTCGGCATTGACGGGTTCGGTGGATCCTTGCTTCTTTTCGAAGAAAAATAGGCCTATGATGACGTCATGCCAAAAACAGTCACTAGTTGTGGCTGCATTGGCTTCTCCACAACAGCCGTTGATTGTGGACAATCAAATCGGGAAATATGCTTTTTTCCGTAAAAACGCTCAAAATTCTGGGAAAAGAATTGCGAGTAATGTTCAGTTCTGCGAATGGTAGCGAGTTGATGTTGACGGCTGTTCGAACACACTTTCAGATACAAGGGCAATATTTTCCATTGAACGCACCGGACGAGTATGTAGACGAGTATTTTTTTCCACTAAGGATACGGATTGACAAATTCGCTTCACAAATTGTTCGACAAACTGGGTTGATGCCACTCTCCTTCTATCGAATTTATTTCGTAGATTTCTGACCGTTTGAGTTGAAGACTCAGAACTTTGGAAGAAATATTTTAATATTTGCCAATATTGTTCGAGCGTAGAGCGACCCATAATTCGTTGGCAGAGTCTTTTGTATCTGTCTGATTGGGTCAGTAATCACACTGAACTATGAAAAAGGCTTTAGGTGTGTAATTCTGCCTCGTTATATCAGTTGTGTAAAAACCGAAAAAACCGGTTAAGAGACTTGAAATAACCGGTCAAACCGATTCTTCGAATATAGAAATTTTTAGAAAACCGACATACGGTTAACCGACCGAAATTCGGTTAACCGGTTTCGATTTTGAATACACTATAAAAAATAAAAATTCGATTCGGAGTTTAATTTTTATTTTAATGGGAGTGAGAGCTTTATAGTGAAGAGGAGCCGAATTTTTCGACTCGCGAGTGGATTTTTTTTTGAATTTGGACACACATAAGAGGCAACTGCAACAAAAATCGATTGGAATGTTGTGGAAGGTGCATAAAATAATAAACGTCTATCAGAAAGGGCAGAATTAATTATAAAAAGATTAAAAATCTGATGGAACAATGGGGAATGTAACTATAGTAAGTAAATAGTATAAAACAAAATTAATGGTTTCCCATTACATCCCATGAAGGGACCGGGGAGAACTTCCGAACGGTATTTTGAGAAGCCTTTTCATGGCTATATACTCGATAGTGTCGCCGTCACTAGGCGAGGTGACCGCCGCCGAAAGAAATTTTTTTTTGAACCCAGGATCTCATGTACTAGAGCCGCGCACACCAACCGTGGCACCACCGACGGCCATAGTATTGTATATGTGGTGAAAAACTATAAAATAACGAGATCATTAGTATGGAATGATTGGGTCTAGAGGTCGACTAATAATTGGAATATAAGTTTAAAAAAAGCTGCTAAAGGCAGACCAAAATTTGTTTTGCACAATGACTGGGGATATATTAGATATATTGTACGTGGTTAAGCCCCGCATTCAGTTCTTGCGACATTTTCGTAAAAATGTTTGTCATTTATCTCTAAACGAAAAATTTTGTTACAGAGAGTTACCACATATCTCTTATTTACCTTGCAAATATTTTACGGATATGCACTTGGAATGTAAGAACTCTATATAGATCAGGTGCAAGTATCCAACTGGCAGATGCCCTCGAAAGTTATAAGGCTGACATTACCGCTATCCAGGAAATGCGATGGACAGGACATGGCTGCACAAGAAAAAGAAACTGCGATATATACTACAGTTGCCATGAAAAAAAACATGAATTTGGTTGCGGATTTGTAGTTGGCAAAAGACTGTGACATCTAGTCTCTAGGTTCAATCCTGTGAGTGAACGTATAGCCGCAATCCGCATAAAAGCGAAATATTTTTATATTTTCCTAATTGTCCCGACAGAAGAGAAAGATGATGATGCCAAAGACATATTCTATGAGCTCCTAGAGGAAACATATGACCGCTGCCCTGGCCATGACATTAAGATTGTACTAGGAGATTTTAATGCCAAAGTAGGAAGGGAGAATGTGTTTAATCCAACTATTGGCAATTTCAGTCTACATGCTGACAGTTCCAACAACGGTATGAGACTGATTGACTTTGCCGCGGCAAAAAACATGGTCATTAGTGGTACAAGATTCCAGCATAAAGACATCCACAAGGCTACTTGGGTATCCCCTGATCAAAGAACTAAGAACCAAATTGATCACGTGGTAATTGATGGAAGGCACTCATCCAGTGTAATGGACGTACGAGTGATCAGAGGAGCTAACATCGATTCTGATCACTACCTGGTAGCAGCAAAGGTTCGCACAAGATTAAGTAGAGCGAAAATCGTACGAAACCAGACGCAGAGGAAGCTGGACATCGGAAAGCTTTAATTACCAGAGATAGCCACAGCCTACTCAAGGAAGCTCTCGCAACTTTTGGCACAGAACCCACCCCCTCCCGACGACGATCCTGATGCGCAGTGGAAACCCATTTCCGACTCTATAAAAACTGTCGCAACAACCGTACTTGGTTTCGAAAAACCGCTTCGCAATAAACCGTGGTACGATGAAGAGTGTCGCATTGCAAATGACGAAAAGAACGCTGCACGTATGGTAATGCTTCAGTCAATTGCATCGCGAGCTGCAACTGAGCGGTATAGGGGGAAAAGAAACGAGGTGAACCGTCTCTTTAGGCGTAAGAAACGGCAGTGGAGAAAGCGGAAGAGTGAGAAAATTGAGACGAACAAAATTGAGAAGAACAAAGCCCGAAAATTCTACCAAAAAGTTAAAAACGGAACTAATGGACATAGTTCAGGGCCCCCCTCCTGTAAAGACAAGGACGGAAATCTCGTTGCAGATGTGCAGAGCATGTTGGTAATATGGAGAGAGCATTTCTCCGCGCTACTAGTACCTGAGATATCCAATGACGATGGAACAATCGATAACAATATGGACGACGACGTCGATTGCCCCCCTCCTAACCAAGACGAGGTCAGAACACCTATTGCCCGGCTTAAGAACAACAAAGCCGCAGGAGCCGATGGATTACCAGCGGAGCTGTTTAAGGCTGGCGGCGATGAGCTGATAAGGTGCATGCATCAGCTCATTAGCAAAAAATTTTGGTTAGATGAATGCATACCCGGCGATTGGAGTCTCAGTGTACTATGTCCGCTGACCTGATTGGACCATACCAGTGTGGCTTTAGGCCTGGAAAATCGACAACTGACCAGATTTTCACGCTACGCCAAATCCTGGAGAAGACACACGAAAAACAAATCGACACCTATCATCTATTTATCGATTATAAAGCGGCCTTCGATAGTCCAATACGGGAGAAACTCGATGAAGCAATGTCTGAGCTTGGTATTCCTGCAAAACTCATACGCCTTTGCAGGATGACCTTGACGAACACCAAATCCGCAGTGAAAGTTGGTAAGGATCTTACCGAACCTTTCGAAACTAAGCGAGGCCTCAGGCAAGACGACACCCTATCGTGCGATCTCTTTAACATCTTATCATTAGAGGAGATCATTATGAGAAAAGCTGCAGTCAACATGAATAAAACCATCAGCAGCAAAAGTCACATGCTGCTCGCGCATGCTGATGATATAGATATCGGTGTTTTCGAGAATTGAGAAGGAGTCAGCAAAAGTGGGTCTGACGGTAAATGAGGACAAGACAAAATTAATGGTTTCAACGAACAGGGCCTCCACGCGATTAGACCAAGGCGTGAACGTTGATAACCGATATAACTTCAAGGTAGTGGACGAATTTATATACCTCGGATCTGCCGTGAACAAGAATAACAACGTCAGCCTTGAGATTATGTGGAGAATTGTGCTTGCGAATAGATGTTATTTTGGGCTAAGCAAGTACTTTAGAGATAAAGCCCTCTCTCGAGTAACAAAAGTCCAGCTATACCAGACTCTCATTCAACCTGTCTTGATTTATGGCGCAGAATCCTGGGTCCTATCGCAAGCAGACGAAACATCTGTAGGAGTCTTCGAGGGAAAAATTATCCGAAAAATTTATGGCCCTATAGTGCACAACGGCGAGTATCGGCGACGAATGAATCATGAGCTGTATGAGCTTTATCCTGTCATTGACATAGTTAATCGGATCAAGATATCGCGATTCCGCTGGCTAGGCCATGTCAATAGAATGGATGAAGGCGAACCAGCGCGAAGGGTTTTCGAAACCGAACTCGTAGGAACACGAAAAATAAGAAGACTAAGACTCCGCTGGAGGGATCTGGTTGACGAATCCCTGCGTACACTTGGTATTGCCAACTGGAGAAATAAAGCAATAGATCGAACTGGTTGGCGAAATATGTTATCTTCGTTTTGTAAGGTCCCTGACCCCCCGGGGTTGTCCGAGACCGGATAAGTAAGTAAGTAAGTAAAAGAAAAACATTAAGATTTGAAATATAAATTTAATTGAATAAAGAAGTTTACAGTTCATGCCTTCTTTTACTTTCATGCCACTTAATCGTGGGAAAATTCGGTAAAAGCATTCCCATCTGGCTTCAATGCTTTTATAAAATTTTTTAAAATTCCAAGTTTGGTGTGGAGTCGAATAAGCGAAACCTTTTCTATCGACGCAAATGGAATTTCTATAATATTATTTCTTTGCAATCTGATTTCGCCACGTAAAGGCCAATCCCGTTTACTGTACTGGTCGCCATCAAAACGCGTATTCCATAAGCACATGAAACACGTATTTTTGGTATATCCCAATTGCATGCCTCTTAAAATAGCCACCACTTTTAAATCTGCGCATATTTTCCAGTTGTGGTATTCATATTTAATTAACTGCATTATTTTTTTCATTGATTCGTATGTCTCCTTAGTATTTGTGATTAGTGCTATCAGAATATAACTTTTTAAATTAGTGACATGTAGCAAAACTGCTTTTAAGCTACTTTTGGACGAATCAATGAATAATCGCCAATCTCCAGGATTATATTCATTTTGCATTGTTAAAACCAAGCCACGGATGTCAGTACAATACGCGAGAGAATTATTCTCAATAGATGAAAAAAATGTCGTAAATTGACGTTGGTGCTTGATTGCCCCGTAAATTTGTACATCTGGTAACAAGATATTAGCTTGTTTTAACTCTTTTGCCAAAAGAATGCTCGGTCTTTGCGACAATTTTAGGCACCGAATCATTATATCTTGACGATTTTGAGAAATTTCAATGTGAGTCCATGGAATCGAGATGGTTGACGGTTGATACACAGATACAGCCGCTCCACAGGTTGGAACAGATGGACATATTGACGTAATATCTTCTGTTGACATTTGGTTATCCGGAACGGGAATTTCATTAGATTGTGGCAGCGGAATTTGAGCATATGTTGTTGCAGTGTAAGATATACGATTGAACCACTTTTTCTTGTGTTAATACCGGCTATGATTTATGCACGCATAACACTCACTTTCAACATGGAGTATGGGATCTCTCTAAATCATTGGACCACCAAATAACATGGTGTCTCCGTTTTTCCCCCATTTATTAAAACGGTAAATGAACGTTGTACACACTATCGACCGTGTCCAACTTTTACCACATATAACACTTAAAGAAAAATATTTTTCATATAAGTTCATTATTTCAATAGTGATTTTGCGGCGACTGGGCATAATTCCATAACACATAACAAAAGTAATTAAACTTTTTACACGCCTCCATCTTAGATATTTCAATATAATTGATGTGAGACTGTGATGGACTGGTTGCAGAAGCCTGATGGAAAATTTTCAAAATTTTTGTTATGAAACTCTCTTTCAAAGTGCATTTAAAAATATCCGAAAAACAGAGCCAAATTCTTTAAAAAAAAATTTAAATGGACGAAAATAGGTAAATTTTGATGAAAAATTTAAAAAAAATAGCGTTGGAAGACTATAAAATTAAAACTTCTAGATAAAATGAATAGAAGTCTCCACATAACACTTGGCAAATATTATTACCTTTAAAACAAGCCTATCGGTCAAGCGTATCAAAAGTTTTTATCAAATGAGTAAAACATTATTTTTCAAACATGCCATTTTAGAGCCAGAATTTTGAATCGTGATAACTTTTTTTTTAAGAGCTAACCTAGAAAAACGGTTAGTGCCATTGGATTCAGCGCAGTCGATTTAGTTTAATCCGCTGGGTGCCCCGTTTGTCGGGAAAAATATGTTCTAAATCACGCACAGTGTAATTCATTATTGCACTCCATTTTAGTTTTAACGCATGCGATTTTACTTTTGTTTACTAAAATAACCGAAATGTTAAAATTCCGGTTTCAAACAATTATCAAACAATTGTTTTCGCACGAAATAAGTTTAGCGTAACAACCCTGTACTTGATTTTGCCTAGGAAGTTTTCACAACGAGCTGAGTACCAAGCAAATGAAAAGTGAACGAATTGTTTGGTTCATGAAATTTTTGTTATTTTTTATACGCGTACTTCTTATGGCAACAAAAATTTCATAAAAACTGAATACCTGGGTTTAGAAAGGGGTAAAAAGAAAAGACTTAGATTTCAAAATTCAACAAAAATCGGAATGTAAAATGGATGATTGAAAAAGGCACAAAAATTATGAAACTTCAAAAAGTTAGAAATTCGGGTATGAATGGTTTATAACTTGTTGAAAATAGTGTATGTGGATTAGAAGGGGGCAAAATAGCGGTAAAAGTAGGAAAAAATAGGTCTTGATTGCATGGGGTTGTGAATGTTTTGGATCTAACACCGAGCATGTTGTTCGTAATTTTGAAAAAATTTAGAAAAACACCTGTGTTTGCTTATTTTTTCGAGTACATCAACCGCATTTTAAGTGACGGTTAACGTGCTTTTTATTATCTGAAATGGGTCGCGAAGAAATTTTGTGTATGAAAAATATATTTTGTACGACGTAGGCAATGGTGCAATGGTTAGTGTGCGCGGCTCCTGCACATGAGATCCTGGGCTCGATCCCTGCTTTGACCACCTTAAAATATCGTTCGGCGGCGGTCACCTCGCATAGTGACGGTGACACTATCGAGTATATAGCCATGAAACATCTTCTCAAAATACCGTTCGGAATCGGTGTATAACTGTAGGTACCAATCAGTGAATGAAAACTGGAAAGCGCACAGCTCAGTGATTGTGAGAAGTTCTCCCCTGTCCCTTCATTGGATGTAATGGGAAACCATTTATTTATTTTTATTTTTTAGACAATAATATATCACTCATCATACAGTTTTTTCATTCACAATTTTCCAAACGATTTGGTCGCATTCTCAAGTTTTTCCCCTTTTGACCCTTTTTAACCACATTCACTTTTTTCCCACATTCCTAACCTTTTCAAACGTTTTTCTCGCATTTTAAAGTTTTACCCTTTTCGTCCCCCGTTTTTTTACCCATTTATAACCACATCCACAATTTTTGCACATTCCTGACCCATCTAAACGATTTTCTCGCATTTTAAAGTTTTACGCTTTTCGCCCACCATTTTACCCCCATTCAATATTTTTGCACATTCCTAACCTTTCCAAAAGATTTTTCACGCACTTTCAAGTTTTACCCTTTTTACCCATTTTACACATAACGGGACAAATCGGAAGCGAGCAATATTTTAAAATCTTTGAAAATAAAAATTCGGCTCCCGAGCCAAAAATAAAACTCGGGAGTTTAAAGATTTAAATTTTCAGAGAATTAAAAATTAACCTCCCCTTTAAATTATTCGAGCGAATTGAAAATGAATGGCTCTCCGTAATCTGGTATTTTGTTTTTGTATTGTTGGTAAACATTTGTGTAGAGTGTGGCAACTGAATCGAATAAACAAAAACAAAATGCCTGTTGTTGCTGTAGTTGTAGACAGCAGCAACACACCTTACTTTCGTTACAGTTGTCAAACTCTACACAAATGTAGACCAACAAACTGCACATACATGGTTTCCCATTACATTCCATGAAGCGATTGGGGACAGCTTCTCACAACCAGTGAGCTGTGCGCTTTCTAGTTTTACACTCACTGATTGGGACCTACAGTTTAAACAGGTTCGGAATAGTACTCTACTATACGTGATAGATAACACAGTGCGACAAATGAGTAGTTTTTCTTTAGGGTCTCAACGAAACCAAAAAAAAAATGATGAAAGTCCATTGGCGATGTATCAGAAAACCCCTCTCAGTTTTGGCCCAGATCATCACAATTTTTTTATAGGCCAAACAAGATTTCAGGTGTTGATCAACGCTGTACTTCTGATTACACTTCAATATATTCTAAACCGTTAGATATTTTTTCATTACAAACTTCTGCACAATAGTAGGTCTTTCCTCGTTGCATAATGTTGACTAAAATACACCGTCACTTCGCCAAATGACGAAACGTCAAACAAAGTTTGATATTTTTTGGATTTCTTGTAATTTTTCAGCACACGGTAAATAATTTGGGATAACTGTAGTAGAAGGAATTATAGCCCACAAAATTCTTGATAACTTTGCAAAATACCGTCATCAACAAAAGTTCCATTTATTGGTCCAAAATTGGTGTAGAATTGTAGTATTTTATAATTTTTCCGTTTTTTCGCTTATAACTTGCCAAATATAATCATCTAATTTTGGCCATATTCAGAAAAGTTGCATTGCTTAAGATCCTTTACAATACGGTGAAAATACTAACCAACAAAAGTATAATTTAAAGTAGTAAATTTATTATATCAGTTAAACATTTTTAATTTTTAACACAACATTAATTTTTAACATTTCAACATTACATTACATTACATTCTTAAGCTGTACAATAACAACTACAAATAATTGTCCAGAGTTTCATTTTAAAGATTATTGACAAAGGAACTAGTCAACAAAAATAGTTGTTCAATGGAAAAAAATGCTTGTCCATGATGAAATCGTTGTTTTCTAAAAGCGTAAACCTGGGGTTTTTAGGAAAAAATCGTCCAGTCAATGCTGGAACCATTTGAAAAACTTAAAGTGTATATGTCACTGAAAATTAGCTTTCTGCATTTACAGTTGGACTATCTCGGCAAATAGAACGCAGAACAAATGAACAGGGTGAGCGTTACCATCAGATTTCTCTGCCGTTCGAAGAAAGGTATAACTTCGCTTTTGTTATATGTTTTAAATGGACTTCATATATATATATTCTATATAACGGTTCCGCCAAATAAAAATGCTATAAAAAAAATACTGAATATTTTCTCAAATTTCTTTTTTTTATTTGAAAGTACAATCCTTCCGGTTAATAATGGAAAATAATTTCATTCAAATGGCTGCCTCGGCTGGCCATGCAGTAGCCTACACGATCGGTCCAATTTTTAAGCACATTATCGATTGTGTGCAGCTGTATTTCACCAATGGCTTCACGAATATTGTCCTTTAAAGCGTCAATTGTCTCTGGCTTGTCGGCGTAACACTTATCTTTGAGGGCACCCCACAAATAATAGTCCAACGGTGTCAAATCGCAGCTCCGAGGTGGCCAAACGACATCAGCTCTGCGGCTGATAATGCGATCTTCAAAAACAGGGCGCAAAACATCGAGTGTAGCTTCGGCTGTGTGGCTTGTAGCGCCGTCCTGTTGAAACCAAATGTTGCCAATATCCTCCTCTTCAATGTTTGTGAACAAAAATTCATTCAACATGGCCCGATAACGATCGCCATTGACTGTAACGGCCACTCCTGCGACTCGTTGACTCGTTTTGGGTGCATCGGCTTTTCAATGTATGCGTGCGGGTTTTCTGTGCCCCAAATGCGACAATTTTGCTTGTTTACATACCCGCCAAGATCAAAATGAGCTTCATCTGAAAAGATGATTTTTTTGGCTGACGGTGCTTCTCTTCTTCCGAAAGCCGTACGCAATTTTCCCACACATTCTGCAACATTACCATGATTTTCAAAGTAATGTCGCAATATTTCCCAGCGTTGCTCAAGCGTATACACAACCATATTCGTTCAGCGGAAGGATAAAACTAATTATCTGTCAAATCATACATGAGCTAAGTGTTAACATTCACGAAATAAGCACTAGTTGAAAAAAAAACGTTAGATGGCGGACTCTTTATTTAAAGGGAAAAAATCACCAAACGCAATCCTGGCTGAAATACGCTGGTGGTATTGTAATAAACACAATGACCAAGAAAATTCACAGAAAAGCGCAGAAAAACGAACACAAACCATTAGTGTTGATGACGTTGAATCTGAATTTAAGCGACAACTGTGAGTCTCCTCCATCTAAAAAAAAGCGTGCAAAGGCTGAAGTCCTTCGTTGATAGTGCTCTTTAAACTATAATTTATGTAGGAATTAATATATAATTTCAAAAACTTTTTTTTTGCATTGAACAACTATTTTTGTGGCTTTGTTTCTTGGCAATAATATTGAAAATGATTTGATCTAAAACTCTGAATATTTGTAGTTGCAATTGTATAGCTTAAGCAATGTGAGCATGTAATGTTAAAAATTAAAAATGTTAAACTGATATAATTAGTTTAGTACTGTAAATGACACTTTTGTTGTTTATTGTTTTGACCGTATTGTAAATGATCTTAAACACTACAACTTTGCAGAATATGGCCATATCTATTTGATTATATTTGGTAACTTCTATGTGAAAAAACGAAAGAAATTATAAAATATTATAATTCTACACCATTTTTGGAGTACTAACTACAACTTTTGTTGATTAGTGTTGATTGTGGGCTATAATTCCTTCTAAAACAGTTACCCCAAATTATTTACCGTGTGCTGGAAAATTACAAGAAATCCAAAAAAGATCAAATTTGGTTTGCCGTTACGTCATTTAACGAAGTGACGTTGCATTGTTTACAAAATGTGTATTAGTCAACATTGTGCAACGATGAATGAGCTACAATTTTGTAGAAGGTTGTAATGAAAAATATCTAACGGTTTAGAATATACTGAAGTATAACAACAATTACAGCTTTGATCAACAGCTGAAATCTTCTTTGGACTATTTCTGTTACCTCGCCAATGGGGTTTCATAATTTTTCAGTTTCGTTGAGGACCTAATTTCACTGTCGCACAGTGTAATTCAATATGTATAACATTTACCGCGCGTTGTTGGGAAAAATGTAATGGAATTTTGTTTCAAACGAAAATAATTACTTTCATTTTTTCTTGTATTTCAAACTTTGAACATAAATATCTCCGGTCGTAGAAGGGTTAATGCGAAGTATTATACCTTAAAACAAAGCCTGAAGTGTTGCCTACAACCTGAGTCTAGGTAGAAAATAGGTTTACTAGGGCTGTTTTTTGAGAAAATCAGATTTTTAGCAACAAAGTGAGGTTAAAAAATCGTATTTTTAAATTTCTCCCCAACGGGTTAATAAAATGTAATATATTTATATGCAGATTTAAAGAGTTTTTAACGGTCTTTGTAATGATATTCACCGGAACAAGATCGGACCATAAATATGTGAGATATGGCCAATTATATACTCAAGCTTTAAAGGCCCATATCTCAAGAAGTTGGACCGAGCGCAAACAATTGTTTTTTCTATTTTAATAAGCTTTTTAAGCCCTTTTAGGCAAAAAAAAAAAATTGGCCTATGGCCGGTAAAATTTGTTTAAATAGCGCAGACTTAGCTATATCCATATATACCGATTTCTCAAAAACTGGAGCCAATCTGACACTTCCAAATGTACTTTCGCACTCAGGGGACTCCCCCTAATAGTTCGAAAAGGATTCATCGAAGTTAATTTTTTCGACTATCACAGTGTAATCGATCCTTCAAATTTAAAGATATAAAACTATACGCAGTTTTCCATTAAATAACATAATTTAAATGAAATTTCTCTGTGGGAGCCATTTTGAAAATTTTTGTTTTTGAGTCGCTTCTTCTTGATAACGATTCATCATTTAATTTTTTGAAATTGAATATGTGGCAACATTGTCATTGCTCAAGTCGGAATTAAAGTGGGGAATTCAAATGACGCATAATATCGCTTAGCTGCCCCGTACTAATTAAGCACTAATTAACTTTAGAATTGTTGATTTTATTCGTGAAGGTCATCATTACAATAGGTAATATGTATGTACAAAAAAAATTCGTACAAAAAATATTTTTCAATGTTAACAAATAAAGAACTGGTTTCACTGAAAAACTGCTTTTGAAATAAATAATGTGCCAAATGGCTCCGACTTTATTCAGTTTTCTCCTTCCTCTGAAAAGTAACAAAAAATTGAGATATGTCTTTTCTATATCAAGCCATCGATATATTTTAATAAATAAGATTTGTCATTTGGACATATTCGAATCCATATTTCTTTAAAGATAACGGTGACCATGACGTTATAACTAGTTAACTTCTCATGCTGTCATTCGATGATTTTGATAATTTTTTGCCCAAATTGCACGAGCTGAATCTGGCAGGCATGTGGTCTCAACCAGACGGCGCCACATACCATAGGGAGTTGGATTCGGTAAACAATTTATCTCACGTTAAGGATAAGGGAGTTGGCCACCTAGATGAGTGTGATTTAAAGTTTTTAGCCTAATTTTTTGTGGAGTTACCTGATGTCACTCTTCTTCGCCTATTAACGTGTTTTTATTAGCGACATATGTAGGTAAATTTATACATAGATATGCCAACTCGCTCCTTGGGTTTTTAGACTGATTGGAAGCGAACTTGTGGAAGTTGGAAGTCAAGAGAAGAATTCTGTTGCTGACGTTTGATAAATATGGCTGAAATTGTTACTGTGAAGGTGAAAAATATGTAAATAAATAAACATCGTTAATGCACAAAATTAAAAATAGAAGATTTTGTTCGATGTTCGCACAATTTGTTGTAATTAAACAACAAAACAGCTGACAGCAGTTCGTTATATAATGGTAGAAACGCAAAGTGAAACGTAAGATGAGAGGGATAACAAATCGTTTACTGTCTTTACACGATGACATTAATTGCGTGGAATTTGATCAATTCTCTTTTGAAGTTGTTGCGGAAATCAGCGTTTAAACGCTGAAAATTCATGATATTAGTGCCTGCTATTTTTACATTTTCCTTTTCTGAGTGCTCTTCTAGGTGTTGTTAATGTTAGTAAACGGACAAATAACACAACGCAAAAAGCAAGAATGGAGGAAAAATTAACAACAAATGTCAAAATCATAAGAAAGTTGTAAAGAGCATAAAGAGAAACACCCTGCAACTAATTTCGAGGGAATTACATGGTATTTTCCCCTCTATTCTTGCAAAATTTGCGGAGAAAGTGCCCTGGTGTAAAGACAGTATATTATGAATAAATTAAAGGGTTTTTCAACAGAGACGCTACAAAAGTAAATCGATAGGGACAGCAAACGACGAGATATTTTTTCCCGCTCTTTTGACATTTCTCTTCAGTAAGGTTTGCCAAAGATATACGAGCCAACAACGAGTCGAAATTATTAAAATTTACTACCGAAATTTGGAGTCAGTGGCCTCGACTTTAAGAGGCCTCAACAATCAGCGATGAGGCTCATTTCTGGCTGAATGGCTTCGTCAATAAGCAAAATATGTGCTATTGGTCAGACAGCAATCCACACGTAATCCATGAGTCATCATTGCATCCCGAAAAAATTACGGTTTGGTGACCGGCACATTACTGTGAATGCGAATCGCTACCGTTCATTGATAACCGAATATTTTTGGCCCCAAATTGGAGGACTTGTGGTTCCAACAGGACGGCGCCACAAGCCACACAGCGAATGCCACAATCAATTTATTGGAAACCAAGTTTGGTGAACGTGTTATATCACGAAATGGCCCACTCGATTGGCCGCCTCGGTCGTGCGATTTGACGCCGTTAGATTATTTCCTGTGGGGCTACGTCAAGTCTATGGTCTATGTCAACAAGCCAGCGACGATTGATAAACTTCGGACTTCTGCAAGCGTGCTCGTGGTGGCCATGCAAAAGAAATCGAGTTCCATACAAAATGGCATCGAACGTACTTTCACAGGAATAAAGAATTTCATTGGTATCTAAAACCGGTTTTGTTTTATTTAAAACAACGTTTGTAGCGCTCTTATTGAAAAACCCGTTATAATTATAAAAAATCGTAGCCAATAACAAATCAGCCGTTATATAGTTAATGATCTAACCACCTCTTAGCTAAATAACGATATTTCAGTTTCAACTGGCAACTTACAACATAATTTTAGACGAAATTAGACTTGTGTCGAACTCGTTCACTAGTTCTCGAACTCGTACATTTAAGGTGCCCGGACATAACAATATTATGTTCATGAGGGTGTTGTATGGTCACCCTAAATGAACTACCCAACTCTAGACGAAATCATGCACTAATTCTCGAACTCGTTGAATTAAGGTGCTCGGGAATAACAATATCGAACATAGTCGCCATACTGGACAAGTAAATTATGTTCGTGGGAGATCATATCTCAGGACCCTAAATAGAGTGGGGAAGTTGTAAGCATATCCTCCAAGAACGCTCCAATGTGTTGATGCAGGAGAGGTGAACGATGGGCACAGATTGTTTACGCACAAGATAAATTTGGCCGATTGCGGATCTCAAGAGGTCCATTAACCTTTTGTCTCTAGCCAGGCCCAAGGTATCAATGCCGGTTTTACTTTTAACGGAACACTGTCTAATTGGTAGACATGCGGCGAAACTAAGGGTCGGGGCAAATCACTTCTGTAGAAGCTTTAAGGATGAGGAACGGGACGAATACACATATCTTCCCTGAACGTTTCCAGCACTAGCCGGTAAGGGGATGTCAACTATGGAATCCTACCTATTAAGGGACCTGCGATAATTCTTGGAGCAATCTAATTGGTTCTCTGGAGGACCTTGCGCTTAATCTCACTAGCCCTGGTTGTTCAGGAACTTATTTGTATGAATATGCAGTTCATTTAGGGTGCCCAGCTATGCTTCTCACGAACTTAATCTAAGTGCCCGATATGCCGATTATATTCGTCAGTGATATACCTGGGCACCTTAAATGAATGAGTTCGAGAACTAGTGAACAAGTTCGACCTAAGTCTAAAATGAACTACTTATATACTTATCGTTCCGGAACTACCCAACTGTAGTATGTTGAGTGTTTCGGTTTGATTGCATCGAGTATAAGAGCATACATGTATGGCAGAAAATTGGGTGCTTGTGCTGCGACTATTTTTGTGTTCTGTATGGGGTAGATCAGGGTGTTCTATGCTAAAGCTGATGTACCTTAGAGTTGGGAAAACATGCCGAATAAAGTAAGAAAGAGAAATAACGATAGATGACTGGAACTATTTAGAGTTGCCCAATGCGCTTTTCCAGGGGGTATCCATGAGACTGCTGATCGACTATGAAGTAGGAAACCGATACAAATCAGAGTGGATGGGCGAGAGAAGCAACCAGAACCAAACCATGCAGCAGGCTAAGTGTTTGATTGAAAATAATGATAACTAAATTATGTTTTATATTGGTTGCATCGAACGAAAATACGCATTCCCTTTAACTTCTGTCCGTTTAATGACCAACCAAAGAGTAAAATTCAACAGCAACTCGAACCTTATAAAATGGCCTACACCTCGTCGTCATCGAGAGAACGGAAAGAGATGGATATAGATTCTATGTGCTCTGTGGTTTTTCACACACTTGCCTTTGTGCATTGAACCAGAGATTAATTGGCAAGAGTTAAAAGTGATGGGAAGTGACCTGTGAGTCCTGATCTGGCACCGCCGACTTCAATTTATTCCGGAGTCTGCAAAAATTTTTGAATGGAAAGTCCTTCAATACAGAAGAGGACCTACAAGCCGAGTTGTTCGAGTATATTTGTAGGAAGAACCAGTTATTCTATAAATTTGGGATCAAATATCAGTGAAAAAAATTGCACCTACATTATGGATTAAAATAAATTATTTGAATAAAATAATTGAAAATTATTATGAACAAAAACAGAAAACGAAAATAAGACGACAAAACTTAAATAATTTTTCGATAACTAATTTCTATGACAAATTTGCCGATAACTCGCTCAGTTATCGAGATGTCGTGGGTTAAATTTCTAACAAAATCTATAGCTTTTTTAACCAATTCACTCGCCCAGAGGGGTACAACTCCTGAAAATAAGCCCAAAAATTAAATTAAAGTTATCGATAACCTCCTTAGTTATTGAGATATATGGATCTGTTTTATATGTGCTAAACTTTGGGGAGGGTATGAATATGTGTATTTTTATCAAATTTTATATTCTCATAATTAAATACTGCAAAAGCCTCTTTGGGACAATAATTTGCTGTTAACCGGAACCGGTTCAAATTCCCGGTTCTTTGCGGAACTGGACCCGTCAGAACCGGTTCTTAAAATACACAACCGCACATCACCACTACGACTGCCTTTGCAAAATGACTTCAAACGAAGTCATCAGGCAAGAGCAATACCTCCGCACTTATAAGTATGTACAGCTTTAGGGTTTTTTGCAGAGGGAAGTTCCCAGGACCTATGGCAACGACTTCAACCTTCTGTTTGTTTTTTGTTCTAAATATGAATAAATAAATGGTTTCCCTTTACATCCCATGTAGGAATTAGGGAGAGTTCCTCACAACCAGTGAGCTGTGCGCGTTCTAGTTTTACACTCACTGATTGTGACCTACATTTTTACACCGGTTCCGAACGGAATTTTGAGAAGCTTTTTCATGGCTAAGTAGTCGATAGTGTCGCCATCACTGAGCCGTCTGAGCAGGGATCGAACCCACATTCTCATGTAGAAGAGCTTCGCACACTAACAACGGCTAAAAACTATAAACCAACCAAAAATTCGAGTTCGCCAATATAAACACTATAAGGCAACTGAAGTTGCCAGCTTTCAGTTGGCAGTTGCCATATGTAATAACTTTTCGGCAACATGCAAAGCACCTGATGTTCGGTTGCTATCGATAATCAACCCATTAAAACGACCCATGGGTTTTAACAAGAAATAAAACAGCGCTAAAAATGGACGATTAAGGAAACTCGTAACAATATATTATATTCCAAGAGATTAACAATTTGTATTCGTGTAATATTAATTATACATATCTAAAATTTACTATTAGAAGGCGGATTGCCTTTTAATAAAAAATTCCATAACGATGATCCATCTCAGCCATTGAATTCGGCAGCCGTGGGGAAATCCTCAATTAGGAAATTCGCCGGGAGGTAGGCGAATACTTTGCTCAATCTATTGCTCAGCACTGCTTCAGCTGCCTCGGATATAGTGGGTGATAATACTGGGATGAAGTCACGCCAATTTTGATTGATTAGAGCATTTGTGCTTTCTTGAAGCTCTCTTGGGCCATCGAAAACATTGTCTATATGGAATCCTGCCACTTCTCCAATAGTAAGGCGAAGTTTCTTGATGTCAAGGAAGGTTAAACCGAATTCATCGCGGGGCTTAAGTTGAATAATAATGTTCAGCGAGATATTATCTTAAAAAAAAAAAAAACAACAAAATTTATTAGAATAACATGTGTTTCATTAGTTAAGCAATGGGATTAGTTCTGTCATGATTTTAACTGAATGGAAAAAATAAAATCCTTGAAAATTGTACTACTACGTCAGACAAGCCAGTGATGGAAATTTTTCTTAGGATGACCAATTTATAATTAAATTTATAATTAAATTGGTCATCCTAAGCTGAAAAATTTTAATTTCTTGCGACTTGTTTTACCTTGACTTGCAAAGCGAACACTATAGAGTACTACCCAGTGTATTCAGTGCATGATTAGCTTTTTGCGATCCCTTCATTAATTTTCTGTAAACAATGGGTAAGTTATCCAAATCCACTAACCTACTACACTGAAAGAAAAACGCTTTGTCGTGGGGATGAAATATGTTCTTCAGTGCGTTTACAATACTCCAGCGAAAAGTTCTATACATACATAGTTGTCCAAACGCAAGTTTCTTTTTACAAATTAAATCCAAGTTCATTTCTTCCATTTCAGCATATGGGCAATTCCACAGAAAAGTCCACATTTTATCACATCACGTCCCCCTCGTTAATTGCTTATTTTTTAAAACTAGTTAGTAAGATTGTTTTCTCATCTCTTATTAAATATAAAGCTTCTTACATTCTGTATTTAGTACAAGAATAGAAAACAATCGAACTTCATGGTCCTAAAATATAAACAATTTACGACGGTGACGTGATGCGACATAGGGTGGCACTTTCTGTGGAAATGCCCATATCAAAAGCCCGTAATCATGGGTCTTTAACGCTTACCGTTAACTGAAATGGTGTTTCCAGAAGGAATTTCAAACAAAAAAAAATAGGCCAATGATCCCACTACTCCAAAATCCACATCAATCTCTCACTCTCTATAGATGCATTGGCTTTTCGACAATGACGAGCGGGTTTTCCGATTCCCAGATGTGGCAAATTTTGTTTGCTGACATAGCCGCCGAGCGTAAATCGAATCGTTTTGGCCCGTGGAGGTCTTATTCTGACCGATATCCAATATTTCGGAGAGAAAAAATCTATCAGTGTCAAAATAACATATGATTTAAGAAATTCCTGTATTTGGACCACTAGTTATACAAATTTTCTTTTATCGATTACATTACAGCTATGCATTGCTGCAACAATTAAAATGTTGTTGCTCTAACGAATACTTTAATTATGCGGTTTGGAGACAAAAGACTTAATTCATTGATACAGCTGATCGAAATGGTAGTTGGAATTTGATAGACACCAGATTGGATGAGAGAATGAGTGATAATCAACCAGAAGCAAGGGGTTTCCACAACACAACTGATCGACTAAGTATGTAGTAGGAAAATGATAGAGAACAAAGTGGATGGGCGAGAGAACGATAAGCAACCAGAAGCACGCCATGCAGCAAACTAAGTTTAATTAGTATCTGATTGATACTAATGACAGCAAAATTATGTTGGTTGCATCGAACGAAAATACACATTTCCTTTTATTTCTGTCCGTTTTATGCCCAACCAAAGAGTAAAATACAACAGCTACTTGAACTCAATGAAATGGAGTCATCGAGAGAACGTAAAGAGAGGGATTGAGAAAGAGTCAATTGCTCTATGGGTCGGGCTGCTGTTAGAAGTTGGACATACAACACTGAGGAATTAAAAAAAGAATGAGCATTTTCGTTCGATACAACTAGCATCAGGTATAAGTTAGCTGTCATTTGAATCGATGAAACACTATTTCAACTTTTTTTACTCCTAGTTGCTTATCACTGATCTAACTTCTAATGTCAACCTGAACTCAATGAATTCTCTAACTACCTCGGTGACCACAAGAAAACATAAACCAGCTGATGGAAACTCTTACTATTGCCATGGTAAAAATGTCATGATAGTATCAGTAGATGTTGTCGCAATTGTGGGCGACAACAATAGTTATTTTGTTCTCAATTTCACCACAAATGTATACAAACTCTAATAGTAAACAACGAAGTACAACTCGACAGTTACAAGCATGGTAGAATCTTATAGAAACCGCCTTCATATTCATAAAAAGTTGTGAGATGTTTGAGAGAGGGTTTCTGTATGACTAACTGTCTCTCAGTCCTCTCACAACTTTCTATAAATTAGGCCATGTTTCTTTAAAGAGAGAAAATTTGTCTCATCTGACGTTTCCTTTCGCACTTTTCGTGGTGCGGCCGGTGTGATAGGAGCTGGTCAGCTTACACCAGGTGAAGTCACAAAATCGTAAACCGTAAATTTTAGACGTATTTTTGACTTTTTTGTTATTTAATGTTAGTATACATTTGTGTTGTATTTAACATAATAATTTTAACACCCAAAACGGGTTGTGGTTCGTTTCTTGTTGGTTGGTTTGAACAATTGCCTATATCTGGTATTATTAAAGCAATTCTTTCCAATATCCGACGTCCATATCACACCTGGCCGAATGTCAGAAATTTGCTAAACGAAATGTTAAGTCTATATACTATGTGTATTAGTCTGTGCGTAGAATTATCTATTAAGTGGTTGCATTAGAAATTCCGTGGTTAAGCTGTCAAAATTAGCTGAATAACGAAAAAGTCTAAGTACACAAAATGTGAAAAATGTAATAAACTTGTCTTACTTGATACAAAGTCTATGCTATAAATTGCATCTTGATTGAAAATCTTTGAATTTTATTAACAAACAAAAAGAAACAAAATCAAATTTGACATCTTATCCACGAAAGAGATGAAATAACCCCAAATCAGTTGGGCTGACGCTTTCACCTGGTAGATAATTCTGCCATGGTTGCAAGCGCCACGGCAAGAAACAAATCAAATCATCTTTTCTAATAACACAAACCAGGGGGATTCTATGGCACAGCTGATCGAAAAAGTACTAGGCCGATGATGGATAATGAGAGAGCAAAGAAGACAGGAACTAACTTTAAATAGTGTTTATTGATACTAATGACAGCTAAATTATGTTTTATATTGTTTGCATGGAACGAAAATACGCATTCCCTTTGATTTCTGTCCGTTTTATGTCCAACGAAAGTGTAAAATTGGTAAAATACAGCAGCAAATAAAACTCTATGAAATGACCTACTACCTCTTCGTCATGAGGAGGCATCGAAGAGAGCAATGGAAACTCTTAAGTATTTTTCTATGCATAAGCTCAACTAGTTTAACTACAGAGCAATAGATAAGAATCGCCATCCCTCTCTCTACGTTCTCTTCGTTCGTGTTCGTGTTGCTGTTGTATGCTACTCTCTTGTTGGACATAAAATGGACATAAATAAAAGATAATGCGCATGTTTGTTAGATGCAACCAACATAAAACATTATGCAGCTATCATTATAATCAATCAAAAACTATATAAACTTAATTTGCTGCATGGTATGCTTCAGGTTGCATATTGCTCTCTCGCCTCTCTACTCTGTTTTCTATTTATTTCCTACTTCATATTCAATCTGCTGTCATATTCAATCAAATGGTGTTTGATTCAGGCGGCTTCGATGGCACAGGTGATCACCCTTAGACTTGGAACAACATGCAGAATAAAGTAGGAATGAGAAATAGCGATAAATGACTGGAAGTATTTAGAGGTGCTCAATGTGTTTTTCACATATCTGCATTTGTACATCTACTCTGTTTTCTATTTATTTCCTACTTCATATTCAATCTGCTGTCATATTCAATCAAATGGTGTTTGATTCAGGCGGCTTCGATGGCACAGGTGATCACCCTTAGACTTGGAACAACATGCAGAACAAAGTATGAATGAGAAATAGCGATAAATGACTGGAAGTATTTAGAGGTGCTCAATGTGTATATCTGCATCTGCATTTGTACATCGCAACAAACCGAACGTGAAAAATCCATCAACGGAAAATGTTTTGTGGTAATTAAATCTGGGAACAAAGCTAAATGTAATGATGTGTTAGAGTAAAATTATTTATATAGATTTGAATTAAAATTAAAATATTTTCCAAGTAATACAGTGACTATTCCAAGAGTTCCAGTCCAGTACCATTTCAGTTGAATACTCTTCTTGTATCAATCTATGGTTTGACATCGTACGAAAATGTGCATTATTTTCTACTGTTCATTTTATGCCGATCAATATAACTAGCTCGGTGACAACAAGAGAGTGTAAAACAGCCGATGGAAACTCTTATATATTATTCTATGATAGTGTAGAGTAGATACTACTCATCTAAATACTGGACTAGACAAGCAGTCTTGAACGGCCATTCAAGACATTTGCTTTTTTTCAAGACAAGTACTGTAGGAAAGTTGCGGCAACCAAATACTTCAGTGTTCTTAAAATAATTCATTCGGGTATGTGTGTGAATTTGTAGATAGTGCCCAAAAACCCGTCATTTTTTAAAAATCGGTTTTAGGTTTGTTCGAAAAATCAGTTTTTCAAGAAACCGGTTTTCGGTTTTTAATATTGGCAAAAGACGGTGGAACCGGGTTTTTCTGTTTGTTTTATTTTAAATTAAATTACACATGTAGCACTTCCAACACATTTGTTTAGCAACCATTTCATATACTTATTGCTGCTTAAAACTCAAAATTTTACAACTTTATTTAAATTTGACAATCACGGTTTAATTTTAAATTAAAGTTTAATATGAAATTTAAAAGTTTTATTCAAATTCATATTATACTCATTTAAATTCCAAAATCAAATTCGAAATTTGAATGACATTTGCATGTATGAAAATATTATTAAATTCAAAACATTCATTATGAAAGAATTTTAGGTAGGAAATTTGGAAAAAATTTAAAAATTGTTATTCAAATCATAAAATTATTTTGAAATTTGAATAAAAATATTGTTTGGAAATGTCATTTAGAACTCATTGAAGCATAAAATCATATTTGGAAATGGATATCATGTTTCTTAATCCAAAATTTCATTAAAGTACCAAAATCATATCATTTATTATTTTTTTTAAGGATATGAACGCAAATTGAGTAGAAACCGGCTAACCGATTAAACGACGTCAAATAACCAGTTTTCGGTTTGTTCGAAAATTACATTTTTAAAAAAACCAGCATATGGTTAATGACACCAAAACCGGTTAACCGGTTTTTCGGTTTCGGGCCTATACCTGTAGAGTATAAAAAACAATGCTATTACTTCTACTTCGCCTCTCATCGTATTGTGTTTTTGTTTACACACGCATACACTCATAAACGAACGCTTTGTCGGCAGTACCCCGACGTAATTGGTTGTCGCAACTTTGCTACAGTATATGACTTGAAAAAAGAGCAAATGTTTCTCTATTGACGTAAAAGAGCGAGTTAAATTATCTCTAATATGTTATTCTGTGTGTCGACCTACTTCTCTGCACTAAGGTGCATAATAATCGTCCTTGAAGTTGTTAGATTTTTCAAGCCTTTCCATTTCCATTTTTGATTTTATTACAAATCTCAGCCTTATAGTCGATTGACCTAACAAAAGGTGGCTTGAAAAAGGATGGAAACTTTTCACTCCAACGTAAAATATGTGCTAATTTTATCACGGAATTTCCAAAAAATTAATATATTATTATTATTAATACTTACCGATTTTAAGATCTGTTTTACCGGATCCATCCAAATCCAAATTTAAAACACGTCCTTTAATTTTGTAATTGGCTTTAGTTACAAATCTTGGTGCAATCACTTTGAATTTAGCAGTTAAGGTTTTGAAATCGAAACTAAAAAAAAAAAAAATTGGAAAAATATGGAAACGTTATGCGAATCAAAATTTAGTTGTTTGCTACGATTATGCTCACGTGAAATCGACTATGTCCAAATCGCTAAAACCGTATAGTTTGGCATCGAGAAGATCAACATTGATTTGGGCCAGTGGATTATCATCGTTTTGAGCGAGACCAATACGTTTCACTTGCAAAGGATCTAGCGTACCAATGGATTTCAAACCAGGAACACCTTTCGAGCGAAGAAGCGTTAATCAAAAACGAACAAAATGTACAAAGTTTAAATCTTAATATTCATACAGTGGAGTCTGCATTATGACGCACAATTTTAAAGATCTATGGGATTTAAGTTACTAACACATAATTCAATGATTTTTATACGTTACCATCTTTCCATTCTCTGAAAATCGCCTTAAGATTGCTAACAAAGCAGGAGTTGAACTGCCCATCTGATCGCCGGCAGCCTGATAAAAATGTCGCTGTAACAAATAGAAGATTCGCATTATCACACTTATTCTGAATACTTGGATTGGATTTGAAACTGGGTTCGAGGGACCCGTGTTACATACGTCTTTCGGCAAGATAATTATCGCGGGCTATTACAGTGGCCAGGATGGTCAGGACCACAATTGTGTATAATTGTATTTGACGATTCATTGTGTATTGAAACTCGAAACTTCACTTGTTTAATGTTATATAAAAATTTATTTTACTGTTTAAAACATTAGACACCAAAAGACATTCAGTGCGCGCGCCTATCCACTCGTCAATGTGCCAATGTTAAAACTACAAAACTGATCTTTGTTTCAAATTAAGATGTTAATATGAATTTTTTGAATCTATGAAATCTGGCTTCCAATGCTAGATGAATAAATAAATATGCTTAAACTTGTTTCGTGCTTAGCGTCTTCGTTAGATGAACCAGTTGGTGGGTAATTAAATGCACAAATGTATCAATGATAAATATAAAATGATAAATGATAAACACTTCACTGACTGCAAAATGCAAAAGCAGTTCCGAACATCTTGACCCAAAAATCTCTCTGTTTTTGTAGCGGTTTGATAGGCAATTTGATAAATTGATAAATATCGCTTGTGCCGCAAGATTTTTGATTTTATTTCGTTATGTCCGAGTACGAATTACTTAAATGGAATGAATCACCAGTGAAACATTTGCTCAGTTACTTATATTTCCTCTTAACAACTAATAAAATAACTTTCGGTTATTTGCAGAAGAGGCTCCAACAGCCAGGCTGTGTCTTATCCTATTTGACACGTACCATTCCCAAGCATGGTAGAGATCGGAAAAGGTGAATGAAAGTCCGCAGGCACGGTGAGACCATTGTGCCAGAGGAGGCCAATTGTGGGAATAAACTGAAATTTATTTTGTTTGTCAGGAATAACAATACACAATCACTAATATGTACACTAGGGTGTCCCAAAAAAATTTTCTTTTTCGATTTTCATGGTTGCTCAAGCTTGCTTGGAAAGCTTATAGGGTAAAGTATTTTTGAGATTGTTTTCAGATTTTTCGGAAGAGGTTTAGAGGTCGCACAAGTCGAATTTCCCCCAAAAATCGGGTATACCGGACGTTTTTTGAATTTTACTTCAAACTCGGTAATTAACCACGATTTTCTTAGTTTTTCATACAATGGGTGAAAGGCTTAAAAATGGTATAACTCGGGAACAGTAACAGCAAATTAATTTTGTTTTTGTGCAAAATTGCTTAGAATTTATGCGTCTTTCAAAGCGCATCATTAGTGGTTTACATTTTCATAGGAATTTTAAAAGATATAAAGCGTTATTTTCAAAATTTACCCAAAATTTACGAAACAAATTAATACGTGGTACCTTATTGAGCAAACTCATTGCCGAAACTGGTGGTTTGTGTATATACAATAAAAGTTTGGACTGTTTGCATTAAAAATGTTGACTTAAAAACTAAGAAATCGTGGTTAATGACAGAGTTTGAAGTAAAATTCAAAAAACGTCCGGTCTACCCGATTATTGGGAGTAATTCGACTTGTACGACCTCTAAACCTATTCCGAAAAATCTGCAAAAAAAATCGCAAAAATACATTACCCTGTAAGCTTTCAAATAAAGCTTGAGCAAAAATAATTTTTTATTGGTGGGACACCCTAATGTACTAATTGTTTAAAAAGAGGTTGTCCACAGGGGTTCGCAGTTTTTCTACAATGTTAAAAACGCCGACTCTAAAATTATGGGCACCGACTCCTATTGCGACTGCAACTACGAATCCGATTCCAAATCCACAAATAAACCAAGCGTATTTAAATGTTTCTTTTTGTTTAATGGCACCAACATCCTAGAAGCACGTACATTTTCAAAATAATTCATTCTATCAAATTAATAAAGAATTTTTCACAAAACATCACTTTAATTTCTACTAAGAAAAATTAAATGACAACTCATTCATTTTTCGACCAAAAAAAATCTATATCAAAATAGGCCCACACTAACTGATAGCACTTCCAAAGGGTTTAAATTCCAGGTAAATGAAATGTAAGAACTTCGAATTTCTAAATGGTTGAAGGTCAATGTTCTACGTCCAAAATGTCGCGCCTAAAGATTTTTATATGGAAGTGATGCCTATAGTAAGATCATTCTAAAAGAACATTTTTCTCTAACTTGTACTAAATAATTCGGAGATATCTCTGGAAGTAGAACAACACCGTGGGAAGCTTATACTCAAAGTTAGAGATATTCAAAGTAACCATTTTGCTTATTCCCAAATTCCATTGCATTCGGAACCTATTGACAATATAACTAAACTAATGACGCTTATAAAATCACAATATCAAACGTAATTAAATTTAATTTATGAATAGTGGCGACTCGAAAACTAAACTCAAAACAGAAAAATAGTTTTCAGTTTAAAGATCACCATAACTTATTTATTAACCCTATATCACATCGCTGACGTAGGGTTGAGCAGAGTCGGGCGTTCACTCTAGCCAATGTATAGTATATGACAGTGCTGGTACGAGCAATGACATCTTTGCAGTAGTATTCGCATTCTTTCATCTGCTTCCATTTTGGTATTTCTTTAAGGAATTTTCTTAACACGGAGTCGTAGTTTGGCTGAAATAAACCAGCGGGTATCCATGACACAGCTGATCGACTAAGTAGTAGGCAAATGATAAAAAACAGAGTGGATCGGCGAGAGAACGATAAGCAATCAGAAGCAAACCATGCAGCAAACTAAGTTTAAATAGTGTTTATTGATACTAATGACAGCAAAATTATGTTTTATGTTGGTTGCATCGAACGTAAATTCGCATTTCCTACTCTTGTCTATTGCTCTGTGAATAAACCGATTTAGACTCTGGGCAAACTGCCGGAACTCCGACTTTAAATTCGAGGTGATGTTGTACTCCTGCTTCCTTTTTGCTATTTTTAAATTTTTACTTCAGTAATTTTGTAGTTTTGGTAATTTTCTTAACACGGAGCAGGAGTTGGGCTGAAAAAATCGACTACAACTTCTACTCCGGGCAATTTTCCTGAACTCCGATTCCTAAACTCCATCTCGAATTCCGACTCCTCACCCTTGTTGTAGCAGCCATAGATTTGTCTGTTGCCACCAGGGGGTTGCGATGCCATAACTCATCGACTATGAAGTTGGTAAATCATGCAAAAGAAAGTGGATGAATGAGTGAGCGATAGGCAAACTAGGTTTAGATGTTGTTTGATTGATACTAATTAGAGTTGTGTCGTTCATGAACTATATAGTTCATTTAGGGTGACCAGACAGCACCCTTATGAACATAATGCACATGTTCGAAATGGCAAGTATGTTCGTGATTGTTTTGTCTGGGCACCTTAAATGAACGAGTTCGAGAACAAGCCTAATACTAATGTCTTTTAAATTGTGTTCGATTGATACTAATAACTTTTAAATAATGATTTATTGAAGATAATGACTTTTAAATTATGTTTGACGCTAGTTTTGTAATTTGCAACTCCAACTCGATGAAATTCCAACTTGCGACGTGACATCCAGTCAAAACTTTAACAGCTGTTGCACATTCTATGTATATTACTCTATGGTTGCCACCTAATAGACATAGCCACAACCGAATTGAGGTTGTCAAAACTGAATATGGCCGCCACAACTGAAATTTGTTCGAAATTGATTCGGTTGCGACAACTGAGTTTCCAATTATATTCATTATATCACGCAAATTTTCTATTAATTCAGTTACAGCAATCGAATGTGGAATCAAATCGGTTGCAACCAACGAATTTGGAACCACATCGGTTCCAACAACAAAATTTAAAATCCATTCTGTTGGAACAATAAAAGCAGCTAGACCACTCTGTGAATTTTTGAACACAATATATTTTTTCGGTAATTTGTTTAATTTTCGTTTAATTTCTAAATATAGTCTTCTTATCCAAAATTTTATATTCCTTTCAAATAATAGGTGTTTTCAAGTTCCCCAAAATACGCACTTGTTTCAGTGAGGACCTTTTCAGTACGCCCAAATATCTTGCCAGCGTGCCATTTCCTGAGGTGTATAAAGTAGTCACTGGGGACTAAATCCGGCATATAAGGAATAAAGTAGGATGATGCAGCAATTCGCAGCCCAATTTATGGGGAATACACACCAGTGCGCCGATACGTTGTCATGGTGAAAGTGCGATTTTTTCTTCGCAAATTTCAGTCGTTTGTACTACAAATCAATGTCGAATCTACCATCTAGCTATGAATAATGTTCGCCGGTGATGATTTTACCCATTTAAAGGTGGTCCAAGCGAACTAAATCGCATGTATCCGAAAAAAAAACTGCCGCCATGACCTTGTGGGCCATCAGGCACAACTTGGCCTTCTTAGGTACCCGTTCACCCGGAGAAGTCCACTGCTTTGACTGTTCCTCGGTCTCTGGTATAGAGTAGTATACAAAGAGCCTGCAACAGCTGTTAAAGCTTTAACAGGATGGCACGCCGCAAGTTGAAATTTCATCGAGTTGGAGTTGCAGATGACGAAACTAGCTTCAAACTTAATTTAAATCATTATCATCAATCAAACACAATTTAAAAGCCATTAGTATCAATCGAACACAATTTAGAAGACATTAGTATCAATCAAGCATAATTTAAATCTAGTTTGCCTATCACTCATTGCTTCTTACAATTTCGTTTGCATGTTTTTCCAACTTCATGTTTCGTCCGTGGGTACGAAGCGGCGCAAAAACTCCTTCGGATTTCAATTCAACATTACTAAACAGGCTTTTAAGCTGGTTACACAGTTTCCCTTATGATGGAGTGTGAGAAATAGCGGCACCCATCGAACTAATGACCTTGCCATGACCTTGTTGGCCAACAGGCCCAACTTGACCTTCTGTGGTACCCGTACACCCGGAGAAGTCCACTGCTTTGACTTTTCCTTGGTATCTAGTGTGTTGTGATGACTCCACTTTTCTTCCGCGGATACAATGCGGCGCAAAACTCTTTCGGGTTGGGGTTCAACACCGCCAAACTATCCTTTAAAGTGGTTACACGCTTGCGCATATGGTCGAGTTTGAGTAATCGCGGCAGCCATGTCAATGGTAAAATTTTCATATCCAAATGCTCATGTAAAATATGATCCACCTGCTCAGTTGAGATGACTACCGCATCAGCCAACACAAGCATTTTCCTTCTCCGATCGTCGAATATGGCTTCGTCGTGTGGCTGTCGGTGGTGCAATGGTTAGTGTGTGCGTCTCTTGTACATGAGATCCTGGTTTCGGACCCTACTCTGACCACCTTAAATTACTTTCGGCGGTGGTCACCTCGCATAATGCCAACGGAACTATCGCGTATTTAGTATTGAAAAAAATACCGCTCGGAAAACTTTAGGATGCTCTCTCCAATTTCTTCATGGGATGTAATGGGAAACCAGTTACTTATTCATCATCGAATATCATTCCGTGGATTTTATCGACGATTTCTGTCACTTGTCCCTGGTTCAAGCGTAACTGAATTCAGTAAACCACTTTTTAACCATTGGAATTGGGCACCTCGACCTCTACGGGGTATATTAACAGAGGTGCACCTGAAGCAGGATTTTGTCTCTACTTCTATAGAACCTTGCGCTGAATGGAATACTAGTAACTCCAAAACTCCGCGTGCCAAAATTGTTGCTTATGCGGCCGACCCTAAGGGACATTCTCCGAGGTATCTTACTGCTTTTGGTCAGATCGGTTTAGTATAATCCCGTATAAAACCCAGCTAGTTCTTTTCACCCGTGAAATCTATAACTTTGAATGGTTCTGAAATTAAGCTTGCAGAGTTTGATTAATACCTGGGTGTTATTTAGAACAGCAAACTAATTTTCAGACCTAATATAGTGGAAAGAGCGAAAACAGCGACACCTACTAGAGGGCTATAGGTTGTAAATGGGGCTTTCTCCGAGAATAGTTCGCTGAATCTAAACAGCGGTGGTGAGACCAATTTTTCTTTATGGAAGGCGCATGAGAAACCTACATATTTTGCGCTACTGAATATGGTTCAGAGAATTGCGACGATATAAAGGGCGCAACCATCGATTTATTGAAATCAAAATTTGGCAATAAGTTGATTTCGAGCAAAGGCCCTGCCAATTGGAATCCAAGATCGTGCGATTTTACACCTCTCGATTATTTCCAGTGGGGCTAGGTGAAGCCACCGGTGTATGCTGATAAACCAACAAAAAATGACGCCTTGAATTGCACAAATGTTTGTGTTATTTGTGGCATACGGACAGCAATGCTCGAAATAGTGACCCAAAACTGGACGTCCAGAATGCACTTCGTCATGAACAGCCACCCACGGTGGTCATATGACCGAAATCATTTCCAAATTTTAATGCCATGTAGTGATCCTTCTCATAAATTTTGGATAAAATTAAATTTTTTGTGTTATTTTTTCCAATTTCAATTTCTATGGCCCTTAAAAACCACCCTTTACATCATGGGGGCTCTGCGCACCACTCCAACTGATGCACTGAATGTAATGTTATATTTGTTGCCGGCGGACATTGTAGGTAGGCAGATTTAATCCACGCCTGCCATCAGGTTAAGGCAATGCTGGGAATGGGGCGTGGTTGGAGTCGGTCATGGAACTGTACTGGATGGTACTCCCAACATTCCTGCATTTGTCGACTACTCGAAAGGGCAACCACTTTTCGATCGGAAATATCACACTCTAATACCGGAGAGGAGTTTCTGCGACAAAGGAGTTCCTGGTAAAGAGGGATACGTGAATTTCGACACGGTTTGAAAGGGAATGTCTAGGTAGGCTACGGGGTCTACTCTAGAGAGCTAGCGTCCTCCCTTTCTCATATATTACTCGATCATTGTATTTTTATTACTTGATCATATAAACGGGAAATGTTGGATATTAGAAAATTGACCGACTGGCTGAGCGATAAACAGCAGTCATTGGCGACAATGTCATCTCGGACATTTAGGCGGTCACCATTTCCCGGGAATGAGTATCCCCGAATTCAACATCTGCCTAGGACTGCCACAGTTCTCTTAACGAGATGTCCCAACAGTACGATATTCAACCCATGTGAGTGCAGGGACACACCTTACATGTTTCACAGGAATTGGAGCGAGTTGGCATGCCCCTAGCGGTTTGTAAGCATATCCTGCAAAAGCGATCCGATATCATAATGCTGGAGAGATAGACGAATGCAACAGATTGTGTAATCTGGTCAAGTTGAATCTGGTCCATAATGGATAGCATTGGATCTATAAACATTCTGTCTTTAGCTAAGTCCAAGGTATCAATGCTTGTTTCAGCTTTGGTGGGACAGTGTCTGATTGGTAGATATATGGCGAAACTAAAGGGCAAATGTCTTCTGTACAACATGTAAAGATGATTAAGAGAGACCCACTGACCATATTTTCTACACTTGTCTAACACTAGAGAGCAGTAGGATGTCTACTATGAGATCATACCTACATGCGAAGAAAAAAACTCGTTCCTCCCAAACGAAATCTCAGATAACTGAAATTCGTTTGGGAACTGTAGTTGGGAGAAGCGAACTTTTGTTAAGCCATACATGTTATTTCGTTTGGCATGAACATAATCGCATTATCGCACAGGTAGATTATGTTCGGATCATATTTGGGAACCATAATTGGACTATATATTTCATGAGCTACCCAAACCTAAAGGAAACGTCCCCCAACAACTTCATATAACTTTTACATAAATGTCAGGCTAAACAAGTGTTAGGGAGTCGGAATCTGCGATATTTGCCTGGAGTCGGAGTTTGAGTTGGTGTCGTAAAAATTTGGACGATCCGATATGGATAAAATGTGGAACATAGTGTTTTTTTGGGCCAGTGATAATGTAGATACACTAAAAATGAACAAGATCGGCTTAGGTTACACAGTGCAACGCGAAAATATATAACCATATACGGACACCACTACGTGATAAAAGAAGATTTGGGGCCTCGGTGTCATTCTTGCAAAAAAGTGATCATTTTGTCAGGCTCATATCTAGCAAATAGTTCGGAATTTGGCTTTACTCTCTGTGGGAAAGTTGTAGCTCTTGTCGTAAAGAACATATAAAATCAAAAAAACGATTTATCAAAAATAAATCAATTAAAATTCAAAGTCAAAATTCGATTTGTTTCCCCTGTTCAGGTCCATAGGTAGCAAACCGTTCAAGATCAAGGAATCAATCAATTTAGTTTTTTTTTTAAGTTCTTTGCGATTTTGGCATTGAAGATGAAGTTTTTTGATTTTATATGTTCTTTACGACAAGAGCTACAACTTTCCCACAGAGACAACAGCTACAACTTTCCCTCAGGATGTAAATCAAAATTCCGAACGGTTTGCAAGATATGAGCCTGAGAAAATGATTACTTTTTGCAAAAATGACACCGAGGCCCCAAATCTTTGGGGGCCCATAAAAAAAGTGCATGACTTTGAGCAAAACTGGGAGACATGGGTCTTTCTTTTTTTGTCTTTTATCACATAGTGGTGGCCGTATATGGTTATATTTCCATGACTTAAAAAATTACACACAGTGTTATATAAAAACTCTCAGACAAATTTTCTTCTTGATACTATTGTATAATACCTTTTAACCACATGTTAAAATTAAGTTGGGTCACATTTGACGATATCTCAAATAATAAAATTTCTCGAGTTTTTGATATAAAGTGTGATAACTACGATAATTATTTTATTTTAAATGTTCATACACCAACTCCAATATCTGGACGTCCACATTATCAGACTTGAACATACATACATTCAAACTCAACAACTCGTCTTTTGTTAAACACAATTTTTTTATAAACAATATCTTAAATCCAGATTACATATATTTATGAATCATAATCTTCATTATCATCAACATCATTATTATCATAAAAATTAGTTATTATTATTATAATATATCATTATATAATTAACATAATCATAATTGTCGATCGTTTGACTTAAGGTCGCGAATGTTTAAAGAAAACAAAAATTATGGGTCTATTCTTGTTTTATTAATTTTAAACCAATATTTCGATTGACTACGTCAATCTTCTTCAGGGATATTTTCTGTACAAAAACATAAATCACACTTTTTAAAGTTTATAAAACATTGAACATTTAACGTCACATCTTCTTCGTTGTGACTGCTTTGTCCCGAATTCAGTTCTTATGACGTTGTAGTCTCCACAAGAAGTCATAGAGTAATAAATACATATAAATAATACATATTATACATACTGAGAAAATATTTCGCTCGTCTGATGTTTCCTTTCGCACTTATCGTGGTGAGGTCGGTGTGATAGGAGCGGATCGGCTTACACCAGGTGTAGGTACAAGAACTGTTGACTTAAATTTCTCATGTTGTTTTGGTTGAGAACCGTGAAATTAAACCTTATTTTGGTATATTTTATTGTTAGTATACATTTGTGTTGTATTTAGCAATAATTTTATCACCCAAAACGGGTTGATATTGTTTTCTTGTTGGTTGGTTTGAACCATTGCCTTTATCTGCTATTATTAAATCAATTCTTTCCAACATCCAATGTTCATATCACGCCAGGCCATATGTCATAAATTTGCTGAGCGAAATGTTAACTCTATATGTACATATGTTTGTATTACTCTATGTAAGAACTACGTGTATAAATAATAGTGAACATTTATTTCTCTTGGTTATCATTTACTTGGTACTCAGTTCTATCCACATAATTCGTGAACAAAATCAATTTTTGGGATTGTTATTAGAGTATTAAAAAACAAACTAATTAAAGAAAACGGGTTTTCGGTTGCTACGAAAAATAGGGTGTTTGATAAATCAGATCCACCGGGTTTTTCGAACCTAAAAGCCGGTTTTCACCAGTTTCGGTTTTTATATCCAAGTCTTAAGCACCTTATCCCCTTAACACGTTTAACAAGTTTTGGGACCGGAATCAGCTGCATTTTGAATACAAAATCAGCTGCTTTTGGCCTCAAATCATGTAAAACACAATAAGTGGAAATAAAACTTTAGGAATTGGTATTTTTTTCATTTAAAACAGAAACCCCGTTAATAATGAAATATGGTTAAATCCAAACATGATATTTAGTGGAAACAAATTGGACAAATTTCAAAATTTTGTGAGAACAAAATTTAAAATTTGCAAAAACGAAAAATGTTTTTTTTTCCAAAATGTTGATTTTTTTTTATGTAAAAATTTTTCACACACACATTGTTTTATTTTAATTTTTTTTAGGAAATTACATTTAAATGGTGTCTAGACACCGGTTTCACCGATTCGAAAATGTTAATTTTCAGAGAACCTCCGGTCTGTGGACGTCAAAGAAACCGGTGCACGGGTTTCGTTTTTGATTCCTCAAGGAGCGACATCTGTGGACCCAGATAACTCTAATTTACCATACTATTGTGGGTCTTGACAATCGACAAAACGCCAAACACTAAAAGCATGTTCATGTACACCGCATTTCAGCCAGGGGGTATGCATGGCACAGCTGATCGCCTATGTAGTAGGGAAATGATAGAGAACAGAGTGGATAGGCGAAAGAGCGATAAGCAACCAGAAGAAAACCATGCGGCAAACTAAGTTCAAATAGAGTTTGATTGATACTAATGACAGCTAAATTATGTTTTATGTTGTTTGAATACGCATTCCCTTTTTTTCCTTCCATATTATGCCAACCAAAGAGTAAATTGCCAAAGCAACTCGAACTCGATGAAATGGCCTTAAGTCATTAAGAGAACACGAAGAGAGGCACAGACGCTCTTGTCTATTGCTCTGTGGTGAAAACCTAACCTTACTCTTACTCTCTTCATTGAATATTTCAATACACTAACAGCTTTTTGATAGTGTTATTGTGTGTAACTATACAATTTCCAACCTTGTTGGCTTTTAAATTATGCTTGATTGAAGATAATGGCTTTTAAATTATGTTTGACACTAGTTTTGCCATCTGCAACTCCAACTTGCGACGTGACATCCAGTCAAAGCTTTAACAGCTGTTGCACACTATATGTATATTGCTCTATGATCAGGGGTTTATTCTGTAATTAGAAAAAATGTAAACAGTCAGCACCAGGATTTTAACTAACGTTGGCGGACGCAAAAAGTATGAAACAATCAAAATATGACGCGAGAGATAAATGCATTTGAGTGAATTGCTACCACTTTTTTGTTGTCTTTTACTAGGGTTGCCTAATTGCGAACGTCGTCTGGTTGTCTAATACTTGACAAAGAGAATGTATAGGTAGAGATAAAAAGCAGTACATAAGTTTCAGTCGGATGAACCGACTTAATCATACCCTCACCCTAAGTCGTCCATTGCGTGGGAGTTCTGTTAAAAACGCCCATACTCAAAAGTGACCATATTCAATAGCAGATTGGCATTGCACTAAATATTATTGAATACATAAGTTAGTTAGGATCCTAAATGGTTTTGGGGAATTGTTTTGCCTGCCAACCAATTTCGCTCTCAATATTTATATGCGAGGTAGAAAAATGTGCATGTCAAGTTGTTGCCAAAATTTTGATCACTACCAAATTTTATTAAGATCGCTTATGATTTATTGGAGATATCGAGTCGGCAATACGGAAATATGACCAACTTTGGTATGGGAGGTATGAAACTGGGCGTGGCACAATAGTCAGTTTTTAATTACACAGTAGGTTTTAGCGAAATATTGCCTAGTACCGAATGTTATTAAGATCGGTTGTAGTTTACGAGAGTTATCGTGTCGATCAATTGATCATCCGCCCAACTTCTATACGGGAGGTACCAGACTGGGTGTGGCAAAACGGCTCATTTACGAGAGTGGTATTTGACTAAATATTGACCAGTACAAAATTTCATAAAGATTGGTTCGGTTTTGCGGGACTTTCTCGTGCCGAACAACCAGACGGCCAAACAACTCTTGTATGTGAAGTACAAATATGGGTGTGGTAAAATCGCCCTTCTTTTAATCAGTAATTGGGGTTTGATAACGTGAAGCTTTTTACGAAATATCTTTAAGGTCGGAAGTGTTTCACGCGATTTATCGGCTTGACAACCTGGACGAATACACAGTTTTGTATGGGAGGTACCGGAATGGGCCTGACAATCTCGTCCATTTCCTCCAGTTAAGTAGGTATTTACAAATTATTAACCGGTGTGTCAGTTGAAGCTAATCCAAATTTTCTTAAGATCGGTTATGATTTATTGGAAATATCGAGTCGGCAAACCGGAAACACGCCCAACTTTTGTGTGGGAGGTACGAAACTGGGCGTGGCACAATAGTCAGTTTTTAATTATACAGTAGCTTTTAGCAAAATATTGCCTACTTCCGAATTTTATTAAGATCGGTTGTAGTTTACGAGAGTTATCGTGTCGATCAACCGCTCAACTTTTATATGGGATGTACCAGAATGGGTGTGATAAAACAGCTCATTTTCCATAGGAGAGTTTTATTTGACTAATTATTGACTAGTATAAACTTTCATAAAGATTGGTCGGTTTTGCGGGGCTTCTCGTGCCGAACAAGCAGACGGCCAAACATCTTTTGTATGGGAGGTACCAAAATGGGCGTGGCAAAATTACCCTTGTTTTAGTGGGTGATTGGCGTTTGATAACGTGAACCCTTATTATACCTAGTTTCATTATGGACGGAAGTGTTTCACCCGATTTATCGGATTAAAAACCCGGACAAACACCCTGTTTTGTATGGGAGGTACCAGAATGGGCGTGACAATATCGCCCATTTTCTCCAGTTAAGTAGACATTTACAGATTATTAACCGGTGTGTGAGTTGAAGCTAATCACATCTACCAGAAGAAAGGTTAGAAATAAATATGATTTTATACTAAATGTTTCGATTAGTATGGGAGGTACCAGAAGGGGTGTGGTCAAAACGCCCATTTTCAATCCTAAAGTCAATATTGGCAAATAATAGTCGCTGACAAAATTTCATTGTAATCTGTAAATATTTACGGCAGTTATCGTGTTGGCTGGCTCCAGACAGACAGACAGACGGACATGGCTCAATCGTCTTAAAATTTCGTAAAACAAATTTCGTCCAAGGATACTAACAGCCAAAGTCACGATGTCGAACGTTAACGTTCGCTTTCTTTCTATGCGACAAACAGCTGATTTGGGAGTCACTAACAAGCAAACGAAAACATATACAATTCAGTACAAAATCGGGCCGCACTTGAACCCTCTCCTACAATATCCAAGCGAACGAAGCCAGTCACTCACTTTCGCTTCGACAAGCGAGTCACTATCTTTCGACTTGTCGTTCGCATGGTTTTACGTTTGTTTGTATGGTTGTTGTTCAAAGCAATAACATAAAGTTGACGTTCGCCATTTGTTTCTTCCATTGAATTGTATATAAATTGATTTTGTTTCAAGCTTTTATTTGATTTGCAGCTATGCGACAACCAAAAGACAAGTGACTGCTGTTGACATTTTCGTTCGCATAGATGACAGCGAAAATAGTTAGTGGCTTCCGATTTTGCCATCGCACAACCCACAATAACATTTAAAGCCTGGGATTAGAATGAAAGTGAGTGACTGGCTTTCGTTCGCTTAGGTTTTCTTTCGAGATCGTGACTTTGGCTATAAGGGTGAGGGTATAAAAAGTGTGCAATTTGGCAACCGTCGTAGAAGAGAACCAAAAAGTCGACGTGATTCACTCAAACGCGTTTCTCTCTCGCGTCATAATTTGATCATTTCATACTTTTTACATACTATATGTAATTTTATTTAAACATGGTTGGAATTTCTATAGTTTGATACTATTACATCATCAAACAACTGCTAATGGATTGACAAAAATCAACGAGGAGAGTACGAGAGAGAGAGAGCAGAGAAACGAGGCGATTCACTCGTTTTCTTTGTTGGTACTCCACTCCATGAGTAAATTTTCTGTGTGTGTTACAATTTTGCTCGTCAGTGTACATACGAACTACAATTTTTTGACTTTGGCGTTCGCGTTGGCTTTGCGTTTATGTACACTTTTGGGAATTTTAGAATTGTACCCTCTGTGAAATAAGACTGTCTGGCCACATCTAACGATTGGTCAGTACTCTGACATCACCTCATTTTTTTTAGTAATATCGCTCTTACACAGACCCTATTTTGATAATTAACTGCATTAGATCACGTCAATCCAGATTTTGATAATTAACTGCATTATAATATCAACTATACAAATTAAATCTGTGAACGCTGAGGATTATTTTCGCGAAGTAAAGATTACTGATCGCATACCCAAGTGTCATCATCAAAACAAAAGCATGAATGAACAATTATTTCCAAACTCATTACATCGTTGATTCATTTCTTTGCTGGATTTTACTGTAATGATTGACCGTACCCGTACAAACGTTTTCTTCGAAAAAGTAATCGCCATCGTCCGAACTGAGGGACCTTCTTGTGATGGCCCTACGATAGAAAAATTTTTTTTTTTCATTTTGGTAGCAAAATTCCTTAGTCACCTTGTCAAAAAAAACTATTAGATTTCTGCTCATCATATATGGTAGAAATGGTTGGTTTTCCAATTGCATCCCATGAGGGATTTGGGGAGAGCTTCTCACAATCAGTGAGCTGTGTGTTTTCTAGTTTTCTACTCACTGATTGGGACCTACAGTTTTTACACCGGTTCTGAACGGTATTTTGAGAAGATTTTTCATGTCTAAATACCCGATAGTGTCGCCATCACTATGCGAGGTTACCACCACCGAGAGAATTTTAAGGTGGTTAGAGCTGGGATCGAACCGAAGATCTCATGTACAAGAGGCACGCACAATTAATATTGCACCACAGACGGCCTCTCATATATCATACGATATATAGAATTTTTCGGTTTGTTCGACTTTCCAGAAACCGGTTTTCGGTTTTTAATTTTTGAATTCTATTTTGAATTTTTTTTTTGTTATTCAAAATTTCGCTGCGCTTTGGGTAGCATCGTCAGGAAGATAAACATAATTAATAATTATAAACTATAGGCCTTTCAGTGATGTTGATACTTAGGGATCTTCGATCGATACTAATTCGCACATGTAAATTGCAGAATTTAGTTTGTGTATAACTACATATACGATTGATGATCAACCCATGGTATCAATTCAGGCACAGTAGTTAGGGATCTGATGATGAACTTGTCACGGAGTTCGAAACTATTCATGCCAATGAGTGTGTGTTGAACTGAATTGTGTATTATTTCCAACAAAAAACCAACCATTTTTCAATTAGAAAAAAGTTCATGTCTTGTAATGTAAGCTTGTAGTATGAATTACTCATGCATTAACCGAAAACTAACAAAAATCGGTCAATAAAATTCAAATTCAAATAAATATAAGAATAAAATTAATTAAAAATACGACCAAACGCTTGAACAATTCAATTTTTGAATATAATTAATTACCCTATTCAAAACTGACGTACCGTGTCGTTTGGAAAATGATTTAAGTTTGCACAGTGTTATTATTAATTTATTAAAGGATATAAACACAAATTATGTAAAACCCGACGTCAAACATTAAGTTTTTTTCGACAATTAAGTTCTTTAAAAAGCAAAAAACACGGTTAACCGGTTCCCCCGTTATTTCGGTTTCGGTTTTGGACACTTATCATATATCAGATAATAATCAGTAATTGACGTCAACCTCTCCAGCTACTGGTTTACCTCGGTAAATCGGTATATTTAGGAAACAATATCAAACACTTCTAATACAAAATTTAAATTGCAATTTACGACAGTAATTAAAGTAGATACAATTTGAATGCAAAATTTTTTATTTCATATTGAAATGAATTAAGTGCAATTGTTTTTTTCGACAATTATTGAAAAAGTGCTTGTGATGGACTTTGTTTTTTTTTTAAATAAAAACATGAACTCGGTTTTGGCAAATTGTATAAAAGTTGTTTATTTGCAATAAAGTATGGACTTCAACAATGGACACGAATAACCCACAACTGAAATTTGGACACGCCGCACAAGGTCAAAATAGGGAAGATGTTATAAGATTGCCCGAATTCATACAAAAAATTATGTGTGATTACCTGTCAAATAACTGAATATGCAAGAAAACGAAGATCATAAATAAAGATAAGAATTATATAAGAATTCGGAGTCTTTTTTCAAAGGATGAATGGGAAGAATCACCAACAATTTTCGGAAGAAACAGTGAAGTAGATAAATTCGATTTGTATCGATGGAAGAGATTATTAATGTCTAGATCTAGTGAAGTCTAAAAGTCACTTTAAGAGAATTCCCCTCTTATCCTGCCAAGGCTTATGAGTTTTGCAGGACTACCAAGCTCAGACATATTGCTTCGTAGAGTTTCTCCCGTCTCGGGCTATCGAAGGCCGCCTTATAATCGACAAATATATATGATAGGTGTCGATCGTTTTTCGTGTGCCTTCTCCAGGATTTGCGTTGTGGGAAAATGTGGTCAGTTGTCGCTTCTCAGGTCTAAAGCCACACTGGTATGACACAATTAGGTCAGCGTTAATTGGTTTTAGTCTTTCGCACATTATACAAGGTGGGGCAAAAGTAATAATCCTATTGGTAAACCCTATAACTTTTGCGAATGGCGCCAAATGTCAATTCGGTTTTGACATTTGTGAACTAAACAAACGCAGAATACAAATCGACAGGACATGAATCGGGTTACTCCGCAATAACGCAGAATAATTTTTTTCCATTTTTTTGCGCAACAATTCGTCGGTTGTGTTGGCGCAGCGTGAATTTCGTATCAGATATCCTGGCCGGCCGACACCAACTGTACAAAGACTGCGGCGTTTGGCCACTCGCCTTGAAGGGAACTGGTACAACACGAGATCATCCCAAGGCTGGCTGTCACCGGAGCAGCCATTCTGCTGAGAATATTGCTGCTGTTGCCCAAGATGCCGCAGAGGAGCCCGGAACATCGACCAGACGACGTGCCACGCAATTGGCCATTAGCCGGCGGTCCGTGCGCAGAATTTTGGTGAACGATTTGAAGATGTTACCTCACAAAGTGCATACATTGCATCAGCTGTTAGCTGTTGACCGTCAAACGCGTGTAACCTACATATGCTCAAGCCATCCTGAATCTCAACGAAGAGATGGATGATTTTTCATCGAAAATTATTCCATCTTAGCGGTCACGTGAATAAACAAAATAATAATTTCTGGTGCAACGAAAATCCGTGTATCACCCACGAAGAATCATTACACCCATTCAAAGTTACTGCGTGGTGTGCTGTTTTGGCTGGAATAGTCATCGGGCCATTTTTTTGAGAACGCCGCGGGCCAAATCACGACTTGACGGCACGGCACGCCCTATAGAGCAATGATTACCGAATTTTTTCTTCCTCAATTTGATGAATTAGGACTGGAGAACATATTGTTCGAACAGGTCGGTGCAACGGCGTACACTGCTCGAGTCACTATCCATATTCTGAAGGAAGCATTTCGGGTTCGCTTACTCTCTCGCTTTGATGACTTGCTCTGGCCGGCTAGATCACCCGATTTATTCGTTCCAGATTTCTTTTTATGGCGTTTTTTGAAGTCGCTGGGTTCTTGAACCTCTGAAAGTCTGAAAGGCCCAGACTCTTGAACCCCTTAAGAAGAATATTCGCCAAGAATGCGAGAACCTGGTGCCCGAAGTTCTGGCAGGAGTGAAGGAAAATGCCATAAAACGAGCCCGTATGGTCATCAATTCTGGCGGCGGCCACTTGGCCGATAGCATTTTCTCAACTTGGTGGAATAAATTCTAATGGATTAAATAAACAAATTTCATAAACAGAACCAAAGTTTTTCATTAAAAACAAAATATAGCAAGAGAACATGGGGTGATTACTCCCCCCCCCCCCCTTGATAGAACCATATATGCTATGGATAAAAGGATTATTCCACGGAACTTGCCACATAGAGTCGGGTCACCGCTTTAAAATATGGGGCATAGTATACTGAGACTCGAATCGCCGGGCATGCGTTCATCTAACCAAATTTTGCTAATAAGGTTATGCATGCACCTTATCAGCTTGTCGCCGCCAGCCTTAAACGGCTTCGCCCGTAATCCATCGCCTCCTGCGGCTTTGTTGTTTTTAAGCCCACACACAGGGAAAAGATTAGTTGGAAATCAATTCAGGCATTGGAAATTCCATGATGAAGTCTATATTTTGATCAGAATTCGTAATTGTCAAACATCAGTATTATTTGTCGATGTTATTGATAGATTGAAAATCGGTCTTACTAAATACAAGTTGCTACTACCGAATTTTAGTTGCATTAACCAATTTGAGTATTTCAAAAACCTCATTCATCTGAAATGGAAGATACAACTATTAAAAAGTATAGTATTAGAATTCGTGTTCAAATATTAGTTACTGTAATCATAATTTAGTTTGTGGTACAAAAACACTTGTTACAAAGTCATGTATTCGTTTTTTCACAAGAGGCTTTGTTGTTAAAGAGCAACTACGTATATTTGAATATTATAGGAGAACTTTACAGAAAAACAGATTTTTTAAACAGAAAGTGATAAACAAAGTTGTGAAAAAACAATAAAGTGTATACTTATAGATATCAGCCAGCGAAGAATACATATTATCATAAATTGCGGTGAAGTGAGACTTTTAAACACAATCGTTGAATATGACGCCACTATTGACGACTTCACAAACACATGCAAACAATTGTTTTTATATGTATTTTCGATAAAAAATGGGCACGAAATACGAACCCTGGTTATAAATAATAATAATTTTGTTTATATTTAAATGTAAAATACACAATTTTAATAAAAAATATTTTTTTTTTTAGTTTTCTATAAAATTCATAATGGGTTAAGGCATCGCCAAATGGTTGTGACAGCCATCAAATTCATGTAATTACTTTAGTTGAGCATACCATTTTATTATTTGGTGCAACCGAATTAGTTTTTACATTTTTCGTTCATCCAACTAATAGAATATTCACCACTACAGGATAATTTGATTGCTACAACTACATCTTGATCGACAGATCACATTTATTTCTTGTTGCTGTGGCTTCAGCTAAATATTTCAGTTCTTGCAACCAAAACTGAGTTCCAAATCAATTGATATGCACAACATTTGGTGATAAAGAACACAATTATTTTGTAATATTATCGTTCAAGCTCGAGGTCATTCTATATCTCTATTAATAGAGATATAGTTTTTTATAAAAGGAGGTTTGCAAATGTTTCCCTATGATGCCTGGCAAACCGTATAGCTATATCAGATCTAGCCACAGATCAAATGAGATCAAAATGAGATGAAGATCTGTGGCTAGATCTGAAATAGCTATACGGTTTTCCAGGAATCATAGGGAAACGTTTGCAAAACTCCTTGTGTAAAAAACTATATCTCTATTAATAGAGATATATAATGGCCTCGAGCTTGAACGATAATATTATAAAGTACCAATAAAAAGGCCGAATAAACAAAAATCATCCCTGATGAATTTGAATAACGTGGAGCACGACGAAACTGCATGCAATTGTTATTGTATGTAAAAAAAAATTGTGTTCTCTTTTAGGCAACAGCAAAAAACATGTCTAATGAGGGCCGATGGTTCTCTGGAGATGGAAAGAAATTTCTGCAAATGTTTTCTTGTGTGTTTTGCTTGCGACATTTTTCGAACACTTGCATTATAGTGAATTCTCAATTCAAATGAGATTTCGTTTGCATTTAGTTTGATGAATTTTCCAACAGCATCATTCCAAACAACCGCTGATGAAGATCTGTGGCTAGATCTGAAATAGCTATACGGTTTTCCAGGAATCATAGGGAAACATTTGCAAAACTCCTTGTGTAAAAAACTATATCTCTATTAATAGAGATATATAATGGTCTGGAGCTTGAACGATAATATTAGAAAGTACCAATAAAAAGGCCGAATAAACAAAAATCATCCCTGATGAATTTGAACACAATTATTGGTAATCACAACTGAATAATGTGATAGTCCAAGGAACCGCCAAATTTTAGTTGGCTGTAAATATAGTCGTGACAACGAATCTCTTCTCTGTGTGCAGCAATAGCTATTCTGACCTCGTCTTGGTTAGGAGGGAGCAATCGACGTCGTCGTGCAAATTGTGACATATTGTCATCGTCGTTCAGGCCATTGAATATCTCAGGTACCAGTAGCGCGGAGAACTGATCTCTCCATATTCCCAATATGCTCTGTCCATCTGCGTTGAAATTTCCTTCGTTGTCTTTACAGAAGGAGGGCCCTGAACCATGCCCATTAGATCTGCTCTTGATTTTGCGGTAGAATTAAAGCCCTCTCCTAACCAAACCTATTCTACACCTACATAAATATTCGGTTGAGACCGCCGAATTAGCCCTAACCGAATTTTGAGGTTGCCACAACTACACTAGATGTCATCGCAGTCGACTCAGAGTTTGTCTCAACCGAATTAGATGCTACAATCAAGTTAGACGGTGTCACTGCCAAATTAAAGATTGCCACAGCCGAATTTATAGGGTGTCACAACTGAAATATAAAATTTGTTCTGTTAATTGAAAACGTATTTACTAAGAATTGTTTAATATTTTATTAAATATAAGTATATATTTTCCGGTATTCGTATATACATATATCTGTGGTCACAAGGCATAACAGCATATGTCTATTATTGCAACATTTTACGAGAGCAATTGAAGGGTTCAAATTTCATTTGTAATGTAGTGATTGATCAAAATGTGCTAATAAATCTTTTCCATTATCTTGGGAACTACAAATTGAATTATTCATATTTGGATTCCAAATATCCAAAACGCCAAACTAGCGATAATTTAGTAAAATATATAATCGTCTTGTTCTAACGCATGGTTTGTAGTAATTATTGTATATGTGTATATTCTTCTCCTTGTCTGGCTCATAATAACGATATCCAACACTGGTTTTCTTATTTTTCATACTGGCTACTTTCTGCCTGTTTCAGCCGGAAATACATATAATCGTCTTGCTCTAACGAATGATGTGTAGTTATTCTTGTAAATGTATACTCTTCTCCTTATCTTTGACCTCACAATAATGATATCCAACACAGCTTTTCTGATTTTTTTCAGACTTGTAACTTTATGCCCGATTAGGACTGAAATAGAAGCGTTAACTTCAAGTGCCGCTTAATATCGCTTAGCTCTCCATAAATGATCAGTTGGGTTTAAGAAAGCTGTCTGCACGATGGGTGCCGCGTTTGCTCTCAATTGACCATAAACGTAATCGTGTGACAACTTCAAAGGATTGTTTGGAGTCGATTAACCGCAATTCGAAGGAATTTTTGCGGCGTTTTGTAACTGTGGATGAAACATGGATCCATTACAACACTCCGGAGACCAAGCAGCAGTCTAAACAGTGGGTTTCTCCCGGTGAACCGGCTCCGAAGAAGGCCAAGGTAAGTTTGTCGGCCAATAACGTGATGGCAACAGTTTTTTGGGATGAACGGGGATAATCCACGTCGATTACCTTCAGAAAGGAAAACCAATAAACGGCGAATATTGTCCCAACTTATTGGGTCGATTTAAGGAGGATTTAAAAAAAACGACCCCATATGGCCAAGAAAAAAGTTATTTTTCATCCAGATAATGCACGGGTGCACACGTGTGTAGTCTCAATGGCAAAATTTCATGAATTGGGTTACGAATCGGTACCTCATCCGCCATATTCTCCGGATTTAGCCCACAGTGCCTATTTCGAAACCTAAAGAAATGGGTCGGTGGAGAGAGATTTAGATCCAACGATGAAATTATTGATCAATGGACCTCGAAAAATCCTATATTTTGGAAGGGATACGAAAATTTTAGAAACGTTGGACTAAGTTTATTGAGTTAAAAGGAGATTATCTATGCTGAAAAATGATTTTTTTTTTTTAAAAAAAAAAATTTTCATTGAAAAAGTCACGGACTTATTCCTCGTAGTTGGTAACACTGTTCAACAAGAAATTCCGAGTAGAGATAAATCACTAAATTTATTTCGAAAATTTCACAAGAATTGAATTCAAAGCTTCAGCAAAACTAGTTTTCCACCTGTGTACTGGCAATTTGTACATATTGAGTTATTACTCTGTTGTAGTTGGGGTGCGATACACACATAGTTATACTTTATTGACGTATTAAATATTATTGACGTATTTTCTGTATTAATGTATTTAAAATGCAAAATTAGTTAATTTCTAATGCGTTTATATTATTCCTTTAATGGATATTTTACGATTTTTAAGTGTTCAAAACAAGATTTTTAGTGCATATAATTCCGAACCCTAATCATAAGTCATTTATAATCTATTCACTTGCTAATTTTATTAATATATTTTATTTTTTGGTTTATTGCCATTTTTAATGTGCATATTCCTCTTCCCGACTGCTTAATGAATTGTTTGTACCAGTTAATTTTATCAAATCTGCGTGATGTCCCCCGGTATTAACCGGTCTATAATAGTGTGCACGTTGTCGCTTAAGGTTTTGGTGGCGATTCCCCCTCGCTCCGCAGGGTTAGATGTGAGTGTCGATACTTCCGGAAATCATAACCCAGGGACTTTAGACTTATGTATATCTTTAAATATCAAAACTTCACACGAAGTATCACACAAAAAATAAATAAAATATTCCGTTTCTTTTATGCAGCATTCAAATGAAAACAATTTAAACCTCATTTGCAATAGGAGATTTTTGCGGTAACTTTTCCTAGAAATAATTTTTAGTTTATTGACAAGAGGTGTAGAATAGCAGGCGGGCAGGAAAATGTCATGACATGCCTTGGTATTCGGTTCCAGAGGCTTTATTATGTACATATGAATGACGATAATCTTCCAAGCGATATCATTAGGTGTGTTTTCGTTAGACCGCTTGCTTAGATTATCACATATTTTGTATGGCGAGCCAAGCTATATTAAGCGGCACTTGCAGTTACCGCTTCCATTTCAGTCCTAAGCTGGCATAAAGCTACCAGTCTGAAAAAATCAGAAAAGCTGTGTTGGATATCGTTATTGTGAGCCCAAAGATAAGGAGAAGAGTATAAACATTTACAAGAATAACTATACACCATGCGTTAGAGCAAGACGTTTATATATATTTCCGGTTGAAATAGGCAAGAGTTGCCAGTATGAAAAAATCTGAAAAACAGTATTGGATATCGTTATTATGAGCCAAATACAAGGAGAAGAACATACAAATATACAAGAATAACTACAATCGATGCGTTAGAGCAAGACGATTATATATGTTATAATACATTATCGCTAGTTTGACGTTTTGGTTACTAGCAAGCAAGCGATAATCGCTAGCTTGAAACGAAAACACGCCTATTATGTCGATAGTGGTGATCATAGAACCATTTAAAATATATACATACGTACGTATAAAAAAAACTTCGCTATCGACAAAGCGATATCGAATTCGATATCGTTTTTTATATGATTAGCCCCAGGGCATTTTCGATATAACGCTTTATTCTCAGGACTGTGTATAGGTTGGACATAAAAAGTAAAATAAATAAATAGTTTCCCATTACATCCCATGTAGGGAGAGGAGAGAGTTTCTCACAATCAGTGACGTGTGCGCTTTATAGTTTTATATTGAATTTTCATCGCAGTTCATCGTGGCTAGGTTAGCGATAACCTTGTTCTCTAATCTTTGCCGATTGCACCACCCAATTGGAGATTAAATTGACATTGCAGTTGGCAACTCCGTTCTTAGACAAACAAAATTGGCGACTATTGGGTTTTCCAGTTTTTTTGTTTACAAATTGGAGATGTTTTGAAATAACTGAACCTTAAAAATTAGATCAGTGGGTCAAATCGGGTCAGATGGTAAAATCGGCTCACATTTTAAATCGATAAGAGCCAATTATACCGGCGGCGGTGTGGGCTTTAAACGTTTTTTTGTGGCGGCGACGCGTCGGAAAATTTTCAATCGGCTTCCGTCTGTTTGACAGTTGATTTTTTGTGTATGTTTTTATTATGGTTGCATTTTCTGGTAAATAGCAAAGTTGTATCAAATTGTACACCAGTTTAAAATGAGGTTCAAAATTAAACTTCAGTTTTCACAGATTAAAATTATATGAGTAATCTTCTGGGTTATCGTGGGTTAACCGAGTTAGGCTTCCGAATGCGCTAATCTTGGTCGGTGGAAATGCCGTATTACACTCGTTGATTGGGACCTACAGTTTTACACCGGTTCCGAACGGTAGTTTGAGACGCTTTTTCATTTCTATGTTCTCGAATGAAATGTAAGGTGGTCAAAGCGGGTATCGAACCCATGTTCTCGTGTACAAGAGTCGCGCACACTAAACTTTGCACCGCCGACAGCCACAAAAAGAAAGAACTAAAAGAAAATAATAAATACATGGTGTCTAGGATGGGTACCCATTACGGTTCGTTACGGGAACCGACCGGACCGGGCCATACAAGACCTGAAAGACGGGTCCTAATCAACCGAAATCGGTTCTTTAAAGACCAAAAAACTGGTTCATAAGAACCGAAAACGGTCCCTAAAAGACCAAAAATGATTCTAAGACCAAAAATGATTCTGAAAAACGAGATGAAAAGAACCGTGAAACGGTTTCTCACTAAGAGGACTCGTTTTCAAAGAAACAAAAAGTGGTAACCTTTGGGTGAGGGTACGAAAATGTGTATTTTTATCAAATTTTATATTCTTGTAATAAGATATTTCACTTAAGCCTCTTAGGGCCAGCACTTTGCTGAGAATCGGAACCGGTCCAAATATACGGTTCATCTCGGAACCGGACTCTATAGAAAATAAGTATTTTCATCAATTTTTATATTCTTATCATAAGATATTTCACTTAAGCCTCTTCGGAACAGTAATTTACTGAGAACTGCAACCGGTCCAAAACCCGGTTCTTCTCGTAACCGAATTCGACAGAACCGGGTTTTAAAATACGCGAAACCGCACATCACTAGTACCTATGGAAGTTTCCTACGTTAGCTGCCTCCAGCGAAGCATATCTGGACGACCTACAGGTATGTAGCTTATAACTAGAGTATTAAAAAACCGGTATTTTAGAATAACCGGGGTTCGGGTTACTGGAAAAGTCACTTCACCTCAACGAAGTCAAGAAATCGCTTACAATGACTCTATGAGCCGCCAATTACTAAACGACCCACAGTAACCGGAAACCGCGGTCCAAAGGCGATTAGTGAAACGCTGAAGGAGAACTTCACTATGGCGGTCATCTACAGAGGGCATGTAAATAGATTCATCTTCCGGAATAGGTAGTTGAGTGTTTTGGCTGTCCGTAATGCTGTGCACTATGAGATCTGTGGATATCCTCCTGTGTATTCACAGGTACGTCTGCTGTAACGCATGGGTGTCCTAATTAAGCTCATAAAAAAATCGTTTCCCGTTACATCCCATGAAGAGATTAGGGAGAGCTTCTCACAACCAGTGAGCTGTGCGCGTTCCAGTTTTATACTCACTGATTGGGACCTACAGTTTTACAGCGGTTCCGAACGGTATTTTGAGAAGCTTTTTCATTGTTAAATACTCGATAGTGTCGCCGTCACTAAGCGAAGTGACTGCCGTCGAAAGAAATTTTAGGTGGTCAGAGTAGGGATCGAGCCCACGTCCTCATGCACAAGAGCCGCGCACACTACCATTGCACCACCGACGGCCGAAGCTCATTTCGTTAGAAAATAACTGATCTGTTGATCTGTACAAAGAATTCTGGGCTTGTGCCAAACTTAGATGTCGTTGGGAGGATTGACAACCCATCCAGTTCAAACACTCGCGCATGGATACGTTTATCCGCTAAGGAGTCTATCATGCGCCTAATAAAGGTCATTAATCGGGAGCTTACATCTGCCAATTGGAAGGTTGGAGAAATCGGAGCAATTTCGGAGGCGAGTCAGGCCATGCTCACCGAAGCACTACTGATTCTCAGAAAAACTGAAGGTACCATTTCATACGGCTTTGATCAGATTCGTATAAGAGAGTATTAGAGCGACCAAAAAGTTAAACGTGACTCTGAAACCACTGAATTTACGATGGATTTGGAAGGTGAGGACGACTGGGATTCAGATGACACCGAGCCTACCGACAGGTGTGTGAATGAGATTGTCCGTAGGGGCCAGGAAACCCAGCAGGATACTTAACTCATCGAAATTACACTTTAAATAGACGGAGTGGAAGACTGGGACGTGTTGATACTACAGGGAATAACACGTCTTTGTCCAAATCAAAGTTTTTTTTATTAGATGCAGATAGACTATTGGAAGAAACCAATGACGAGGCCAATACTACGGTGGTGGAGCTACCAAAAATAAACCTTCATCACTCTGAAGCTACTTATACATCTCTCCTGCTCCATATACAAAAATACGGAGCCGATGTCGTCTTCATCCAAGAATCCTGGACAAGCTTCTCGTATACAAAACCATATGCACGGTGAGAACGTGTATTCTTGCCAAGAAACATTTGAATATATTTATTTTTTCCAACTATTGTGTTGCATCTGCTGAGCAACCCAATTAGAGACAGATAAAGTGGGCTTCGTTCTTTGTGCAGACGTCAAGGTACATCGCACACTTAGAGGGAGTACCAATGTAAACAATAGAGAATAAACACTTATAGAATATGTTTTATCCACTACCCTTTATGTTTGTAACCAGGGAAATTAACCCACTGTTATTACTGAAGATATTCAAGATGTCCTTGATGTCACCTTTGCATCACAGATCATTTTATGTTGATAAAATAATGAAACGTGTGGACTGAACATCGATTTTCCGATCATCGATACATAGAGGTTTAAAACTCGCTGAATATGGAGCGGCCATATTTTCATAAACTGGACCAACTACAAACAAACTTCAAATGGGGAAAAGAATAACAATCCTTACTTTAAACCAGTTAATACCGCTGTCTCATACAGACGTTTTCACCTCAGTCCTCAACAGATCACTTGAATCTGAATGCTCAAATTGTTTCTATTGAGGTGAAAAAGCTAAGTCATCACGGGCGGACCGAGACTGAAATGCTTCGAAATTCTAACTTAAGGAATGCAAGAAAGAGCTAAGTACTTCCAAGAGGAAGACTTGGAAATATTTCTGCGAGAGAGTCGAGAACACATCCGAGACAACCAGATTACGTAAAGTTCTCTCGACGATTCACACTTCTCTGGGATATATTAAAGAGTGAAACGGGCGGAACGGTCAACATCGAGTGATCGGGCGATATAGACAAACTTCCCAAGCAACTGATATCGCGACTAAAGATACATTAGACTCGGAAAGAGGAAGTTTTAAACCCTAAAAATCATCTCGACCTGTCGGAATATCACCAGTGGACTTGCAAATTGGACTACACGTTTTGACTCCCTTGCCCATAAACCTTCATACAATCTACATTAAGCTGTCCTACACTTCAGTCAGATGGAGGGAATCCAATTCGATGTCCATTCCAAAAAGGGGGGGGGGACCATTATACATAGGGCTTTAGACCAAAGAGACTCTCATTTTTCCTTCTGAAGGATGGTTGACATTGGGAAGGATGGCTGACTTATATCTGCGTAGAATTATACATGCTGAAAATATGACTTTTTTTTGTTGCTATGCAATATTACATATTAGTGACACAATGATTAATAGTTTATAAAATATGTGTTGGTTACATAAATATAGCTTTGTTTGAGATACAAATATAGCTGTATTTGTTGCACGGTTTATGCTATTTAGGACGCCAGGGAATAAACGAGGGACCAATTGTTATTCTCAGCCTAAGTTAATGTTGTTGTAAGTGTGTAACAGTGATTCACAAATTGCAGATGACATGAGTGTTTATTATTTTGACTGATCTACTGCGCTTTAGTCGTCAAACGTTCATCGGACAGAGGGTACCAAATGCACTTGGTCGATTAGAAGTGTTGTGAAAAAATTTATATTAGTAGAAAATATTTTTGATCAGCGAGAAAAAGAGAATAAATAAAGCCACACGAATGCTTCCACGTTGGTAAAAGCATCCTCCATATAAGTGAATGAGACAAGTGTACTCCCTCATATATATATATAGATTTCTCTAAGCAGCTCAAATGAGCATGATTTCCCCCTGCGCGCTGGTTACGTGGACAACTAATAATTGCCTACACGCTGAAAATACCGGTCTCTGCAATATATTCTCCGAAACACATTCTGCAGGAAGCATGTATGTATTTGTTGCGAACACACTCCAAACATTCGTATGTTTGCAAGTCCCAACCTCACTTATACTCAAATGAGAACATTAGAATGTTCACTGACCAACATGTACGCTTTTACTTGGAAACACAAGCTTGCTTCAACCCAAACATCCATATACTTACGAGGAACATATGCGTACTTCCTCCCAAACATAATAATAGTTAGAAACTAGTGATTTTTTAAATTTTTGATTTACAGTTCTTATTACAGTTACACACTTACAAGATATACTGTGAATAATCGCTCTTTGCCCGTCTTTTATCCACTTGCTCTCGAGAGAGCATTAACAGTGCAACAAACATACATTAAAACATTTTAATCCATGTGTCTCCAACATGTAATATTGAATAGTAAACACGACGTGTTTGGATAAGCTCCAAACACACGTTATATTTGCATCCAAACATCAACCAAAAACTATTTTAGCGTGTACTTTTAAGTAGTGTTTGATTGTCACTAATGTTTGATGACAGTTGCATCGAACGAAAATATGCACCCCGAACTCCATTAAATTTGTTAAATACCTCGCTGTCAGCAAGTGAACGTAAAACAGCTGATTGAAACTCTTTTTAGAGTTCGTATTAACCCACCATGCGTAACCCATACACATCGGCGTGGGCAATGGGTAATGACCGTTTAACCATTACCCACAGGGTATTGGGAAAATAAAGGGTAGTTACTCACGACAATGGGGAATGGGGAGAATAATGGGTAGTTACCCTTTACACATGGGGAATGCCACGCCAAAATAAGAAAATCGCTGAAATAAAGAAATAGCTATAACTCGGAAACGGTACGCCCTATCGCAAAAATAATAAATGTTGTACCTTTTTGGAGGCTTTAAGCAATGGCAGTCTTTAATACGGCACCACTTTTTAAAAAAATCAATGTTGCGATTGGACGCACCGTTTTTGAATTATAGCAATTTTTTTATTTTAGCGATTTTCTTATTTTGGCGATTTTTTTAAAAATAAATCTTCCGTATGAATTGGTCCACTTTATGAAAATCCCTTAGAAACCTGTAACAATTGAATATTTTTTCGATTAATTTTTTTTATTTAACATATAATTTTTTTCACATATTCAATCACAATGGGGATGGGATACCCTGGGTAATACATTACCCATCGCCGTGGGTAATGGGTAAAGGCCGCATACACATTCCCCATGATTAATGGATAATCGTGATAGGTATTTCACCATTGTCGTGGGTACCTACCCATTGTTTTCCTCATTACCTCAGTAATGGATAATCGAGATGGTTAATTCCCCGGTTTCATAGGTAACTACCCATTATATTCAAACAAAATCATCTGCTTTGCGAGTCAGTAGCGCCATCAGAGAAGGAAGCTTGTTGAACATCAACAAGTTTTTGAAACTCACCCCGATGATATACGTGGATCGAAGTTAAGTGGATGGTTATTTAAGTGGATGAATACTTAACATTGTTAAACCACGGAATATCTGCACCAACCATGGTACTACACCCACTAAGTAGATTACAGTTGCATTCTTATATTTCTAGTGAAAGAGATAGCTTGAGATTTGAGTGCATTAACCTAAAACCCCAATTTATTAAAGTAATCAGATAAAATATTAAGAGAACCATGCAAATTTCCTAGAATAGAGATTTGAATCACATTGTCCAGAATAACAACACACGTTGCAACCACAACAATCAAAAAACTACACACAACCACAATCAGAATATTTCCTAATAGCACTCAGCTTCATTTCCCAAGAATTATCTTATGGAATTAAACGATACTTTGAATTTTGCATAACGACATCCAGGCGAAATTCCACACGCTACAACATCAACATCCAGTCCCATTCCTTAACAGGTTGCAGCACATATTACACCTAGAACAACAGCAGGTAAAATTTCCTAAGAATTGAACTCTGCACAGCAGCAGCCGGGTAAATTTCCTAATACCTAGGAAAAACCGCCGCCAGGTTAGCCGACCATCGGCGTAAACCTCTAATATTAGCACAAAAAATAAATGTAACAATAGAGCCCTGCTCATTTAAGCATTTCAAAAATGCCAGAAACATGTTTCATTATTGAAATACAGTATTTCGAGTCAGTCAAACATAATTTAAAATGTATTAGTATCTATCAAACTGAATTTAAATATAGTTTCCCTATCGCACATTCCTCCATCCAAAGTGTTTCAGATGTGTAATTGGAACTCCCTGGTTTACACTATACCATTCGTTCGCCTCAAATGAACGTGTCACATTCGACGGTTTGTCTAATAGTGTAACAGGTAATAGTGCCAGTCGAAATCCAGCGAATGTTAACAGGCTATTGTTGTTTATTGCTATTAAGCGAAGTGAAGTCATTGTTTGTAGCATATATTTAGGATCAATCTTTTTTATATTTTACTATTCGTTTTATTCGTATGGGCATAATCAAAATCAAAAAGCAAAAACCACTAAAAGTCATGCTTATTTTGAATTTGAAATTAAAATATAGAAAGTAGAAAGGTTTGTAGCTTTTGTTATTTTTTGAGAATACAAGAGGCAGCCTGAATGGTTATGCAGTGACTGATGTCACCGATGCTCATCAAACTTCTTAGAAGGCGGATGAGCCCAGCATATGGGACAACGGCGGATAGAAACCAAAAGAAGAAAATCCATATTCGTCATATTGCATCCTGGTCAGTGTCTGATCCATATGCCCCGACAGAAGATAAAGATGATGATGCGGAAGACATATTCTCTGAGCTCCTAGAGGAAACGTATGACTGCTGCCCTGGCCATGACAATAAGATTGTACTAGGAGATTTTAATGCTAAAGTAGGCAGGGAAATGTGTATCATTCAACTATTGGCAATTTCAGTCTACATGCTGACAGTTCCGACAACGGTATCAGACTGATTGACTTTGCCGCGGCAAAAAACATGGTCATTAGTGGTACAAGATTCCAACATAAAGACATTCACAAGGCTACTTGGGTATCCCCTGATCAAAGAACGAAGAACCAAATTGATCACGTGGTAATTGATGGAAGGCACTCATCCAGTGTAATCGACGTACGAGTGATCAGAGGAGCTAATATCGATTCTGATCACTACCTGGTAGCAGCAAAGGTTCGCACAAGATTAAGTAGAGCGAAAATCGTACGAAACCAGACGCAGAGGAAGCTGGACATCGGAAAGCTGCAATTACCAGAGGTAGCCACAGCCTACTCAAGGAATCTCCCCCAACACTTGGCACATAACCCTCCCCCTCCCGATGACGATCCTGATGCGCAGTGAACACCCATTTCCGAGTGCATAAAAACTGCCGCAACAACCGTACTTGGTTTCGAAAAACCTCTTCGCAGCAAACCATGGTACGATGAAGAGTCTCGCACTGCAAATGATGAAGAGAACGCTACACGCATGGCAATTATTCAGTCAATTGCAACGCGAGCTGCGACTGAGCGGTATAGGGAGAAACGAATGGAGGTAAACCGTCTCTTTACACGTAAGAAATATGTATGTAAGAAAAATGTAAATAGATTCATCTTCCGGAATAGGTAGTTGAGTGTTTTGGCTGTCCGTAATGCTGTGCACTATGAGATCTGTGGATATCCTCCTGTGTATTCACAGGTACGTCTGCTGTAACGCATGGGTGTCCTAATTAAGCTCATAAAAAAATCGTTTCCCGTTACATCCCATGAAGAGATTAGGGAGAGCTTCTCACAACCAGTGAGCTGTGCGCGTTCCAGTTTTATACTCACTGATTGGGACCTACAGTTTTACAGCGGTTCCGAACGGTATTTTGAGAAGCTTTTTCATTGTTAAATACTCGATAGTGTCGCCGTCACTAAGCGAAGTGACTGCCGTCGAAAGAAATTTTAGGTGGTCAGAGTAGGGATCGAGCCCACGTCCTCATGCACAAGAGCCGCGCACACTACCATTGCACCACCGACGGCCGAAGCTCATTTCGTTAGAAAATAACTGATCTGTTGATCTGTACAAAGAATTCTGGGCTTGTGCCAAACTTAGATGTCGTTGGGAGGATTGACAACCCATCCAGTTCAAACACTCGCGCATGGATACGTTTATCCGCTAAGGAGTCTATCATGCGCCTAATAAAGGTCATTAATCGGGAGCTTACATCTGCCAATTGGAAGGTTGGAGAAATCGGAGCAATTTCGGAGGCGAGTCAGGCCATGCTCACCGAAGCACTACTGATTCTCAGAAAAACTGAAGGTACCATTTCATACGGCTTTGATCAGATTCGTATAAGAGAGTATTAGAGCGACCAAAAAGTTAAACGTGACTCTGAAACCACTGAATTTACGATGGATTTGGAAGGTGAGGACGACTGGGATTCAGATGACACCGAGCCTACCGACAGGTGTGTGAATGAGATTGTCCGTAGGGGCCAGGAAACCCAGCAGGATACTTAACTCATCGAAATTACACTTTAAATAGACGGAGTGGAAGACTGGGACGTGTTGATACTACAGGGAATAACACGTCTTTGTCCAAATCAAAGTTTTTTTTATTAGATGCAGATAGACTATTGGAAGAAACCAATGACGAGGCCAATACTACGGTGGTGGAGCTACCAAAAATAAACCTTCATCACTCTGAAGCTACTTATACATCTCTCCTGCTCCATATACAAAAATACGGAGCCGATGTCGTCTTCATCCAAGAATCCTGGACAAGCTTCTCGTATACAAAACCATATGCACGGTGAAAACGTGTATTCTTGCCAAGAAACATTTGAATATATTTATTTTTTCCAACTATTGTGTTGCATCTGCTGAGCAACCCAATTAGAGACAGATAAAGTGGGCTTCGTTCTTTGTGCAGACGTCAAGGTACATCGCACACTTAGAGGGAGTACCAATGTAAACAATAGAGAATAAACACTTATAGAATATGTTTTATCCACTACCCTTTATGTTTGTAACCAGGGAAATTAACCCACTGTTATTACTGAAGATATTCAAGATGTCCTTGATGTCACCTTTGCATCACAGATCATTTTATGTTGATAAAATAATGAAACGTGTGGACTGAACATCGATTTTCCGATCATCGATACATAGAGGTTTAAAACTCGCTGAATATGGAGCGGCCATATTTTCATAAACTGGACCAACTACAAACAAACTTCAAATGGGGAAAAGAATAACAATCCTTACTTTAAACCAGTTAATACCGCTGTCTCATACAGACGTTTTCACCTCAGTCCTCAACAGATCACTTGAATCTGAATGCTCAAATTGTTTCTATTGAGGTGAAAAAGCTAAGTCATCACGGGCGGACCGAGACTGAAATGCTTCGAAATTCTAACTTAAGGAATGCAAGAAAGAGCTAAGTACTTCCAAGAGGAAGACTTGGAAATATTTCTGCGAGAGAGTCGAGAACACATCCGAGACAACCAGATTACGTAAAGTTCTCTCGACGATTCACACTTCTCTGGGATATATTAAAGAGTGAAACGGGCGGAACGGTCAACATCGAGTGATCGGGCGATATAGACAAACTTCCCAAGCAACTGATATCGCGACTAAAGATACATTAGACTCGGAAAGAGGAAGTTTTAAACCCTAAAAATCATCTCGACCTGTCGGAATATCACCAGTGGACTTGCAAATTGGACTACACGTTTTGACTCCCTTGCCCATAAACCTTCATACAATCTACATTAAGCTGTCCTACACTTCAGTCAGATGGAGGGAATCCAATTCGATGTCCATTCCAAAAAGGGGGGGGGGACCATTATACATAGGGCTTTAGACCAAAGAGACTCTCATTTTTCCTTCTGAAGGATGGTTGACATTGGGAAGGATGGCTGACTTATATCTGCGTAGAATTATACATGCTGAAAATATGACTTTTTTTTGTTGCTATGCAATATTACATATTAGTGACACAATGATTAATAGTTTATAAAATATGTGTTGGTTACATAAATATAGCTTTGTTTGAGATACAAATATAGCTGTATTTGTTGCACGGTTTATGCTATTTAGGACGCCAGGGAATAAACGAGGGACCAATTGTTATTCTCAGCCTAAGTTAATGTTGTTGTAAGTGTGTAACAGTGATTCACAAATTGCAGATGACATGAGTGTTTATTATTTTGACTGATCTACTGCGCTTTAGTCGTCAAACGTTCATCGGACAGAGGGTACCAAATGCACTTGGTCGATTAGAAGTGTTGTGAAAAAATTTATATTAGTAGAAAATATTTTTGATCAGCGAGAAAAAGAGAATAAATAAAGCCACACGAATGCTTCCACGTTGGTAAAAGCATCCTCCATATAAGTGAATGAGACAAGTGTACTCCCTCATATATATATATAGATTTCTCTAAGCAGCTCAAATGAGCATGATTTCCCCCTGCGCGCTGGTTACGTGGACAACTAATAATTGCCTACACGCTGAAAATACCGGTCTCTGCAATATATTCTCCGAAACACATTCTGCAGGAAGCATGTATGTATTTGTTGCGAACACACTCCAAACATTCGTATGTTTGCAAGTCCCAACCTCACTTATACTCAAATGAGAACATTAGAATGTTCACTGACCAACATGTACGCTTTTACTTGGAAACACAAGCTTGCTTCAACCCAAACATCCATATACTTACGAGGAACATATGCGTACTTCCTCCCAAACATAATAATAGTTAGAAACTAGTGATTTTTTAAATTTTTGATTTACAGTTCTTATTACAGTTACACACTTACAAGATATACTGTGAATAATCGCTCTTTGCCCGTCTTTTATCCACTTGCTCTCGAGAGAGCATTAACAGTGCAACAAACATACATTAAAACATTTTAATCCATGTGTCTCCAACATGTAATATTGAATAGTAAACACGACGTGTTTGGATAAGCTCCAAACACACGTTATATTTGCATCCAAACATCAACCAAAAACTATTTTAGCGTGTACTTTTAAGTAGTGTTTGATTGTCACTAATGTTTGATGACAGTTGCATCGAACGAAAATATGCACCCCGAACTCCATTAAATTTGTTAAATACCTCGCTGTCAGCAAGTGAACGTAAAACAGCTGATTGAAACTCTTTTTAGAGTTCGTATTAACCCACCATGCGTAACCCATACACATCGGCGTGGGCAATGGGTAATGACCGTTTAACCATTACCCACAGGGTATTGGGAAAATAAAGGGTAGTTACTCACGACAATGGGGAATGGGGAGAATAATGGGTAGTTACCCTTTACACATGGGGAATGCCACGCCAAAATAAGAAAATCGCTGAAATAAAGAAATAGCTATAACTCGGAAACGGTACGCCCTATCGCAAAAATAATAAATGTTGTACCTTTTTGGAGGCTTTAAGCAATGGCAGTCTTTAATACGGCACCACTTTTTAAAAAAATCAATGTTGCGATTGGACGCACCGTTTTTGAATTATAGCAATTTTTTTATTTTAGCGATTTTCTTATTTTGGCGATTTTTTTAAAAATAAATCTTCCGTATGAATTGGTCCACTTTATGAAAATCCCTTAGAAACCTGTAACAATTGAATATTTTTTCGATTAATTTTTTTTATTTAACATATAATTTTTTTCACATATTCAATCACAATGGGGATGGGATACCCTGGGTAATACATTACCCATCGCCGTGGGTAATGGGTAAAGGCCGCATACACATTCCCCATGATTAATGGATAATCGTGATAGGTATTTCACCATTGTCGTGGGTACCTACCCATTGTTTTCCTCATTACCTCAGTAATGGATAATCGAGATGGTTAATTCCCCGGTTTCATAGGTAACTACCCATTATATTCAAACAAAATCATCTGCTTTGCGAGTCAGTAGCGCCATCAGAGAAGGAAGCTTGTTGAACATCAACAAGTTTTTGAAACTCACCCCGATGATATACGTGGATCGAAGTTAAGTGGATGGTTATTTAAGTGGATGAATACTTAACATTGTTAAACCACGGAATATCTGCACCAACCATGGTACTACACCCACTAAGTAGATTACAGTTGCATTCTTATATTTCTAGTGAAAGAGATAGCTTGAGATTTGAGTGCATTAACCTAAAACCCCAATTTATTAAAGTAATCAGATAAAATATTAAGAGAACCATGCAAATTTCCTAGAATAGAGATTTGAATCACATTGTCCAGAATAACAACACACGTTGCAACCACAACAATCAAAAAACTACACACAACCACAATCAGAATATTTCCTAATAGCACTCAGCTTCATTTCCCAAGAATTATCTTATGGAATTAAACGATACTTTGAATTTTGCATAACGACATCCAGGCGAAATTCCACACGCTACAACATCAACATCCAGTCCCATTCCTTAACAGGTTGCAGCACATATTACACCTAGAACAACAGCAGGTAAAATTTCCTAAGAATTGAACTCTGCACAGCAGCAGCCGGGTAAATTTCCTAATACCTAGGAAAAACCGCCGCCAGGTTAGCCGACCATCGGCGTAAACCTCTAATATTAGCACAAAAAATAAATGTAACAATAGAGCCCTGCTCATTTAAGCATTTCAAAAATGCCAGAAACATGTTTCATTATTGAAATACAGTATTTCGAGTCAGTCAAACATAATTTAAAATGTATTAGTATCTATCAAACTGAATTTAAATATAGTTTCCCTATCGCACATTCCTCCATCCAAAGTGTTTCAGATGTGTAATTGGAACTCCCTGGTTTACACTATACCATTCGTTCGCCTCAAATGAACGTGTCACATTCGACGGTTTGTCTAATAGTGTAACAGGTAATAGTGCCAGTCGAAATCCAGCGAATGTTAACAGGCTATTGTTGTTTATTGCTATTAAGCGAAGTGAAGTCATTGTTTGTAGCATATATTTAGGATCAATCTTTTTTATATTTTACTATTCGTTTTATTCGTATGGGCATAATCAAAATCAAAAAGCAAAAACCACTAAAAGTCATGCTTATTTTGAATTTGAAATTAAAATATAGAAAGTAGAAAGGTTTGTAGCTTTTGTTATTTTTTGAGAATACAAGAGGCAGCCTGAATGGTTATGCAGTGACTGATGTCACCGATGCTCATCAAACTTCTTAGAAGGCGGATGAGCCCAGCATATGGGACAACGGCGGATAGAAACCAAAAGAAGAAAATCCATATTCGTCATATTGCATCCTGGTCAGTGTCTGATCCATATGCCCCGACAGAAGATAAAGATGATGATGCGGAAGACATATTCTCTGAGCTCCTAGAGGAAACGTATGACTGCTGCCCTGGCCATGACAATAAGATTGTACTAGGAGATTTTAATGCTAAAGTAGGCAGGGAAATGTGTATCATTCAACTATTGGCAATTTCAGTCTACATGCTGACAGTTCCGACAACGGTATCAGACTGATTGACTTTGCCGCGGCAAAAAACATGGTCATTAGTGGTACAAGATTCCAACATAAAGACATTCACAAGGCTACTTGGGTATCCCCTGATCAAAGAACGAAGAACCAAATTGATCACGTGGTAATTGATGGAAGGCACTCATCCAGTGTAATCGACGTACGAGTGATCAGAGGAGCTAATATCGATTCTGATCACTACCTGGTAGCAGCAAAGGTTCGCACAAGATTAAGTAGAGCGAAAATCGTACGAAACCAGACGCAGAGGAAGCTGGACATCGGAAAGCTGCAATTACCAGAGGTAGCCACAGCCTACTCAAGGAATCTCCCCCAACACTTGGCACATAACCCTCCCCCTCCCGATGACGATCCTGATGCGCAGTGAACACCCATTTCCGAGTGCATAAAAACTGCCGCAACAACCGTACTTGGTTTCGAAAAACCTCTTCGCAGCAAACCATGGTACGATGAAGAGTCTCGCACTGCAAATGATGAAGAGAACGCTACACGCATGGCAATTATTCAGTCAATTGCAACGCGAGCTGCGACTGAGCGGTATAGGGAGAAACGAATGGAGGTAAACCGTCTCTTTACACGTAAGAAACGGTAGTGGAGAAAGCGCGAGAGTGAGAAAAATTGACACATACAGAAGGAAGAACGGAGCCCGAAAATTCTACCAAAAAGTCGAAAACGGGACTAATGAACATGGTTCAGGGCCCCCTTCTATAAAGACAAGGACTGAAATCTCATCGCAGATGGCTACTGGTATCTGAGACTTCCAGTGACGATGGGACAATCGATCACAATTTGGACGACGACGAAGAAGACCCACGAAAAACGAATCGACACCTATCACCTATTTGTCGATTATAAGGCCGCCTTCGATAGCCCGATACGGGAGAAACTCTACGATGCAATGCCTGAGCTTGGAATTCCTGCAAAACTCATACGCCTTTGCAGGATAACCTTGACGAACACCAAACACGCAGTGAAAGCTGGTGAGGATATTACCGAACCTTTCGCCTCCAAGCGAGGCGTCAGGCAAGACGACACCATATCGTGCGATCTCTTTAACATCTTAATTGCGATCATTATGAGAAAAGCTGCTGTCAACATGAATGAAACCATCAGCAGAGAAAGTCAGTTTTCAGTTCTCAGTTTCAATTCATTTATTTTTTCAAACCACACTTACTAGCAGAGAAAGTCACATGCTCTTTGGGCGCACAAATAGAGAAGTTAATGCGGTGTTTTCGAGAATTGAGAAAGAGTCAGCAAAAGTGGGTCTGAAAGTAAATGAGAATAAGACAAAATTAATAGTTTCAACGAGCAGGGCCTTCACGCGATTAGATCAGTAAAATTTCCATAACACGCGTGATGGACAGCAAAATGCACACACACGTATAGTATAAGACTCTTCGTGTGGTTTCGATCGTTGGCGTTCGGCTCTTGCTTTGTTTACATTTTTCAATACAAATCAAATCAGTTGCTGTTCAGCATTTGTTAGAGTAAGGTCGCGCTGCGTAATTGTTTCATAATAGAACAAGTTGTACTTCGTTTTATTCTGTTTCACAACCAAACGCAATATGTTTTAATATGTGTGAGGGCATCACTGGATTAGACCAAAGCGTGAACGTAGAAAACCGTTATAATTTCGAGGTAGTGGACGAATTTATATACCTCGGATCTACCGTAAACAAAAACAGCAACGTTAGCCCTGAGATCAAGTGGAGAATTGTGCTTGCGAATAGATGTTATTTTGGTCTGCGCAAGCACTTTAGAGATAATTCCCTCTCTCGAATAACGAAAATCCAGTTAAATATAACAGACTCTCATACAACCTGTCTTGCTTTATGGCGCAGTATCTTGGGTCTTATTGCAAGCAGACGAAACATCTGTGGGGGTTTTCGAGAGAAAAATACTCCGGAAGATTTATGGCCCTATTGTGCACAACGACCAGTATCGGCGACGCATGAATCATGAGCTGTATGAGCTTTATCCTGACATTGACATAGTTAAGCGGATCAAGATAACGCGATTGCGCTGGCTAGGCCATGTCAGTAGAATGGATGAAGACGAACCAGCACGAAGGGTTTTCGAAACCGAACTCGAGGGAATGCGAAAAATGGGACGACCAAAAGTCCGCTGGGGGGATCTGGAGAGATAAAGCAAAAGATCGAACTGGTTGGCGAAATATGTCATCTTCGTTTAGTAAGGTCCCTGACCCCCCGGGGTTGCCGAGACCGGATAAGTAAGTAAGTAAGTATAGTGCACAACGGCGAGTATCGGCGAGGCATGAACCATGAGCTGTATGAGCTCAATCCCGACATTGACATAGTTAAGCGGATCAAAATAACGCGATTGCGCTGGCTAGGCCATGTCAGTAGAATGGATGAAGATGAACCAGCACAAAGGGTTTTCGAATCCGAACTCGAAGGAAGGCGAAAAATGGGAAGACCAAACCTCCGCTGGAGGGATCAAGTTGACGAATCCCTGCGTACACTTGGTATCACCAACTGGAAAGATAAAGCGAAGTATCGAACTAGTCGGCGAAATATTTTATCTTCGTTTTGTAAGGTCCCTGACCCCCCGGAGTTGTTCGAAACCGGATAAGTAAGTAAGTAAACTCCACGTGCGTTACTATGTACTTCACTTTCAATCTGATATTTGGTACATAACTTGGGGGGGAAAGTTTTTACAATTTATTGAATTCAAATAAAAACATTAATTACTCATTATTATTCAACCCAAACAAAAATCGCAATTCTTGTCGAAAAACTATGGGCCGAAGTGGTGAAAAATTAAAATTTTTTGAAACCTTTTAACTTTTGAGGCACTATATGTTTTTGGGGGTTAGTTTATTTTACACTTCTTTCCCAGTCTATAGCTACAATTGTGCTGAAGACAGGAAATCAAAATTTCAATTGGTTTCCGAGCTAGTCTAAGAAACCCCAAATAGGGTTTCATTACTTTCCATAAGTACTTCGATAAATTTCACACGAGAAGAAGTTTGCACTCGATGACTTCAAAAATTTTGCATTGTGTAATTCAAAGAAATCTCATTCCATGGATTAGTGGTTCCTTATCGTCGAATTGTCTTCCTCCTTCATAAACCTGGAAAGCCAATTCCAAACACTTTCAATTATGTTTAGGTGGAGAGAATATGGTGGCCAATTAGGAAGACGAACATTTTTGGTTCGAAATGAATTCTATTACATGTCTTTTAATATTAAATACATACAGATGAATATTTAAAGAATATGGTTAAACACAGCATTTCTACACCAATTATGGAGCTTTTAATATAATTTTTGTTTACTAGTGTATTCAGAAAAGTTATCAAGAAATGTATAAGCTACAATACTTTTGAAGACAGCTACCGCAATTTATTTATCGTTAGGCAAGAAATGTCAATACATATAAAGTGTGTGAAATTATTCGCGACGTTTCGTGAAAGAAACGATTCACAGTGTACTTTTCCTTAGAATAACATTAGAGGGAATTGCGAAATGGGAAAATAGCTACAATATTGTCAAAGGCTATTATGCAATATTTCAAGCTGTTTAGGATTTATTGAAGTAAAATCGGACATTGGGCTCTGACCCACCTCCAAAATTTTCTTTGGCCTGTAAAAAAATTGTTACGTATAGGGGCAAAACCGAGCGGGGTTTTGTGATACCACGTCCATGTACTTTCACAATTTTATGGTTTGGTTTAGGCCCGAAACAAATTGCTTTCATTTGTGTCACCGTGTTATTCATTAGAAGATAAAATAAAAATCTATGAAACTTTCGTAAATCTTAATGAAAAAATTCATTCATTTAATGAAACTGATCTTTGGTTGCCTTTTCATGAAATCGTATATAAACGGTAATCAGATTGTTCATAATTCTAATGAATTTTTTCATTGTTTTACATTTTCTGAAAATGTTCAAAAACTAACTAGATCTGTTTTTTAACAGATTTTTTCAGAAAAATTTCCTCAAATTTAATGAATTACCCCATTAAGGATTTACATCCCGCGAAATAAATATAAAGGCAGCACCATTTTTTGCTTTTTCCAAATGTTGTGAGGAATTTCCAAGTTTTTATTTTATATTGTATTAGTCCTTTCAAAATTAAATACTTTTCAGCAAAAATACTTTGAATATGACTTCTATAAGGTGAATCAACCAAAATAAACTAATTACTAGTGCGAAATATTTGTAAAGGCAAAAGGATTATTTAAATATTCTAAAAAGTTTCGTAAGACATTTGGTCTCCATTATCGCTAATAATTTCTACTAAGCATATTGGCATTGAGTTTATCAACGAATGAATATGCGTAGGATCAGTTATCTTCCATTTTCTGCTATTGCTACTATTTTATCCTTGACATTCTTCAACTGGAGTCCTGGGTGGTAAACCTGGGCAGGTAAAATAGACCATAGATTCTCGATCGGATAGAGATAAGAAATAAGTGCAGGTCTGTCAACAGTTTGTATTATTTCTGGACTCCAGAATCTTTGGAGTTTTCTTAGACCGATGTACTGTTGCGTTGTCCTGCTGGATGATAAATTCTGGGACACAAATTTCCTCTCCAGAATTAATTAAGACGACATCCAATAGTCCAATATAATACTCGGAGTCTATTTTTGTGGAAACGAAACATATTGGAGTGGTTGCTCTATAACTCGTACCTGCCCAAACCATAAGGGAGCCACCGCCAAAATTTCGACGCCGACGCATAATTTTGGAAAAATCTCTGGAACGCCAATACTTGTCCGAGCTGTCACGTCCATCCAAATTAAAGTTTTCCCATCGGAAATTATCACCGCTCATCCAAAAATCTATATATTTCAGCGAATTTAAATCTGGCTAATTCGTGTCTTGGCATGAGACCAAGTTGTACATACTTTTTCCCATATGACAGTTGCAAGTCGCGTTTCATTATTTGTTGAACCCGCAACCCTGCTCCCAAGATTAATTAAGCAATAATTTCATTATCGCCGAAGTTTTCTTTAACAGCAACCCTTTTGATCTGTTTTTTGGCGCTGCCACTGATCATTGGTGTTATTCCTGGTCGTTTTGTGTGTCCATATTGGCCACCCTATTTTATAAAATTGTCAATGACACAGCTAGATCTTTTCAATCGCCTCAAAATTTCCCTATTGGACAGCCCTTCATCATGATAATCTTAAACTTTTCCCTTTTCTTCTTTACTTAGGTACTTTCCTCCAGGTATTCTTTATAAATTAATTTTTTTTTTATTTCACCTAAGTTAATTTTAAAACAATATAATAACAAACAAATAAAACTCACTTCTATTTAACTTCCAATCTACTACTGTTCGAATTCGGTTTCTTTTTCATATTGCCTTTATATATATTTCGCACCAGAAACAGAAAAACAACGTCACTTTTCATTTATCTTGTAAAAGAGATCGAATGGTTACATTCTCTGACATAATATACCTAATGACACATATATGCATTAAAATTCTACACCAAAAACCCAGTGCATTGACAGTACCGACAAAAAATATATTGCCTAACCCTCATCAGCGATTGTTCGGAATGATACTATTTTTTTCAAGATTCAATTTCAATATTTTATTATTCCAAATTATAGTACAATGATGCGAAGATATTACTATATACATAACAATTCGCTCAGAATTCCCTTACATTCAACAATTTTTCTAGGATTATCAGATTATCCCATGGTTAAACCATAATACCGACTTAGGGGAATTATACTATTGAAACAATCATTTAGCTATATGTAAGGAAAACTCTAAATGCAATGAGAATTCTTTACTACGTAAATGATCACAAAAATTTGCAAAACCAGGAAACATCTGAAACAAAACTGTTGTGTTTGGGTAAACAAATTTATGACAAAATACCGGCTTAATGAACTTATTCAATATGAATTATGAACATATTTAATAAATTTACAGAACTATTCAGAAGTTTATGGAATTTGTTCATAGAATTAAGGAAAACAATGTTTATGAACAGATACTATGAACTTTTATGAATTTTATTTTTTCAAGTTATTCAAAACACTGGAAAATGTATAAGTATATTTGAATTGTGTATCATAAATTTTTAAAATTAATTTCAAAAATATTTTAAATTAATAAAATAGAGTGCACATTTTCTGGGAATTATACGTTTGAATGTATTCATTAGGGTGTCCCATCAATAACAATTTTTTTTTTGCTCAAGCTTTATTTGAAAGCTTATAGAGTAAGGTATTTTTAAGAATTTTTTCATATTTTTCGGAAGTGGTTTAGAGGTCGCGCAAGTCGAATTTCCCCCAATAATCGGCGTTTTTTAAAGTTTACTTAAAACTCAGTCAATAACCACGATTTTCTTACGTTGTAAGTCAACATTTTTGAAGCTAAACGTCCAAACTTTTGTGCATAAACCACCAGTTTTGAAAATGATTTTCCTCAATAAGGTACCACGCATTACATATTTTCGACAATTTTGGGAAAATTTTGTAAATGACGCTTTATATCTTTTAAAATTCATATGAAAATTTAAAAAACTAATGATGCACTTTGCAATTTTGTGGAAAAACATTTTTAATTTGGGGTTACTGTTCCAGAGTTATACCATTTTCAAGCCTTTTACTCATTGTATGAAACTAATAATATTATAATCTGTTTGCTATTTTTGCATCGGATTTGTTTAAACATTATAATATTGAGAAATTTACATAATAAATATATAGAAGATGACACAAGATCACCACACTTGGAGACGTCTTGATCAGCTAACCCACTCACTGACGTAGCGACGACATGTTTGCCTATTAGAAGGTGATCAGCACTATTGACAAACTGCGTTAGATTTCTGCTGACTTTTTTATATGCTGAAAAATGTGTATTTTGTTGTTGTTTGGGTGCAAATATAATGTTTTTGTAAGTTGTCGCAAATATATTATACTTGTGTGCAAACACATTGTGTTTGCTATTCAATATAACATGTTTGGGTCAGAGTGATTAATAGGTTATAACGGGTCCGCCAAATAACTTTTTTTTTGAAAATGTAAGAAAACAAACTACTGAATATTTTCTCTAATTTCTTTTTTTATTTGAAAGTACAATCCTTCCGCTTAATATCGGAAAATAATTTCATTCAAATGGCCGCCTCGGCTGGCCATGCAGTAGCCTACACGATCGGTCCAATTTTTAAGCACATTATCGATTGTGTGCAGCTGTATCTCACCAATGGCTTCACGAATATTGTCCTTTAAAGCGTCAATTGTCTCTGGCTTTCCGGCGTAACACTTATCTGTGAGGGCACCCCACAAATAATAGTCCAACGGTGTCAAATCGCAGCTTCGAGGTGGCCAAACGACATCAGCTCTGCGGCTGATAATGCGATCTTCAAAAACAGGGCGCAAAACATCGAGTGTAGCTTCGGCTGTGTGGCACGTAGCGCCGTACTCTTGAAACCAAATGTTGCCAATATCCTCCTCTTCAATATTTGTGAACAAAAATTCGTTCAACATGGCCCGATAACGATCGCCATTGACTGTAACGGCCACTCCTTGCTCATTTTCGAAGAAAAATGGCCCAATTATGCCTCTGGACCAAAATCCGCACCAAACAGTGACTCGTTTTGGGTGCATCGGCTTTTCAATGTATGTGTGCGTGCGGGTTTTCTGTGCCACAAATGCGACAATTTTGCTTGTTTACATACCCGCCAAGATCTTTATGAGCTCCATCTGAAAAGATGATTTTTTTGGCAAAATCGGCATCTTCTGTAAGTCGATCGCAGGCCCATTTTCCCCATATTTCCCAGCGTTGTTCAAGCGTATACACAACCATATTCGTTCAGCGGAAGGACAAAACTAATTACCTGTCAAATCAGACATGAGTTAAGTGTTACCATTCACGAAATAGGCAGTAGTTGAAAAAAAAACTTTAGATGGCGGACCCTTTAATATATGTGTTTGTAACCCAAATGAGGTTTTGGTAGCGGAAAACTGCTGAAAATAGAAACGTTACGAACACTAAAGAATAAAAATGCAAAAGATCTTCAATTCACGAAAACAATGCTTGCAAACATGTACATATTTCCTGCAATATGTTGTTGGGGCCGTTATTTTTCAGCGTGTACCAAATGTATGAAAATGTCGGGGGGTGTCATGAAGTAATTTTGTATGGGAGGGGATCGGCAAGTCAGCAAGGACTCTGTCTGACATGTTACTGGTGATGTCTTTATGAAATTTTCAGCTGGAATTCTAATGAGTTTCTGGTAATGCGCATCTTCTATCGCTTTCACCATTCATACACGATCGATTTTTGGATTTTATATATAAAAGGCTTGAGAAACATGTTTCACACAAACATATTGATGAACACTTTATATTAAAAGTTTTAAAGCTTCAGTCCCAATCAATTGATAAATTATATAATATTTTAACCAAACTGCGTCAGCCAGCATCCATTGATTCAAAATCTTGTTTAGCATAAGAGTTGTATTTTAGTTCGATTAATTCTTCTTGGATATTGTCGGGTATAACAAATACACATCGCTCATTTGCGACAAGATTGTCATAACTCAAAAAACATTGTTTCAAGTAAAACGAGTTTGAAAGTTTCAAAATGTGTGGGATTGTATGCAAAATGCAAATTTAAAAATATTCTCAAAACGATTTTAAAAATAACGTTGATATGCAAATCAGTTTAGAATCAGTTAAGAACTCGATGAGAAGAATATTTTCTATAATTTAGTTAAAAATAGATAAATTTGGAGTAATGTCGGTCTTGTCAAATATGAGCGATATTATAAATGGATTTTGAAGTAAATTGCTTTGCCAAATTTCTTTTTGAACTCTGTGGTGTAACGATTAAACTGATCCTAAAGCGTATATAAATGTTATATAACTACACTGTTCAAATTTGCATTTCTATAATCACTTGAATCAATTGCATCGTTACGAAGCATAAAGGACGAACAGTTTGGAAAAGGTGATTTTAGCCCACTCTTCCACAATATAATTTTGATCATGAACGCATTTGTGTTATCATATGCTGATAATATATTATTTCTGCAGTTATAAATGAAGCATGTTTAAAGCTTCAAAAAAGTGTGAAATATAAGCAAAATACAATATAAAATTGTGTTCATTAAAGCTCTTATAAAGAACGTCACTCCCCTCACTCAATCGAAAAATTTATACTTCTGTCTTATACTCGTACAAGCTTTGAAGCATACACGCTTAAAAATATGTCTTTTTGTTGTTTAGATGCAACTATCATGTGTTTGTAGCTTGTCGCAAATACATTATATTTGTGTTCAAACACAATGTGTTTGCTATTCAATATTACATGTTTGAGACACAATGATTAATATTTTATAACATATTTGTTGGTGACCCAAATTTGGCATTGTTTGCTGAAGACTGCTGAAAACAAAAACGTGATAGACAACAAAAAAGTAGCAGATCTTAAATTCATGAAAACAATGTTCCAACCATATACATGGTTACTGGAATATGTTGGTGGGGCCGAATTTTTGTCAGCGTGTATTGCCTTTAGAAAGCCAGCGTCCTTTGGTAAGAACCAATAACTTAGTTTGAATTGAAAACCAGGCATAGGGCTTCAAGAAGACGCGTTCTCAAAGCATTTGTTTTCACAAAATTGATAACGTCTATAGTAATTTGTAATGCACAAGCTGAAAAAAGGGCCCCAGCAATAGATTGCAAAAAAACATACATATATGTTTGCACGCACTGTTTTCATGAATTGCATATCTGCTGCATTTTGTTTCTATGTTGTCTTACACGTTTTTGTTTTCAGCAGTTTTCAACAAAAAAAATCTACATTTGGGTTACAAAATCTTATATTACAACCTATAAATCATTGTGTCTCAAACATTTAATATTGAATTTGTGAAAAAGTATACAAAATTACATGAGGTGTCAGGGGACTCCCAGTTGGCACGAAGTTTCTGTCGCTATATATTATGTAGTAGTTTGTTCCAACACGCCTAAGGCGCCCGTGGAAAAATACGATAATTTAAATGGATCTTTAAGAAAAGATACTTTTTGTAAAATGATAAACTTTTTTAAGAAAATTTTTTTATAGAATGTATATTTTTTTTAAAAACAGTATATTTTTCGGTCCTTTTTGCAAGAATATGCATTATGTTTCCCGAAAAGAATTTTTTTAAATACATGTACTTCTGATATTAACAGCTAATGTTCTTTTTTTAAGAAAAGGTACTATTTTTAAGAAGAAGTACTTTCTGTAAGAAAAAGTCATAAGAGTATGAATTTTTTTACAAAGAAATACTTTTTTTTAAGAGCAGGTACTTTTTAAAGATGTGTTACTCTTATTTTCAGAAAGTCTACTTATCTTAAGAAAAGACATTATTTTATTTTTAAGAAAAGGTACTTTTGAGAAGAAAAAAATTTTTCTAAGAAAATGTATTTTTTTACGAGAAGGTATTTTTTTTTTGAAGAATAGGTTTTTTGTATGAAATGAGATTTGTGAATTGGGCCTTTTTTCAAGAATAGGTACATTTTTAAGAGTAGGTACTTATCTCAACAAAAGTTATTTTGTTTCATACAAAATTTACTCTTTAAAGAAAAGGTAGTTTTTCAAGAAAGACCAATTTGTTGAAAGTTAATGTATTTTTTTAAGAAAATTTACTTTTTGTATGAAATTTACTTTTTGATGTGTTAACATCATCTTTAGGCACGGGTGGGGTATAATCTAACAAAGTCAACACATGCAAACAGCGCACAGCGTTATCTACGTCGAAGCTATGCACCTTTAACATTGAAAATAACATGTGGTTGTTGTACATCAATAGTCTCTACCTGAAAGTAAGTATGATGGTATTGATGCAGCAGCAGCGAATAGTTGTCTAAAAGACGAAGTGTTTCTACTCGTAAGCTTACGAATAGAACACAATGTCTGTACATGTGGCTGTTGCTTTGCATTCTGTTTATTTTTTTTGGGAATAAAACAAAAAGTATTAAACAAGAAAATGATGACTTGAAATTATGAATTATACAAAATTTGCACTTGTCTGTAAATAATTTTAAGTATTAATAAGTATTATTATTGTAAATATTATAATCATAGAAATCGAACAGGTACCATGTAACAAAAAGGTGTTAACACATCGTCCGTGAGTTCGAACACTCAATGGTAGTTTTTTTAAGCAAAGGTACTTCTTTAAGATAAGGTATTTTTTTAAGAAAAGGTACCTTGTTTAAGAATATGCATTTTTTGAGAAAATTTAATTTTTTTAAGAAAAGCACATATTTAAGGAAATGTTCTTTTTTAAACTTCTTTCACTTTGGCTTTTCTAAATTTACTTTTTATTGGGTTCAAAACTACAATATATACTAAATATTGGTTACAACAAGAAATTTCCCTACATATCTTAGTCTGGACACAAACCAAAAGTACCCAAATATAATTGGTAATACTGGGTTGCAGCATAGTAGTTTTAAAAAAAAGTTTTCTAATTTTGTTTCATTTAGCCCCCATCCCACAACGTGCGATAAGGAACTTTGTTCCAACAATGCAGATTTTTCAGAGTGCAGTCTTTAATACAAAAGGCAATGCTTTTGCAGCAAGAATTTTCTTTTCGTCACTAAACCCATAGTACGCCAATCATTAACATGACCTCTAGCAAATTGTAACCAATTTTCTTTGCGCACATTATTCAGCGGCGGATTTTCTTCAGTTTTTTTCAATTTCAGGTACTTACATTTTGCTCTGGTTCTTTTTACTGTCGGGATACTTGCCTGGATATCACTTTGGGAACTGATTGTTGGAGCTGAAAGAGAAGAAAGAAAGAGAAAGAAGATAAATGAAAAATGAATGAAAATGAAAAATGAGAGAAGAAGAAGAAAAATGACCTTTATAATGATGTTGGATTAAACTTTAATGTTGTTGTTATTTTTGTAATCTTAAGAAAATGCCGTTTCCGATAGTGTACAATTTTAGCTGTCAACAAAAACTTTAAAAAGATATGGCCTAGTAAAACCAGAAATTTAAAATCTCAAAACACCAAACTCGAATTCTTGTGAATTTAAAATGCTTTGTGCAATAAAAACGAATAGGAATGCAGCACATGGGTGTTTATTTTGCTTAGCTTTTTCAAATCAGAATAATTTGTCTATGTTATTGATAAATTAAAAATTGGTCAATAATTGGAAGTTGTTACTACAGAAATTCAGTTGTATTAACCAATTTGAGTATTTCTAAAATCTCATTCATCTGAAATGGAAGATACCACTCATAAAATGTACAATATTAGAATTCGTGTTCAAATATTAATCACTGTAATCAAAATTCAGTTTCTGTTACAAAAACACTGGTTACAAAGTTATGTATTCGATTTTTCAGAAGAGGCTTTGTTGCTGTTAAAGAGAAACTGTATTTGAATGTTACACGAGAACTTTTCAGAAAAACTATTGTTTTAAACAGCGAACGGGACCATATAGGGCGGCACTGTAGAGGCCCGCGAGAACGGTCAAGATCTCGAACAATAACGCCCGATACTGGACGAGTATATGACCATCCACATGAAATCGAGCCTAAGCGGGATTCTAAGGTTGAGATAAAGGAGCAAATTATTGACGTCCGAACTCTGCGAATTGAATCGGACGACGACTGGTTCACGCCACAGAGAAGTGATCCTGTATTGGCAAAAATTATTGTGACAAACAATTAACGCGGAATGAAATCGCTTCAGAAAGCCTTCTTTTGAAATAATATAGGGCTCAGGGGAAAAGCCTGATATTGCTAGATGATTGTTTATGCATGTAGATTTATGCATGTAGCTGGTCCGTTACCAGCAAGTAGCTTTGGGAACCAATATATCCTAGTCGTTATGGACTACTTCAGTAAACAACAAGAAAGCCTTCTTTTGAAATAATATAGGACTCAGTGGAATAGCCTGAGATTGCTAGATGATTGTTTATACCGTGTGTGGGGAAAATGTGGATAAATGTAACAGTGGTCCCCGCCTTGAAAGTGAAAGGATAAAGGCAGAATCTCATAATGACCCGAGTGGTAGTGGTAAAGGTAAAACTATGGAGAGACTATGTCCAAGTATCTATTGGGTTGATTGTCAAAAAGTTGTATCCAAGTGGATTGCAGGCTGCACTCAGTGCTTGAAAACTAAAGATCCAACACGGATGAGTTGTAGACAAAAGTAACAGGAGAGCCCAGGTGCTCTCTTCGAGCGAATATCCATGCATGTAGCTGGTCCGTTTCCAGCAAGTAGCTTTGGGAACCAATACATCCTAGTCGTTATGGGGTACTTCAGTAAATGACCCGAGGTGTACGATATTCCAAAAAAAAGAGGTAATTCAAAACGCAAAGCAAAGGATAAGTCGTTTTGGTGCGCCTTTAGAACTGCAATCGTAGCAGGGTAGGAATTTTGAATCTGCCATCTTGAAGGAAATATGCAAGATGAATGAAATATGTGGCATAAGAACGACGTCATTGCGCCCTCAGACTGACGGCACGGTAGAGAGATTTAATCAGTCTCTTGAGGAATACTTGAGAAAGGTCGTCAGTGTGTATCGAAAAGACTGGGACGAGCGCATACCAAAATTACTTCTTGCATACTGTTCGGCCACCCAGGATACTACCGCACGAACTCCAGCTATTGTCGTCTTCGGGACAGAGTTAAAGACTCCTAGATGTTTGGAGTTTAGCATCTGCGTAACATCCAACAGTGGGGACAATGATGGTATTCCAATATAGCTTAGTGACCTTCACGGGTTTGTTCGCAGCAAGATGAAGATGGGCCAAAAAAAATAAGATTTAAACCAGGTACGACCAAGCGGCAAATTCCGAAGAATTCCATGAAGGTCAGCTGGTGGGGTGTTCAACTCACAACGCAAGAAAGTTTTATCTCCAAAATTGCAGGCTCACTGGGAAGGCCCGAGGAGGTTGCCAAAGGAATAAATGACATGGTTTATGAAATCCGGGACGAACAGGCGTAAGTGGAGGACAGTTGTACGATTTAAAGCTTTATTAATGCACAGTAATGTAATCTGCCTGCTAACTTATTTGGCTTACTGTAAGTAACCGTGTGAATAGTGTTGTGCCTAAAAGTATGCACCGCAACATACCACTTCGCCAACGCAGTATTCACCACCATTATGAATTCATATCTCTCCAGTAGTGTGGTGTGTTCTACCGACTTCCAGAGAGCGATAAATAGTGTAAGTATTGCTACCACTGTAGATATAAACAAATGAAGCGATTAGAAGGATCTTGACTTTGCCAAAAATAAAACTAACCGGAGAAAATATGATCTCTTAGCCTTAAAAGGAAATTACAACTTTGAATATGACGAGGATCTAAAAACAACTAAATTTAAAACACCATATGATGATGGTGAGTTGGCATAAATATCAATAGTGTTTTGGCATTTTGAATAGTAAAATATTGACTTATTGTACATTGAACTGTGTAAGTAAAATAAAAGGAACTAAAACTGTTGCACTTATCGTAATTTAAAAACGAACTTTGTTTTATTAATGGGAATAAAACAGCCCTAAATAGGACGATTAAGAATATTCGTAACAATATGTTTCCGATTGTCGCGAATTTCTCATTGTAGTTTCGCGAATTACATTTTAATTATAATTATTGTTTATATTTTCATGTAGAATATAACAATTTACATAGAAAATTTAATTGATAAATTGGGAGCAAAAAGTGTACTTGATTAAGATTTAAAAATGTTGAAGTGGAAAAAAACTCACTTCAAAATTTGGAAACAATATTTTTCTGTTTATGTTCGTCATGACACGCCGCTTTAGCCCCATATTTACCAAGGAACACAATTTTTTACCCAAATGAACTAGGAAAGAAACCTTTAACGGCTGGTAGGGACGTATACAAATAGTTTGATGTTTTATAATCAGCTCGTCTGTAATTCAAATAATCAAATTTCATAAAACCTATGAAAACATTTCATTAACATAAAAATCACATGAAGTGTCAGGGGACACCCGGTTGAAACGAAGTTCCTTTCGCTATATATTATGTATAGTTGATTCCAACACGCCTAAGGCGCCCGTTCAAAAATACTATAATTTAAATGGATCTATAAGGAAAGATACTTTTTGTAAATGATAAACTTTTTTTAAGAACATTTTTGATTTTAAAAAGTAAATTTTTAGGCCCTTTTTGTAAGAATGTGTATTACATTTTCCTGAAAAGGCTCTTTTTTAACCCTTTTTAATATGGGAACACCCCGCCTAATATCGTATCAACCATTGTTACAGATGAACTTTCCCATACAACCACCTTCCTTCCTTATGGGACCTCAAACAACCCAGAGGCATCAACGACCTTACAAAATGAGTACAACATATTTCCGCAATCGGCTCGATCTCCAACCACCTGCTTCATTTGGATTTCTTCATAATCAGTATGATAGATTATTGGTACATATGGCTGTTGGTGGTGCAGAGATATGTGGGTTCGATCCCTGCGTTGCCCACCTTCCAATTCTTTCGACGATCGTCACCTGGCTTAGTGACCTTGACACTATCGCGTATTTACCCATGAAAAGGCTTCTCAAAATACTGTATAATAACTGTGGGTCCCAATCAATCAGTGTAAAACTATAAATACACCGTATACATCTATGCTACATTTATTTGGCTATTATTTTTATAATGCTCGACGCGTATCTAACTAGAGTGTTTTTTAGGCTTATTACTAAATAAATGGTTTCTATTACATCCCATGAAGGAATTGAGGAGAGCTTCTCACAACCAGTGAACTGTGCGCTTTATAGTTTTATATTCAATGATTGGGACATACAGATTTTACACCGATCCCAAACGGTATTTTGAGAAGTTTTTTCATGGCTAAGTACTCGATAGTGTCGCCATCGCTAAGCGAGGTGACCGCCGCCGAAAGAAATTTCAGATGGCCAGAGCAGGGAGCGAAGCCACGTTCTAATGTACAAGAGCCGCGTACACTAACCATTGCACCACCGACGGCCACATATTTTAGGCTTAGTCATTCGTTAGTCAAGTGTTCATTCTTCTCTCTAACTCTGATATGAACATGTCTGTTTTAACAAAATGCAACCCTGATAGTCATTATTGCCCTTAGTAAAACGACAGCTGGTCATCAAAAGCTAGAATGGATTCGCCCACGGTGGACACATTTTAGTTGAAGTTTTATCATTATGTTGGCAAATGATGATGATGGAAATGATCAATACTCATCGTCAAGCTAAAGTAGTGAAAGCGTGATTCTGGAAGGTCAAATCAACAGAGATTTCATATTTCATATTTATGAAAACATCATAGTGCTCTTTGGCAAGAGTAACCACGGCTTCAAGCTGGTAGGCTCAAGAAAATAAAATTTTAACAAACAATCCTGGGCCAATTAAAAATATTATATCACGGATATAAAACCAACATTTATTTTTCTTTCCAAATAAAAAAAAAATAGTTATTCAAATAACCAGCTGCCAAAACATTGATTTGAATGAAATAAATAAATCCAGCTTGAAATCCTAATATAATTTTCAGGTGCAGGATTTATCTGCTGGAACTGCAGGTAATACCGTAAAACAAAAAATGTTGCGTAAATAGATGTTGTGACATTGTTAGTCGCCCATTCAATTTGTAAAACATACTCCAGTTGTAAAACATTGGAAATACATATTCGCACATTCTAAGAACAGTTCCGCCGAGTGTCCTACCAAATGAGAGACAGTAAAACCTAAAAACTAAAAATTTGTATGTCAGTTATGTAAGTCAGTTTGTTTTCAAACTGCTACAAAAATAACTAATATATACATACATATGTTGCTAATTTTTTCCATGAAACGAAATGATAATTATTAGATTTATATACAGTGATACGAGTAGATAGTGAATTAGTTATCAAGTGATTGTCTATTTTTCTTTTCTGTATTTTTTTGTTGTGGTAAAAAATTAGTATAATAAATTTCTCCCACAAATGTCATTTTGTTTAACAAATTATGATGTTAAAGAGAGGTACGTATTTATTAAAAGATAATGTTTTTTTTACGAAAAGGCACTATTTTTAAGAAGAAGTACTTTCTGTAAGAAAAAGCCACAAGAGTATGCATTTTTATTTTACAAAGAAGTACTCTTTTAATAACAGGTACTTTTTAAAGAAGTGGTAATCTTTTTTGAGGAAAGGGGTATTTTTTAAGAAAATGTACTTATTTTCAGAAAGGCTACTTATCTTAAGAAAAGATTTGATATTATTTTATTTTTAAGAAAACGTACTTTTAAGAAAAGGAATTTTTGTAAGAAAATGTATTTTTTTTAAGAGAAGGTATTTTTTGAAGAAAGGATTGGTCCTTTTTTAAAGAATAGGTAAATTTTTATAGTTATTTTGTTTCACAAAAATGTACTATCGAAAGAAAAAGTTGTTTTTTTAAGAAAAGTACCCAATACTGTAGATAATACTGAGTTGTAGCATAGTTGTGTTAAAAAAAAAGTTGTTTAATTTTTTTGTGTTAACATCTATAGGCGCGGGTAGGGTCTTAACTCAGAAAGCGACTACATTCAAATACAGTTTGTCCGACTGCGATCACAGATTGTTTGCCGTTAAACTCATCCGAAACGCCTGGACCGATTTGAAATTTTGTGTACATATCGGATAGGTCTCAGAATCGGCCAACATCTATTTTTCATACCCCTAAAATTTTTCATACCCTTTCAAAAATTATTATTAATTTTGTAAAACATTAAACTAAAAACAATGACAAAAGTTCAGTGTGGTGTTATTTTTTGGAAGAGTCGAAAGGTACACCTCAAGCAAAATGCAAGTTGTGGAAAAAGGGGTTTAAAACCAATGGCGGCTCTACGAAAGGTTTAATAACACATCTTAACGTAAGTTAATTTTGGCATATGTACATATGTCTATTATAGGGCTTACTCTCCAAAAATTACAAAATTTATTGCGTCGGGTAGAACATGTTATTTTAAACAAAGAAAGTAAAATATCAAAATCGGGACAAATGCATAGTTTCGGAGTTATGGACCCCGACATTTCGGATACTTTTAACACTAACGTACCGTGTAAAACAAGTCATAACAAACTCAAAAAATAATGTAGCATTTTTGGATAAGTCGCTTAGTTATCGAGTTATCGGATGTTGACGCTTCTCAAACAAAAAATTAAAAATTTTTTTAAAATAATTTTTGATTCTGTTTGAAAAAAAATATTCGAAAAATCACGCGATAGTTTTAAAATAATTTTTTTTTGTTTGAGAAAAGTAAAAAAAAAGTCGATAATTTTCCTAAATGTCAACATCCGATAACTCGATTACTAAGCGACTTATCAAAAAGTGCTACATTATTTTATGAGTTTGTTTTGAGTTGTTTTACACAAAAAACTGATATCAATGGCTTTACACCTTGTTCCCAAAAAAAAAAATTAAAAATAGATTTTTCGGCATCTCGGGTTTTCGAAAATCCCGTATCCCGGATTTTATAAAAATCACTCCCGTTTAGCTTCCCAAGTGGGTGCGGAGCACTCTCGGAGCAAAGAGAATAATGACGTAGTTATACGTATATGAAAATAAGCAAGAGAGCAACGAAAATTGTGTGAACTTGTGTAGCGTATGTACGAACATAACAATGTGTGTATGTGCATGTGACTATTGTTTTGCATTCTCTTTGTTTTTTGTGGGAATAAAACAAAAAGTATTAAGTATGAACATAATGCCACATGTGTTTGCACTTGTCTTTATATAATTTTAAGTATTAATATTATTTAAATGAAACGTCATCATATGATTGAACGCTGTTATTTTGTTTTCCAATGTAACATTTACTAATGTGATCATAGAAATCGAACAGGTACCGTATAACAAAAAGGTTTTAACACATCGTCCTGAGTTCGAACTCTCATTGGATTTTTTTATTTTAGTGGTTTCGTTATTTTGAAAATTTTTTTAAAAAAATTTCTTCCAGACGATTGGAATACTTTATGAAAATCATTTAGATACCTATAAAATTTACTTATTTTGTCGATTGAACGTCTCGTTTCCGAGATATTGGCATAAGAGCGTTTTAGCGATTTTTGATTCGAGGAATTTTAGTTTTATCGATTTTTTTTAAAGTGTTGTATTCAAGACATCCATAGGTAAAAGCCTCCTATCGAGGTAAACAAATTATTATTATCTGCGGTTGGACGCACCGTTTCCGAGTTGTAGTAATTTGTTTATTTTAGCGATTTTCTGGTAATGGCGATTTTTTGAAAAAAAAAATACTTCCAGACGAATTGGACCAGTATATGAAAAACCCTCCGAAACCCCCAAAAATTAGCCACGATGACCACTAGACAGATCCAATTACCGTCAGATCCAGTTTGTGCTTAATTTTCCTATATATCACGAAGTTATACACCAGATATTTTTTACTTACCTACATGCTAAAAAAATCTGTCTTATTTCGTTGTTTGGATGCAAATATAAAGTATAAATATAAAGCTTGTGGCAAATATAATATACTTGTGTCCAAACACATTGTGTTTGCTATTCAATATTACATGCTTGAGACACAATGATTAATATGTTATAATATATGTGTTTGTTACCCACATATGCATATATATAACTACAGCTATGTTTGTTGCACTGTCTATGCTCTCTCGAGAGCAAGAGAATAAAAGATGGACATCGAGAGGGTATATCTTGTAAGTGTGGATCTGTGTTTTTGCATTATTCTCTCAGTGAGTGATTCATAAATATTCCTGAATATGCGTGTAAATTGCAGATGAAGTGTTTCTTATAGACTTTGGTTTTTGGCTGTGTTTCGTATATATATATGTGTGCTACCAAAGTGAGAAACGATTTTGAAGCCCTTTGTCTGTCCGAGACTTTACTGAGAAAATCGGAACGGAGGACCATTTGTGAAATAAGTGTAATAAAAGCAACACAAGTAATTAATCCACGCTTGGCTTGCATGAACTTGATTTGTATATAAATATCTTATTTGTGTACCAACGCATAGTGATAACCAATACATAGCTGAAACCTTCTGAAAACAAAAACGTGAGAGACAACAAGTAGAAATACTCAAATTCGTTAATACAACTCAAATTCTGTAGTAACAACTTCTATTTAGTTAGACCTATTTTCAATTTATCAATAACATCGACAAATAAATCTGATGTATGATAATTATGAATTCTAATTCTAACTTTAAACCCTGTGTGTATAAACCATTACTAAACTATAAATTGATGTTATGCAATGGCGATTGGACTTTATTAAGGAATTCATGAAGCAACAAAATTTATTTCATGGATTCTGTAAATTAAAAGCTTCATAGAACCTATGAAACTACCCACACAATAAACAAAAAAAGTTTTGATAACAACTACAAAAATTTTGTTATAAAAGCGATCATGGCGGTTATTTTATTATATTAAATTTGATTTGATTTCAATTAATTGCAATACAATAAAAAAAAAATAAATAAATTGAAAATTTTGTGACTTCGAGTAGAGCTTCTCACAGCCAGTAAGTAATAATTGCGTTTTATATGCCAATACTCGTGAAACGGGGCGAACAGTGGTACACCGGGCACAATCGGACACAAGTCTAAAATACTACTCCGATATACGTAACTTATATCTCAATTCTTAAACTCCAAGCGAAATCATGTACTTAGTTTTTAGCAGGTAGGTCTTCAACATTGTGGCCGCCGGTGGTGTAATGGTTAGTGGTTGTACAAGAGATCCTGGGTTCGATCCCTGCTCTGGCCACCTTAAATTTCTTTCGACGGCGTCCAGTTCGCATGGTGAAGGCGACACTATCGAGTATTTAGCCCTGAAAAAGCTTCTCACAATACCGTTCGGAATCGGTGTAAAACTGTAGGCCCCAATCGGTGAGTATAAAACTAGAAACCGCACAGCTCACTGGTTGTGACAAGCTCCCCTCAATGCCTTCACGGGATGTAATGGGAAACCATTTATTTATTTATTTTAAGTCTTCAACAAAGTACGTGGCCGGTACATAACCGAATATTTTCTTAAAACGGTTAATCATACCACTTTGTACGCCACTTCTAATAGCCGGCCTTAGAACTTCAAATAAGTCACGCCAATTCTGATTTAAAACGACATTGGTGCTCTCCTCCAAGTCCTTTTGACCATTGAACAGATCGTCCAGTTGTATATGGAACCCGCCAACCTTCGTAAAATCTAGACGTAGTTTGTCGACATCTAGGAAGATGTGACCAAATTCCTCACGTCGTTTGTGGCGTATTGCTATGTTAATTTCAGAATCGACTAAAGTTAAATGATAATTTAATTGACATGATGTGAAAATTAATATTTGGTCTTTTACCAGAAAACATGTTAGCGTGGCCTTTACCATCCAAGGCCAAGTTGAAAAGGTGTCCCTTTACAGCGTATTGGGAGTCGGTGACCAATTTGGGAGAAAAATATTTCAATCTAGTGATCAGCTTGTCAGCATCAAAACTAAAGACAAAATTAAGTTAATATTTTAAGTTTTACCAATGATTACAGTAGATTGACCATTTCCCATCAAGGCCAAGTTTAAAATGTTCCCCTTCATAGTCGATGTCCAATTAAGGAAAGACTATTTCAATTTCGTGATCAATTTGCGAGAGTCAAAACTAACGAAGAAATAATCATAATGGACTTGGTAGCCGAAATTAGAATATTGCCAAAAATTAGATTAATTGCCTGAATCTGGGTCGTCTAGAGGCAGAGCCGGTAATTTGTATACCAGAGTAATTTCCATCCTCTATTTGTTGTATTCTCACCTGCCATCTACTATTTGCAATTTACTTATTCCGGTTGTAACGATGTCGGTTAGATCCGCATTTATTTGAGCCACCGGATTGTTGTCGTCTTGGACAATTGCGATGCGTTTAATATGCCAAGGGTCTATGGAACCAACGCTTTTCAAGCCAGGGACACCTTTTCAAGAATAAAGCCAACGGGTTAGTAAACAAATCATACGACTTATTAACAATCTGACCACAGTATGAGCTTACTATCTTTCCATTCGCTGAATATAACTTGGTAATTTTTGAGAACACAACTTTTGACATTGGGATCCGTTTGTTTGCATGGAATTATATAGGGCGCTGGGTGTGTAAAATGGACGAAATTCTCAGATTAATAAAATCTTCAAACTTTAGTTGTTGTCACTTACGCCTCTCGACAAGGAACTTGTCATCAGCAAGCACTATGGCCGCGGTTAATACAGCCACCAAAATTCCAAACTGTATTTCACCTTTCATTGTGAAAAATTTCGAAACATATAATACAGTAGTCCTTGGAAAAGTCGTTTCTACACCAAAGTTTATTTAATAACTGATCTCAGCTAGATTTTTGGTTTATAATACGTATTATTATCACGGTCTGGAAAATACCTCAAAAGGCTGTTAACTAGATGTGTAGTAGTAGGTGGTTCAACTTGCGCTTGAAATGCTGAACAAACGCTCTGTGCGATCCGCTTTTATTTTGTTGCTGGCTGCATTAGAATCCCCCAAAATCAAGTTGATACAGAAATTATTGAATATTTAAAAATCATGGTTACTTATACGTAATATCACTACGAATTGCATTGATCTCACTGACGTTGTTTGGAATAGAACCGGAATTCTCACAAATCTTTGGGACTCTGCGTCAGATTTTTAATTAAAATTTGTACCAATCTTTTTAATTACATTCGGATTCCTATTTATATAGACCAAGTATTTTGATTCTAAATTTAAGATTTATACAATGTAGGGCACGGTGCGCCTGAGCGAATTTAAATGAATTTGCGGGTGTTGCTCGAATCTGTAAGTGAAAACTGTGTATAATGTTTGCAAAGGTGTGAGAAAATTGATTACACTTAGGGAGATCTGGAGACAAAATTAAAAACTTCGTAGGTACGAGGTTGCCATTTCTATTCCGGGTGCTGGCAACGCTAGTGTTGCCAGATGCAAACTCGAACTTCCATTCTAAAGTTTGACATTTTTTAGCGTAAACATCAGAGTTCGTGTAACCCATGTGCAACCCATACACATTCTTGTGGGGAATGTGTAATAAGTGTTTACCCATTACCCACAGGGTATGGGGAAAATAATGGGTAGCTACCCACGAAAATGGGGAATTACCCATCACGGTTACCCACTACCCTCAGGGTAATGGGGCAAATAATGGGTAGCTACCACGACAATGGGGCATTACCCATCACGATTACACATTACCCTCAGGGTGATGGGGAAAATAATGGGTAGTTACCCACGGCGATAGGTAATGGGTTACCCAGGGTAACCTATACCCATTTTTGATCGAAAATGTGAAAAAATTGGAAAATAGATAGATATCTCGGAAACAGAGGGTCCAATCGGAAAATAACCAATTTTTCCAGGTTTCTAACGGGTTTTCATAAATTGGTCCAATCCGTATGGAAGAATTTTTTTTTCAAAAAATATTTTCCTGGGATAATTTATGTTTTCAATAATTGTTCGGTTCAAGATCAATAACTATTAAAAAGTACTTTTTCTATGAAAACTTCGAACAATTATTGAAAACATAACAACTCAAAAGATAGAATAATATAAACTCAAACGGATATAAATTTGAAGACGGTACACTCTAAACGCCGAGCTCATGACAATCGTTGTTTCTTTTTTGAAACAACAAGATCTATGCGCTGGCTTTCGATGAAAGTATGCATAGGAAAGAAATGTTGTGCGTATTGATGGTTATGGCAAAGTATTGTTGTGGATGTTTTCGCACAAGTAGTAGTTTAGACAATTCTCGCTTACTTGAGATTTGTTTATCCCTATAATGTGTGATGATGTACCTAAATACTTGTGGAGAAGGGAGCTTATAATATGCCTTGGAGGGCATTGAAATAGCTATATTCCCAACCATCCACCATAATGATCAATTTCACAATTTTTCTTTTTTTTTTAATATTTTTATTAAAATGTACTTTTTCCTGCCATTTCATCGTGGAAAGATATACGAGCCAAGAACGAGTCGAAATTATTAAAATTTACTACCGAAATTTGGAGTCAGTGGCCTCAACTTTAAGAGCGCTACGTCCAATTTATGGTCGTCATAATCGTCCTACCAGATCAACAATTGAGCGTCTAGTAGAAAAATTTGAATCCACAGGGACAGTACAAAATGTTCCCGTGCCAGTGAGACAAAGAAGTTCAAGAAAGCCCAAATGTGTCTCTCACACGTCGTTCTCAAGCGTTGGGCATCTCTGTGACGTCGTTGTGGCGAATATTGCGAAAAGATCTTGGCCTACATCCTTACAAGCCGGTTGACCACCATAAGCGTCGTATGTTCGTGAATTGGGCTGAGCAACAACTTGAAAATGATTCGGATTTTCATCGGAAAATCATCTTCAGCGATGAGGCTGATTTCTGGCTGAATGGCTTCGTCAATAAGCAAAATATGCGTTATTGGTCAGACAGCAATCCACACGTAATCCATGAGTCATCATTGCATCCCGAAAAAATTACGGTTTGGTGCGGTTTATGTGCCGGCGGCGTCACTGGGCCGTACTTCTTCCGTGATGATCAAGACCGGCACATTACTGTGAATGCGAATCGCTACCGTTCAATGATAACCGAATATTTTTGGCCCCAATTGGATAATATGGACTTGAAGGACATGTGGTTCCAACAGGACGGCGCCACAAGCCACACAGCGAATGCCACAATCAATTTATTGGAAACCAAGTTTGGTGAACGTGTTATCTCACGAAATGGCCCAGTCGATTGGCCGTTTCGGTCGTGCGATTTGACGCCGTTAGATTATTTCCTGTGGGGCTACGTCAAGTCTATGGTCTATGCCAACAAGCCAGCGACGATTGATGAACTTCGTACGAATATCGAACGTGAAATTGCAGCAGTATCGGCCGATTTATGCTTGAAAACCGTCGAAAATTGGGTTCAGCGTCTGGACTTCTGCAAGCGTGCCCGTGGTGGCCATGCAAAAGAAATCGAGTTCCATATATAATGGCATCGAACGTACTTTCACAGGAATAAAGAATTTCATTGGTATCTAAAACCGGTTTTGTTTAATTTAAAAAACTTTTGTAGCGCTCTTATTGAAAAACCCGATGTTTCATAAGCTATACAATTGTAGCCACAAATGTCCAGAGTTTTAGATCAAATCATTTTCAATATTATTGCCAAGAAACAAACTATCAAAAGTAGTTGTTCAATGCAAAAAAGGTTTTTCTTTTTGTCTATAATTGGCTATAATATAATTGGTCTATAATTGGCATAAATTTGAAGAATTGATACAATATTCTATAAAGTTGTATTTCTGAAGATGTATGACACCATTGTTAAATATACTAAATATACTTAAAAAAATAAATAAATAGTTTCCCATTACATCCCATAAAGGGACTGGGGAGAACTTCTCACAATCACTGAGCTGTGCGCTTTCCAGTTTTCACTCACTGATTGGGACCTACAGTTTTACACCGATTCCGAACGGTATTTTGAGAAGCTTTTTCATGGCTAGATACTCGATAGTGTCGCCGTCACTATGCGAGGTGACCGCCGCCGAAAGAAAATTTGAAGGTGGTCAGAGCCGGGTTCGAACCCAGGATCTCATGTACAAGAGCCGCGCACACTAACCATTGCACCACCGACGGCCACACTAAATAAATACTTACACATTATTATACCACATTTCCGTATCTCAACTATCGAATCAATTTATCATCATTGCGTTTATTACAATACCACCAGCGTATTTCAGCCAGGATTGCGTCTGGTGTTTTTTTCCTTTATAAGTATTTATAGAAAACATTTCTATGAAGACCACTTAATATACATAACAAAAGTGAAGTTGTAGCTTACTTCGAACGGCAGAGCAATCTAATGGTAACGGGTTCATCAGCTTCTGTTGCGATCTATTTGCCGAAATAGTCCAATTGTAAATGCAGAAAGTAAATTGTCAGTGACATATTCACTTTAAGTTTTTAAACTGTTTCCAGCATTGACTTCACACTATTGCTCTAATTTTTTGAACGATTTTTTCCTAAAATCGCAGAATAACGCTTTTAGAAACCAAAAGTTTCGTCATGGCCAAGCACTTTTTTGCATTGAACGACTATTTTTGTTGGTTTGTTCCTATGGCAATAATATTGAAATTGATTTGATATAAAACTCTGGACAATTATTTGTAGTTGCAATTGTATAGCTTAAAATATATTAATTAGCATGTAGTGTTAACAATGTTTAACTGATATAATAATTTAAGTACTTTAAATCACACTTTTGTTGGTTAGTGTTTCGAGCGTTTTGTAAAGGATCTTAAGAACCACAACTTAGCAGAATATCGCCATATCTATTTGATTATATTAGGTAATCTATAAGTGAATATACGAATAAATTATAAAATATTACATTTCTACACCAATTTTAGAGTACTAAATGAAACTATTGTTGATTAGTGTATTCTGCAAAGTTATCCAGACTTTTGTGGGCTATAATTCCTTCTAAAACAGTTACCCCAAATTATTTACCGTGAGCTGGAAGATTACAAGAAATCCAAAAAATATCAAATTTGGTTTGAAGTTTCGTCACTTGACGAAGTGACTGAATTTTTTACAAAATGCGAATTAGTTAACATTGTGCAACGATGCAGGAGCTACAATTTTGTAGAAGGTTGTAATGAAAAATATATAACGGTCTAGAATATATTGAAGTATAATAAAAATTACAGCTTTGATCAACAGCTGAAATCTTCTTTGGACTATAAAACAAATTGTGATGACCAGGGCTAAAACTTCGTCGGGTTTTCTGTTACCTCGCCAATGGGCTTCCATAATTTTTCAGTTTCGGTGAGGCCCTAATTTCACTGTCGCACAGTGTAATTCAACCATGATCAATATGTATAACATTTACCGCGCGTTGTTGGGAAAAATGTAATGGAATTTTGTTTCAAACGAAAATAATAATCGATCCTTCAAATTTAAAGATATAAAACTATACGCAGTTTTCCATTAAATAACATAATTTAAATGAAATTTCTCTGTGGAAGCCATTTTGAAAATATCTGTTTTTGAGTCGCTTCTTCTTGATAACGATTCATCATTTAATTTTTTGAAATTGAACATGTGGCAACATTGTCATTGCTCAAGTCAGAATTAAAGTGGGGAATTCAAATGACGCTTAATATCGCTTAGCTGCCCCGTACTAATTAAGCACTAATTAACTTTAGAATTGTTGATTTTATTCGTGAAGGTCATCATTACAATAGGTAATATGTATGTACAAAAAAAATTCGTACAAAAAATATTTTTTAATGTTAACAAATAAAGAACTGGTTTCACTGAAAAACTGCTTTTGAAATAAATAATGTGCCAAATGGCTCCGACTTTATTCAGTTTTCTCCTTCCTCTGAAAAGTAACAAAAAATTGAGATATGTCTTTTCTATATCAAGCCATCGATATATTTTAATAAATAAGATTTGTCATTTGGACATATTCGAATCCATATTTCTTTAAAGATAACGGTGACCATGACGTTATAACTAGTTAACTTCTCATGCTGTCATTCGATGATTTTGATAATTTTTTGCCCAAATTGCACGAGCTGAATCTGGTAGGCATGTGGTCTCAACCAGACGGCGCCACATACCATAGGGAGTTGGATTCGGTAAACAATTTATCTCACGTTAAGGATAAGGGAGTTGGCCACCTAGATGAGTGTGATTTAACGTTTTTAGCCTAATTTTTTGTGGAGTTACGTGATATCACTCTTCTTCGCCTATTAACGTGCTTTTATTAGCGACATATGTAGGTAAATTTATACATAGATATGCCAACTCGCTCCTTGGGTTTTTTGACTGATTGGAAGCGAACTTGTGGAAGTTGGAAGTCCAGAGAAGAATTCAGTCGCTGACGTTTGATAAATATGGCTGAAATTGTTACTGTGAATGTGAAAAATATCTAAATAAATAAACATCGTTAATGCACAAAATTAAAAATAGAAGATTTTGTTCGATGTTCGCACAATTTGTTGTAATTAAACAACAAAACAGCTGACAGCAGTTCGTTATATAATGGTAGAAACGCAAAGTGAAACGTAAGATGAGACGGATAACAAATCTGTTACTGTCTTTACACGACGAAATTTTTTGCGTGGAATTTGATCAATTCTCTTTTGAAGTTGTTGCGGAAATCAGCGTTTAAACGCTGAAAATTCATGATATTAGTGCCTGCTGTTTTTACATTTTCCTTTTCTGAGTGCTCTTCTAGGTGTTGTTAATGTTCGTAAACGTACAAATAGCACATAGCAAAAAGCAAGAATGGAGGAAAAATTAACAACAAATGTCAAAATCATAAGAAAGTTGTAAAGAGCATAAAGAGAAACGCCCTACATCTAATTTCGAGGGAATTACATGTTATTTTCCCCTTTATTCTTGCAAAATTTGCGGAGAAAGTGCCCTCGTGTAAAGACAGTATATTACGAATAAATTATAATTATAAAAAATGGTAGCCAATAACTAATCAGCCGTTATATAGTTAATGATCTAACCACCTCTTAGCTAAAGAACGATATTTCAGTTTCAGCTTGCAACTTACAACATAATTTTTGACGAAATTAGACTTGTGTCGAACGCGTTCACTAGTTCTCGAACTCGTACATTTAAGGTGCCCGGACATAACAATCACGAACATACGCGTCGTATCGAACACGTGTATTATGTTCATGAGGGTGTTGTATGGTCACCCTAAATGAACTACCCAACTCTAGACGAAATCATTCTAGAGTTGTGTCGTTCATGAACTATATAGTTCATTTAGGGTGACCAGACATCACCCTTACGAACATAATGCACATGTTCGAAATGGCATGTATGTAGGTGATTGTTATGTCGGGGCACCTTAAATGAACGAGTTCGAGAACTAGTGAACGAGTTCGACACAAGTCTAAATCATTCACTAATTCTCGAACTCGTTGAATTAAGGTGTTCGGGAATAACAATATCGAACATAGTCGCCATACTGGACAAGTAAATTATGTTCGTGGGAGATCATATCTCAGGACCCTAAATAAACTGGAGTGGGGAAGTTGTAAGCATATCCTCCAAGAACGCTCCAATGTGTTGATGCAGGAGAGGTGAACGATGGGAACAGATTGTTTACGAACAAGATAAATTTAGCCGATTGCGGATCTCAAGAGGTACATGAACCTTCTGCCTCTAGCCAGGCCCAAGGTATCAATGCTAGTTTTACTTTTAAAGGAACACTGTATAATTGGTAGACATGCGGCGAGACTAAAGGTCGGGGCAAATCACTTCTGTAGAAGCTTTAAGGATGAGGAACGGGAAGAATATGTATACATAACATCTTTCCTGAACGTTTCCAGCATTAGCCTTATTTGCATGTATATACACTTCAGTTAGGGTGCCCAGTAGGGGTACAACCAAAATACGGCCCTATCACCACGCTGTAGCCGATGTTGTGGTGAAAACGAAAAATGTTTCCTCAGGTCATTTCGGAACAAAAATGTTCCGCGTCGAAGCCTATTTCTGAAAGCCCTTTAAGAATTTTTTTTTTATTTTTTTAAAATTTTTTATTTTATAATTATTTAACTATTTACATTTCTTAATGTAATTATATGATTCTAATCACAATCACAATCTAAAAACTATCTTTGTTAAGTGAAATTAACTTAAGAGTAAAGGTTCGTGTTGATTTGCATTGGGGGAAAATTGGTATGGCCACTGGCCATCGGGAAACCTGTCTATGCATGTTACGCAATACCGATTGCCCCTGGATGGTGGAAGTGGACATATGATATCGATATGAATATGGTTGACCTTATTTCGCTGGCATTCTATACATCTATACATCGATGGCCATACGAAACGTTTCGACACCAATTTAATTGTTGATTTCCTTCCAGGATGGGACAGACCCTGTAGTTTTCTCATTATTTGTTGACGTAGTTGCGTTGGAACGAATAGCCGCGCTAATCCGATGCTTACGTCGCAATACAGCGAGCGAGTGGAATCTGGAACGGAAAGTTTTTTTTAAAAATAATGAATGTTTGTTACCAGAGTTGAGGGGTGCATCTAGTTCAGGGTCCCCATATTGCTCTTTTGCAAGTGTGTCAAAACTGACGCCTCTTTCGATGGTGTTGATTCGAGATAGGAAATCCGCTGTGTTGTTGTTGGTGCCCTCTATATGGCGTATGTCGGTGGAGAACTGGCTGATGTAGTCTAGCTGATGAATACTTCATGGCGACGTTTTGTCTCGTTTCAATAGGTAATATGTATGTACAAAAAAAATTCGTACAAAAAATATTTTTTAATGTTAACAAATAAAGAACTGGTTTCACTGAAAAACTGCTTTTGAAATAAATAATGTGCCAAATGGCTCCGACTTTATTCAGTTTTCTCCTTCCTCTGAAAAGTAACAAAAAATTGAGATATGTCTTTTCTATATCAAGCCATCGATATATTTTAATAAATAAGATTTGTCATTTGGACATATTCGAATCCATATTTCTTTAAAGATAACGGTGACCATGACGTTATAACTAGTTAACTTCTCATGCTGTCATTCGATGATTTTGATAATTTTTTGCCCAAATTGCACGAGCTGAATCTGGTAGGCATGTGGTCTCAACCAGACGGCGCCACATACCATAGGGAGTTGGATTCGGTAAACAATTTATCTCACGTTAAGGATAAGGGAGTTGGCCACCTAGATGAGTGTGATTTAACGTTTTTAGCCTAATTTTTTGTGGAGTTACGTGATATCACTCTTCTTCGCCTATTAACGTGCTTTTATTAGCGACATATGTAGGTAAATTTATACATAGATATGCCAACTCGCTCCTTGGGTTTTTTGACTGATTGGAAGCGAACTTGTGGAAGTTGGAAGTCCAGAGAAGAATTCAGTCGCTGACGTTTGATAAATATGGCTGAAATTGTTACTGTGAATGTGAATTTGTCTCGTTTCTGCCCAAAAGCGTACCGGAGCGGCTTGTGGTCGGTAAAGATGGTAAAAACTCTTCCCTCCAATAGATATTGGAAATGCTCTATACCCTGGTAGATGGCCAGCAGCTCACGGTAGTAAGTGCTGTACTGTTGTTGTGTTGGTGTAAGTCTCTTTGAATTGAAACCTAACGGTTGGGAGTGTCCTTCAACGAGTTGGTGTACTACGGCTCCGACGGCTTCACTCGATGCATCAACAGTCAGTGACAACGGTGCGTCATCGGAATAATGGTTTAGCAGTGTCGCGTCAGCTAGAGCGTCTTTGCATAACTGAAATGCCTGTGATGTGTCCTCAGTCCATTCGATTGGCGTGGTATCATTTTTCTTATTGTCGGGAATTAAATCCTGTAACTTCTTTTGACCTGATGCCGCGTTTGGTATGAAAGATCGGTAGAAATTTATCATCCCTAGGAACCTCTTCAACTCGTTCGCTACTCTGGGTACCCAAAAGTCTTCTACGGCTTGAACTTTTTGCGCTTTCGGTCGAAGTCCCTCGGATGAGATCGTGTGTCCCAAAAAGTCGATGTCTCTCTTTCCAAAATGACACTTTGAAAAATTCACTGTTAAACCATATTGGCGAAGCCGCTCGAAAACAGCGCGCAAATGACTTTGGTGTTCCTTTTCAGATTCCGAGACTACCAAAATATCGTCGATGTAAACGAACACGTGGTTTATGCCTCGAAATATGCCGCTGGAAGGTCTGGGCTGCGTTTCGAAGCCCAAAAGTCATGCGCTTAAACTCGAAAAGTCCGAACGGGGTTATAATCGCTGTTCCTATACAATATTGAGCGGACGTCTTGTATGAAAGGTATAGGGTACCGGTCTGGCTTAGTGATGCAGTTTAATGCGCGGTAATCGCCACATGGCCTCCAGTCTCCGTTAGATTTTCGGACCATGTGCAGCGGGCTGGACCAACAACTCTTCGAAGGCTGGCAGATGTCGTTATCGAGCATATACTGGAACTCTTTTTTCGCCGTCAATAGTTTTTCGCCGGTCAGCTTTCTGGCGCGTGCAAACACTGGGTTACCGCTAGTTATTATGTGGTGTGACACATTAGCCTAGGTTTTAACCTGCTTAGGGTCGAATGTGCCCAAATCTTTATATTGTCGCAAAATATCCGAATATTTGTTCGTGGTGTTGTATGACAAAATTGATAGTATATTCGCATGACTGGCGTCTCCACTAACCTCAAGCAACGTCTTCCTCTCAATCAATAGTCGCCTTTTTACATCTACCAACAAATCGAATTTCCTCAAAAAATCGGTTCCAATTATCGGATTAGTTACGTCGGCAATTATGAAAACCCACTCAAATGCGCGTCGTAGACCTAGTGAAATACTGAGCCGCCGTTGACCATATGTTTTAATTGTCGATCCGTTGGCAGCGAATAATTTGGTTGAATGAGACTGGTTGCGCTTATGCTTGATTCGTGGTGGGACCACGGAAATGTCGGCTCCGTCACCGTCGAAAATTGGGTTCAGCGTCTGGACTTCTGCAAGCGTGCCCGTGGTGGCGTACTTTCACAGGAATAAAGAATTTCATTGGTATCTAAAACCGGTTTTGTTTTATTTAAAAAATCTTTTGTAGCGCTCTTATTGAAAAACCCGTTACAATATCTTTCATGAGATGCATAGCCCAGGCCCGTGCGACAAAGGAGCCGATATTATGGAAAATTGTAATTTAGTTTTTAAATAATTTTGTAAATCGTTCTGTGTGCTTTTCTAGAATTAAACGAGTTTATTTTTGAAAAGCCATCCAAACTGGATTTGCATTGTCTGTACATCGGCTTTTTTAACTTGTAACTGAAATTGAATTTCAGTATAAATAGAATTTAATTTTTTTGGGATGAGAAAAAAAATAATATATGCATATTTGAGCTCACCTCAATAAGTCATATGATGGTTTAAAATAATTTTGGAACGAAGTTCCTTATCGCACGTTGAGGGATGGGGGCGAATTGAAAAAAAATTAAACAACTTTTGTAATAACACTATTATGCTAATACCCACCACTATTATCAACAATATGGTTTACTTTTACTTTGGTTTGTGTCTAGACTAACTAGGTGTCTCACATATGTTGGGAAATTTCTTGTTTAATGGGAAGTTTTCTAGGTGGTAACCAATATTTAGTATACTTATATATTGTAGTTTTGAAGCCAACAAAAAGCCAGTGATATCACTTTTTTGTATAAAACAAGTCATAACACACTCAACAAATAATGTAGCATTTTTCGATAAGTCGCTTAGTTATCGAGTCATCGGATGTTAACGATTCTCAAACAAAATATTTTTAAAATAATTTTTCTTTTTGTTTGAAAAAAAAAAAATTTCGAAACATCGCGCGATGTTTAAAACAATTTTTGCTTTTATTTGAGAAAAGTAAAAAAAAAATCGATAATCTTTCTAAATGTCAACATCCGATAACTCTATAACTAAGCGACTTATCAAAAAGTGCTACATTATTTTATGAGTTTGTTTTGAATTGTTTTATACAAAAAACAGATATCAATGGCTTTACACGGTACGTTAACTCCATTTGCCCCGATTTTGTTATTTTACTTTTTCGTTTAGAATAACATATTCTACGCTCCTTGTGGTTGTTTTTTGGATTGTAAGCCGTAAAGTAGACCTGTTCCCCAAACAATTTAAAAATAGAATCCTGAAAAAAATCCCGATCTCAATCAATCCCGTTTAGCATCCCTATTCTATATTAAAGGGAGTTTATAACATAGATTTAACTTGGTATATACCAAGCGGATTCTTATGACATATTTATGGTGTAAAACTAACGTGGTGAAAATGTGAGCCCAATTGGATAACTTTAAGCCGTCCGACTTGTGGTCAAATTTTTCGGATTTTGGGTGTAAGTTTGGATAAACTAGAAAATGTTCATTTTAATTAAAAGTTGTATATTGATTAAGTTCGACTTGAATACAAAGTGGAAAAAATTTGAGTAAAATCCCACCACTCTAGGGTTTCAAACTCTTAATTTGATATAGTCACACGATATAGTCACTCAACGCGTTCAGGATGATATGGTGCGGCAAAGTAGGCCATTTTGGGGGAAAAATCGCCAAGATGGCTGGCAAATCATAAAAATTACAAAAATTGGCTAAAAACATAAGTTATGTGCTCAAACCGATTCTATTGAATCGGATATGAGAATTGGTTACAATAACCGGTTTTCGAAATCGGTTTAAAAATCCGAGTTTGACAATTAAAAATCAATCCGGATTTGATTATTGGGACCGGTGTTTTATTCCAGTATTTGGAACCCGGTTTAACTACCGCGAAATCAAACAATTACAAGATATGATTTGAAAATATAAAATGTGTGGTCTCTTTCTCAAATTTTTAGCACTTTATATACAGGTCAATTTAAATCAATGTACAATGTTTTATACAAATGAACTGCGAAATGAAAATTTTGTAGTGTATACAAATTTACAACCAAATTGCCAAAACCCGAAAATTTCGACTACAAGTCGGGCCGGTGAATGGCCAGTTTTTAAGTGGGTAGTTAACAATCGGATCACTTAATCTTTATTCTGAGTTAATTAGTGGATAACTTTGCAAATTGTTTTTCAGTGGTGAGTTAATATAAGTCGTCATATTGTTAACGTTCATGGCGACCCTTGTATTCTTATTGGAAAAAACATTTGTTTTGGGATAAATACCAAAACAACAAAGGGGAACAAACTAAATGCAATTATGGTAAATAAGAAATAGATTTATGCAATCGATGTCATTTTAACAAAACTGTGTAAAAACTGTACAGGCGCAACAATTTGACGATCTAGACTCAATACGCAACTCAGAAACATTTCATTTCCTACATTTCATTTTCTCAATCATATGGTTCGGACTAAAAGTTAACCAACCAACATTGGGTGGTTAAATCATAGTTAAACAATGACTGAAAAATATAATTCAATGTTTAACCACAATTTAACTAAGAAACGAAGATCACCACTGAATGAAAAACTGGCCATTAGAGTTATCCGATTGGCCTCAATATTTCACCACGTTATTTTTAGGCCAAATGACATAAGAATCAGGTTGGTATTTGTTAAAATTTCAGAAAAATTATTGCTTAATACATTTCATTTCCACCCTAATGCACATACATATCTTCTACATATGTTATTTAAATATAAAACTTAATATTAAATTAAACTCACATTTAATTGTTCATGCAGGTCCTCAATACGACGGCCATAATAACCCTCGACTAGCACAAACTTTTTCCAGACAAGTGTTCCCACTGTATTTATGCACAATTGACAATAACAAATTTCAAACAGTTCAAAACAGACGTTGCAGCAGACGAAACAATTCCATTCCAGCATTGACACTATCATTGCAACAATGACTCAAATTCGTTGCATCATGTAAACAAATTAATAGCAGCAGAAATGAATCAAGAATGAAATAAATTCATTGCCAGAATGAAATAAATACATTGCAAGAATGAATAAATTCATTGCAAGAATGAAACTTATTCATTGCAACAATATCTCAAATTCGTTGCATCATTGAAACAAATTAATAGCAGCAATGGTAGTGTGCGCAGCTTTTGTGCACGAGGACGTGGGTTCGATCCCTACTCTGCCCACCTTAAAAGTTCTTTCAACGGCGGTCACCTCGCTTAGTGACGGCGACACTATCGAGTATTTAATCATGACAAGGCTTCTCAAAATACCGTTCGGAACCGGTGTAAAACTGTAGGTCCCAATCAGTGAGTGTAAAACTATAACGCGCACAGCTGACTGGTTGTGAAAAGCTCTCCCTAAGCCCTTCATGGGATGTTAAGGTATACCATTTATTTATTTTTAATGAAACAAATTCATTGCAGCAATGTAACAAATTTATTGTAGCAACAAAACAAAGTCGTTGCAATAATGAAATAAATTCACAGTGATGAACAATTTGTAGTTTATGAGCACATTTTTGTTGCGTCGCCGCTACAAAAATCTCACTTTCGATGACAAAAAAAGTGTTGAGGTGATAAACATTTTCATCCCTGTGACGACGCTTTTGCGTTCAGTGTTGAAAAACATCTGTTTTGAGCTAAATACCACAACAACGTGTACAAACAACTACATAGGCGCAACAATTTGAAGATCTAGGCTTAAAATATGTGTGGAAATACTCCGAACAGACAAATGTGTTTTTTACAATCTTACATTTATCATTTTGACAGACAGTAGTGTGATTGTCAAAATCATATGGTTCTTACCACAAATTAATCAAGCTACTTTGGGTGGTGACTTCCTTGTTAACCATTAGCTGAAAACCACAATTCGATATTTAACCACTATTTAACTAAGAAACGAAGATACGCCAATGCTCGCTGTCCAGGGGACTGGCGGTTTTACACCAGGTCCATTCAATGATACTCGTAAGATGTTTCTTTAATTTAATACACTAACGAAAATATTACACTCTGATACACGTAATCTATATAATAGTTCTTAAAATCAAAGCATAACATCTATTTAATTTTTCGCAGGGAGATCTTCAATCATGTATGAGATCGGAACATAAGCGAATATTTTCTTAAAACGATCGGCTATAACAGTTTGGATGCCATTATTAACAGCTGGAGCTAGAACTTCATAAATTGCACGCCAATTCTGGTTTAAAACAGCATTCGTGCTATCCTCCAAGTCCTTTCGACCATCAAAGAGATTATCCAGTTGTGTATGGAACCCACCAATCTCCGTAATCTCTAGGCGTAGTTTGTCCAAATCGAAGAAGATGAGATCGTGTTCATCGCGTCGTTTGTGGCGCATTGCGATTCTAAATTGAACATCATCTAAAGGTAGATATAGGATTTAATTAACATGATGTGGTAATAAATATTTAAACTTTTACCCATGCTTAAGGTACAGGGGCCTTTTCCATTCAAGGCCAAGTTTAAAAGGTGTCCCTTCATAGCATATTGGGCGTCAATGTCCAATTTAGGAACCGATAATTTCAATTTAATGATCAGCTTGTCAAAGTCCACACTAAAGACGAAATAACTCAATATATTTTTATATCAGAGTGGACTTGCATTTCCGCAATTTTGGTAGCCGAAATAAAAAAATTTGAAAACAATAGTTTAGATGCGAGGAAGAGCAAGTGGTTCCTAATATGGTTACCAGAGTAGTTTCCTTATTATGTTTGCTATATTCTCACCTGGCTTCATCAATTTGCATTTTACTTACGCCTCTTGCCTTGATGTCGGAAAGATCAACACTAAATTGGGCGACGGGGTTATTGTTGGTTTGGTCAACAGAAATACGTTTAATATATAAAGGGTCTATGGAACCGACGGTTTTCAAGCCAGGAACACCTTTGCAAAAATGAAGCCAAAGGGTTTGTAAATAATTCATACGACATATTAACAATTTGGCCATAGTGTGAGCTTACCATCTTTCCATTCACTAAAAACAACCTGGAAATTCTTGGCATAACAGAGGTTGAAATTAGGATCCGTTAGTTTGCAGGACTTCAAATATGACGCTGTATGTGTAAGACGAACGAAATTATCAGATTAATAAAATCCTCAAACCTTAGTGTGCGCCAACGTTGGTTTCACTTACGCTTCTCGGCAAGGAAATCTTCATCGGCAAGCACTCCGGCCGCTGTTAATACAGCCGCCAAAACTGCCAACTGTGTTCGACATTTCATTGTGGAAAATTCAAAATATATAAGAATTCTTGATGAGCTAAAAGTCGTCTCTACACCAAAGTTTCTTTAACAACTGATCTCAACTACTTTAGAGGTTTAGTTTATAGTGAGACTAAATCCCCAGTATTAATATTAAGATCTGATATATATGATAGATATGTAGTCGGTAGTACAACTTGTGCTTGAAGTGTTGAACAAAACGGTGGATGCGATCCGGTTTTATTTTTTTTTTCAGGCTGCATTAGAATCACCAAAAATCCAATTAAAACCGAATTTGTTGAATATTTAAAAAATTATGCGCTTATAAGCAAATATAAATTCAAATTGCGCCTTTCGGACGAAAGTTGTTTGATAGAACCGGAATTCACACAGCAGCATTGAGACGGATTGTGTAGGATTTTGTTTTGCTTCGAAATTTAAAATTTATAAGAATTTAAATAAATTTGTTGTTGTCTCTCTAATCTGTAGAAGGAACCATTGAAAATGAGACCAAAAAGGTAAACACGAAAAAAATTTCGTTGTTTATTTATCTACGAAAATGAAATTTCAATATTTTCAAAACCATACATGGGTTTAATTAATTTGCATTGGATTTTTTTTTCTAATGCAAATGCAGTAGAAATACCATTCTTCACAATATCTCTTAAAAAATTTTGAAATTGCATGTGCGCACACGCTGAAAAATAACGGCCTTTCTAAAATATTCTTCCAAACATATTCTGCAAGAACCATGAATATGTTTGGAACACACTTCAAACATTAATATGTTTGCAAGTCCCAAACTCACTTGTGTTTAAATGTAAAGAGCATCATGTTTATTGGCAAACAGGGTATGCTTTTATGTGGAAACATGCGTATTACCCCCCTTCCTTTGCTGTCTCTCACGTTTTTGTTTCGGAAGGTTTCTGCTATGCGTTGGCAATCACTATGCGTTGGTACACGAAGAATATATTTATATACAAATCTAGTTCATGCAAGCCCAGGGTGGATTACTTACTTGTTTTTTTTATTGTACTTATTTCACAAATGGTCCGCAGTTCCGATTTTCTCAGTAAAGGCTCGGACAGACAAAGGGCTTCACGTTGTTTAACTGTCCGAGCCTTTGTTTATTCTTTTTTCACTGATTAAGCGCTTTTAATATCCTTTGTCCAATGACCCACTGACGACAGAATACATGAAACTAAAACGCAATACATCAGCCAAAATAAGAAACACTTCATCTGCAATTTACACGCACATTCTGGAATATTTAGGACTCACTGAGTGAGAGAATACTGCAAAAATAAAGAAACACACTTACAAGATAGATTCTCTCGTTATTCTCTTGCCCTCGAGAGAGCATAGACAGTGCAACAAACACAGCTGAATTTGTATCACAAACACACAAAACATTAACATAAATGTATGTGGGTCGCACACACATATATTCTAACATAATAATAATTGTGCCTCAAATATGTAATATTGAATAGCAAACACAATATGTTTGGACACAAGTATATTATATTTGCGACAAGCTCCAAACACACTTTATATTTGCATCCAAACAACAATAAAAGACAGATTTTTTCAACGTGCAGGAAATGAGAAAGCAAGTTGTGGAATCGGATGCTAATTGTACAGGAGGATCTGTATTGCCTCGTGCTGTATAAATTATTTGAAAGCCAAAACTGTCAGATATGAATGAAACGATTTGAAAATAATTACAATTGCCAATGGCATTAAACAATTTTTGAAATTGCATTTGTAGACTAAACCACAAACTATAATTGCCATATAATTAATTTTCCCCATGTATGATGTATAAAAATAACCATTTTGATTTTATGATCATAGGTATGAAAAAGAAATCGAAGTTGTATAATTTGCCCTTTATCAAAATTTATTTAGTTTCCAATATTGCGATCAACGTCGTTGATGATTTTCGAGGATCTAATAATAGAAAAACACAATGATTTTATAAAACTTTAGTGAAAACGGTAAACACAAATTAATAAAATAAAAATGTTCTTTATTATTCTTTATTTAATTTTTCAATATTGTATATAATAACCATTTTGGTGTTTCAAATATTTTTTATATTTGTCAAAACATAATGGCATTATACTTCGAAAAGCAGTAATGGGTTAATGGAATAAAATTTACGGACATTGTGGCAGTTTTCCTTGGAATACCAACCAATTTCTAATGTACGTAGAGTGGCAGCAAAATTTTTATGTAATCCTTCTATTCAATGCAAAAACAACAAAAACTACGTATTATAATTTGAATATCATGCTACAGAAAACTTACACTTATAAACATTATACACTGAACGGAACGGCATCGCCACAGGGATGAAAATGTTCATCACCCCAACAACTTTTGCCATCGAAAGTGAGTTTCATTCCCGCTACGAAAATGTGTTTATCAACTGCAAATTGTTCGTCATTGTGATGAAAGTATGCAATGAATTTCATTCATTATCGCATCGAATTTGTTTCGTTGCTGCAATGAAACGTACAGTTTCATTCCCGAAAATATGTTCATTAGCTGCAAATTGTTCGTCACTGTGATGAAACTATGGTTATTGCTGCAATGAATTTCATTCATTATCGCAACGAATTTGTTTCATTGCTGCAATGATATTGTTTCATTTCAGCAATGAATTTGTTTCATTGGTGCAACGAATTTGAGTCATCATGGCAATGAACTTGTGTCATTACTACAATGATTTTGTTTCATTGCTGCAATGAATGTTTTGAAGTGTGTTTGAATTTATTTATTATCAATCGCACCAAATATACTGTTAGTATTACATTGCAGGTATTATGACAACAATTTTTTCTACAATTTCATTCCCACAACGAAAATGTGTTCATCAACTGCAAATTGTTCGTTACTGTGATGAAAGTATGGTTGTTTTGCTGCAATGAATTTCATTCATTAACGCAACGAATTTGTTTCGTTGCTGCAATGAATTTGTGTCATTTGAGCAATGCATTTTTTCAGTGCTTCAATGATTTTCTTTCATTGGTGCAACGAATTTGGATCATTGTTGCAATGAACTTGTGTCATTACTACAATGACTTTGTTTCATAGCTGCAGTGCATGTTATATTATATCCATTCCATATTGAAACACTCGTCTGGAGAAAGATTGTGATAGTCGACTGGTTGAGTGCTTATTGTGTCCGTCGTATTCAGGTCCTGCAATTAAAGACAAATATGTGGTATTTATTATTAAGATGTCTATTTGAGAAGATATGTTCATGGCTATGTCTGTAGTTACCATGAACATAAACACTACTCCGCTATAGGTTTTATAACAACACTTGATCTATATTCAAAACTTCCTTTAACATAGAACCACATCATTGTATTCTTAAATCATGCAATTGCTGTTGTGTTGAGGGTTCTGTCATTCAATTGTAGCGCCAAATCTCCCCGTGATTGATCCCCGTCAATGATCGCTCTGTAAGCATTTTCTTCAACTGATCAGTTTTATTTATTTTAACTAAAATTTAGATTGGATTTATTTCATTGTACTATAAATTGTAATTTTTTATGTTCATCGTGCTTGAAACACTTTGTTTCTTTGACTTCTTCGTTCTCATTGACTTCGACTGCCCGACCAAATGTAATTTCAAATACCAAAGCAACGAAACAAGCGCGACCGAGTTATGGTTAATACTCAAAAATACAAACAGTTTGCACCTACACACACAACTACATGTTTAGTTACATACTTTGGGGTTGTTTTTTGCTATCGATGCGTCACTGCTTTTTTGGTGTGTTGCTCGTTGCATTCTGTTTATTTATCTATTTAGATACACAATTCTAGATACACAATTTATACAAACGATTACAGCAAACACATAAATTCACACCATTTATTTTTCAGAATAAACGTATTATTGGTAAGAATATCTAATTAGTCTGTTTTAGCAAATCTATTTCAATTATTCCGACGGAGTCTACCACTTTCGGTTGTTGCACAGGAACTGATTTACAATGTGTTCATGACCCACCACTCATGCTCACCATTTTCTTTTGAAGGCTTCGTTTTTACGCTCGCTCATTTTCTCAACTGCTTTTCTCTCATTATCTTCACTAAAATTAGTTTCGTTGTATTAACAACTGATTCATTGCAGTAATGAAATTGTTTCATCAACTATAAATGAAGGCATGCCTTAAAAATAAACTATAAAAAGTAAGAAATAAACAAGATATCAATAGCTTAAATCTAATGCACTTATTATTCTTATAATTGTTATCCCATTTCATGCGAAGAAGAGTGATTCTTTCAGTGTAATGATGGTCTCATACAAAATGTTCTCTTCTCTTTTTAATTTTTTTTTTATTCAGAGCCTGCGATTTTGAGCTAATTTTTTGAGTAAATATTATACATATGTCACCGTTACTCGATAACGCGTAATGCGATTTTGTTGAACCAAATGTAGAAAAATTAAGAACTACAATACCTTTAATCTATTTCTATTCTATTTCTCAACATAACCAACAATTTCGCAGTTATAAATAAATTTATGAAGAAAAAAATCAATGAGTGTTCGAATTCACGGGCGATGTGTTAACACCTTTTTGTTACACAGTACCTGTTCGATTTCTATGAACACATTAGTAAATGTTACATTGGAAAATAAAAAAAAAAATAGTTTTCGTACTGATGGCTCTTTTCCCATTCCTATTGCTTTTCCTTACATCTGCTTTAACATAAGATGTAATATTGTTAAAATAAATAAAGCAATATTTAGCTCATTGAATAGTATAGAGAACTTATTGCACTCTCTTTTCGCTCTTATATAGAGAGTCTGAGTAAAAGAGCATAATCGAGTCTAATTCTCTTTATAGAATATGTCAATATAAATGCACCATTTCGACAATGTTATTACATAAAACAATACAAAAAGCATAAATGTTTCATATCAAAATTATGAATGTACTAAGTTATGACAAAAAGAGAGTAATACTTTTTGAATCATTCGCCAGATTTCGCCAGTGCTTTGGAGTCATACAATTCGTTCCATGTGTTCTCTCTTTGGCCACGATCTGCTTGTTTGTTCCATTGAGTAAATTTGTAGTAGAGCCGCCATTTGTCTCATCTGACGTTTCCTTTCACACTCTTCGTGATGTGGTCGGTGTGATAGAGAGATGTTTGACGAAAAGTGATATACACCAGGTGGAATTACAATAACTTCCTGCTTTAATTGTTCATGCCATTTTGGTGAAAAACTGTGAAATTTAAATGTTGGTTACACTATTTTATTGACTGTTATTGTAAGCATACATTTGTGTTGTATTTAACACAATAATTTTAACACACAAAACGAAATGCCGTTGTTGTTATTTTGTTCGTTGTTTTGAACCATTGCCTCTATCTGGTATTATTAAAGCAATTCTTTTCAACATCAAACGTAAATATCACACCATGCCAAATGTCATAAATTTGGTGGGAGAACTAGTAGATCTACTATAAGTATTAATCTATGGTTTGTTCGCTACCGCTACATTAATACCATCGTACTTATTTTCAGGCAGAGACTATTGTTGTACAACAACCACGTATGTGATGCTAACGCTGTGTGTTGTTTGCATCTGTTCACGTTGATAGATTGCCCTATCCGTGACTACAGATGTTAGAAAATCAAAAAGAATATTTTTTTTGCTCAAAAAATTCAAACGTTGTCATTTTAAAAACCATGAGAACTCATGATAGCGCAAAAAAATTTGGTTTGGATAATCGTACTGAATGAATTTCCAAATTCTGCTCGACAATTGGTACAAAATTCTGTGGAGAAACGTTGAAGACTTTTTTTATGATTCTCAGAATTAAAATAAAATATGTAATAAACAAAATCAGAAAATCTGAATCAGCAAAAGTGGGTTTGGCAGTAAATGAGGACAAGATCAAATTAATGATTTCGACAAGCAGAACGTCCAGCCGATTGTATGAAAGGGTGAACGTCGATAACAGGGTATATTTTCGAGGTAGTCGGCGAATTTATTTACCTTGGATCTGCCGTGAACAGAAGCAATAACGTCCGCCTGAAAATCAAACGGAGGATTGTGCTTGCAAAAAAGTGTTATTTCCGGCTAAGCAAGTGCTTCAGAGATAAGGTTCTCTCCCGAGAAACAAAGATCGATCCAAGTATATCAGACACTCATAGAACCTGTCTTGCCTTATCGCGCAGAATCCTAGGTTATACTGTATTCTGATTAAACGTCACTGGGATTCTTCGAGAGACAAAATTTAATTTTTATAATTTTGGCTCAACAAAATCGGATGCCGCGTTCTCGAGTATCGGTGACATACTATGTATAAAGTTGTCTCAAAATGTTAGCTTTAAAGCGCAGCCCCTAAGTACAATTTTTTGGATTTTTGTTACCCGAGAGAGGGCTTTATCTCTAAAGTGCTTGCTTAGCACAAAATAACATATATTCGCAAGCACAATTCTCCGCTTGATCTCAAGGTTGATGTTGATGTTGATGTTTTTGTTTACGGCAGATACGAGGTATACAAATTCGTCCACCACCTCGAAATTATAACTGTTATAAACGTTCACGCTTTGGTCTAATCACGTAGAGGCCCTGCTCGTTTAAATCATAATTTTGTCTTGTCCTCATTTAATGTCAGACCCACTTTCGCTGACTCCTTCTCAATTCTCGAAAACACAGCAGTAATTTCTCTAACTGTGCGCCCAATGATATCTATATCATCAGCATTTGACTTTTGCTGCTGATGGTTTTATTCATGTTGACTGCAGCTTTTGTCAGAATAATCTCTATTAAGATGCTAAAGAGATCGCACGATAGGGTGTCGCCTTGTCTGAGGCCTCGCTTCGTTTCGAAAGATTCGGTAAGTTTCTTACCGACTTTCACTGCGGATTTGGTGTTCGTCCAGGTCATCCTGCAAAGGCGTATGAGTTTTGCAGGAATTCCACGCTCAGATATTGCTTCGTAGAGTTTCTCCCATATCGGACCTTATAATCGACAAATAGATTATAGGTGTCGATTTGTTTTTCGTGGGTCTTCTCCAGGATTTGGCGTAGGGTGCAAATCTGGTCAGTTGTCGATTTTCCAGGCCTAAAGCCACACTGGTATGGTCCATTCAGGTCAGCGATAATTGATTTTAGTCTTTCGCACATTATACTTGATAGATACTGTAGTTGGCACAGAACCTCGGGTCACCTTTTTCAAATATGGGACTTAGTACACTGAGACTCCAATCGCTGGGCATGCCTTGATCTAATCAAATTTTGCTAATGAGCTGATGAACGACCTTATCAGCTCATCGCCGGCAGCAGTAAGCAGCCGCCGGCAATCCATCGGCTCCTGCGGCTTTGTTGTTTTTAAGCGGGTCAATAGATCAGAATCTAGTCTCTGTTAGGAGGGGGCAATCGACGCCGTCATCCAAATTGTGATTTCAGGCTTCGTCCTTACTTCCTTATGGCTCAATATTCTCCCTCTCGATTTTTCTCCACTGCTGTTTCGTACGCCAAAAGAGACGGTTTACCTCCAAAAGATCAAACTGATTGGCGAAATATGTTATTTTCGTTTTGTAAGATCTCTGACCCCCGGGGTTGCCCGAGACCGGATAGGTAAGTAAGTAAGTAAGATGGGCTTCGGATAATGGTCTTGGGTTGAACCCAACCAAGACAGAACTGGTTCTTTTCAACAGGAGGTCTAAGGTAACAACTGCCATGCTCATTAGGCCGTATCGATTCGCCAAAAATTGTCTTTGATTAATTAGGAATAGAAAAAAAAAGGTGGCGACATGTGTTAATGATACTGTCACAAAAGGAAAAAAATCGTAAAAAATTCCTATAAATAATTAAAAATTTCTTAAAATTTAATTTTTTTCAATGTTGCTTAAACAAATAGTACATAACATTGGAGGAAACTCTCGCAATTAATACCAAAAGTTAGCTACACCATCCGCGTATATATCCCTGCACTGTTGACGAAATTCAATCAAGTCTTCTACTCTTTCAGTAATGCTGAAGACAAAAGTTTTGATAAAAATAAATAAAAAAACCCAGAATGTTTTGGTTCATTTATGGAAAATAAATTCTGAAATGACAACTATTAGAAAGTATAGGATGAGCCCTATTATACAGTACCAACTTTAAGGCCCAATTTTTGAGTGGAAAATCATCTTTGATCAACGATCAAACATAGTTTAAACTCTGAATTTACTTTTAAGGTTAATAGTTAATTGTTGTTTAAACAGCCAAAGTCGGGCATTTAAACTATGATCCAGTGGCCATATTATTTTGACAGAAAACAACAAGAAGAAAAAACACAAATCTACTTTGATTGTTAATTTGAGCAATTATAATCGCCATCCTAGTTGAAATATCAATAAAACCGTATTATTTAACTCGTAGTGCAGTTATAACTTTATTTCTGCTCATATATTTTCCAATTTCATTAAATATTTTGAAATTCGCTTTTCTTTTGCAAATAGCGTCAGTTTGATGTACTAGTATAACGATTAGCCGATAAATGTATGAATACCGGTTATTTTTCCTAGCATTTGCCACTGTTGCCACATGGTAGTAAGATTATTTGATAAAACTCTGAAAAACTCTTTTCGTATTGAAAGTCAGAGCAAACATATATCAAAATCAACTGATTACCAGTTTAAATAACCAGTCAAAAATTAGGCCTAAAATAATGCGATGACGCGTTAAAAAGTTATTTAATTTTGATAGAGCATAGTTTTTCCAAAAGCAAGTATTAACCGGGGTAAAAACTGTATAAAAGTGTACAGTTGTCTTATATATATTGAAATATTAGATAATCCCCACAAAACGGCATCGTATCATTACGATGCAAGTTTTCAATGAAAGAGATCAATCTGGTCCTTATAATGTCATGCCAACAATTCGGGCGCCTTGGGAATAAAACCTCGATTTTGTGGTTTGTGGTGTTTAATAATTACAATGTTTATTTAGTATTTTAATTCAAACTATTAATAATTTTGATGTCAATTGATAGAGAAATTTTAAAGTTAGTAGTGTAAAAAATAAAACATCAGAGCGGGCATTAAAATGGATTTAAAAGCGGAAAAACGTGTGAAAGATGGATAAACGGCAAACTTTGTGATTTAATGTTAAGAAAACTGCTTTCTCATTTAGATGTCGTTGAATGTTACTATTACGAACAATATAAGAAAATTCACAAAGATGGAATAAAATTGCCGTCTCGTCTTCAGATTTCCCGCTTAGTGATTTAGAAGATTCAATGGATTTGGAAAAAATTCTCCATTTGTATGGTATGTGATAAAAGAATCCTAAATATTGTTGCGAATTTCCTTATTCGTGCTTTTTGCGCTGATTTATTCCGAATAATAAAATAATAAAACAAGATTCGTTTTAAATTACGATATTACAACAGTTAAGCTTCGTTTTATTTTACTGACAGTCTACTGTTTACTCAAAGTACAACAGTTTACTTTATTTACCTCACTTTACAATAAGTCCAATGTGTTACTATCAAATCGCGTTGCTTACACTCAGAGAACTTATTGTTTGAAAAGAGGTCGTAGCAACCGTTAATTCGGCTGTTACCACCAAATTGAGGTTGCCACAACCGAATTGAGGTTACCACAACCGGATTGAGGTTGTTACGACCGAATTTAGTCCCCGCAACCGAAATTCAGTTTAAGCAACCTGGTTTCATAATTGATTCGGTTGTGACAACTGAATCTTCAATTATATTCGCTCAGTCAACTAAATTATTAAAAATTTCGGTTGAAACAATCGAATTTCAAATTATTTCGGATGCAACAACCGAAATTGGTACCTAATTCGGTCGGCGTAACCGAATCTGGCATTAACCAACCTCAATTCGGTTGTAGCAACATAATTTGACATCAATTCGGTTGTAACTATCGAATTTTGTTCAATTCGGTTGCAATAACCGAATCTAACCTTAATTAGGTTGCAACGTCTGAATTTGGCGTCAATTCGGTTGCTGTAACCGGATTTCTCTGGAATTCTGTAGGTACAACCGAATTCATTTTCAATTCGGTTACCACAACATAATTTTGTGTATTTAAAATCTGACGTTTAAAATTTTATAATCAAATATTATTTTAAAAAGGTAAGTAAAATATATTTTGTATTAAACCGTCTTATTTTGCAGATGTTATTTAAGCAGATATCAGCAGCAGATACATATGCTGTAGTCTGGATACAAAACGGCTTTGGACATAGAGCAACCGATACAACACATCACAATTAGTGCGGTGTCCCACGATGGCCGGGACTTCAATAAAGGTTGGAAGAGGCATGTAAATCAACTTTTTTATTCTACTTATATATATAACCCCATATATATGACTTTATTTTCTCGCTTTTTAATTCATTTATAAAAATACAAGAAAATAAATCATCACTTAATAATAAAAAAAACTTTAATATGTAATTCATTGATGACAGTATCTAAATTCGGTTGTAACAACCTCTAATTCGCCTGTGATAACCTCTAATTTGGCTGTGACAACTTCTAATGACGTTGAGTCAACCTCTAATGAGGTTGAGTCAACCTCTAATGAGGTTGAGTCAACCTCCAATTAGGTTGTGTTAACCTCTAATGATGTTGTGTCAACCTCTAATTCGGTTGTGACAACCTATAATTCGGTTACGGCTAATTCGGCTGTCTCAACCGAATTTTTCTATGAGTGTACTTTCCGGCAGTTAATCACAAACTGACTCATAATGCCAAAAACCTCCTCTATTTATACGAGTTATACTCCTCGTCACCTTGTTTCCAGATTGTTCTACCCTGTTGTAGAATACTTTTTAAAAATAACGTACTTGTAGCCTACTCGTCAACTGGTTTGTGGTAAGAGTTGGGCCAAGTATTAGCACACACTGAAAGGTCTATATAACTGAAAGGTCTATATATGTAATTCACATCGAATATTTCATAGAATCTATTAAATATGCGACGTAATCTAATGCCCAAATCTAAGCCGGAAACTGACCATGCGACTTATAGATTGTCATTGCGAATACCAATCTAAACCTCATTCCTTATAGGTTGACACAACCTCATTAGAGGTTGACACAACCTCATTAGAAGTTGTCACAACTTCATTAGAGGTTGTCACAACTTCATTAGAGGTTGTCACAACTTCACTAGAGGTTGTCACAACCGAATTTAGATAGGGTCATAAATAAATTTGTAAATTTTTTTTTATTAACTAATGATTTATATTCCAGCATTCGTATAAAAAACATTAGAAAGCGAGAAAATAAAGTCATTTATATAGGATAATCTTTAGACTAATGGGGGTGGGGTGGTTTAATAGACAACAAAAAATGCTTGCACAAAATGTGTTTTTTCTTCTTCTTATTTCGCCATACACAGTGCAAAGAATTTGTGCAAAACTTAAATTTTTTGTATTTTTTACGTTTCTAGTTTTTTTGTTCAAGCTCCAATATTTCTGCATTTTGTACTTCTTTTCATTTCTTCTCTTTTAGTTTTTCTATTAAAATCGCGTAATCCGTGTTTTTTTTAGGACCCTATTGCAATAGACTTTGACGCCGAGTTCGCGTAAAATAACCCGTACACCACACAAAGCACTTGCGCAACGGCCACCACATACAGCACAACGGCTTGCGCAACGCCCATTTTGTGAAAACATTTTGTGTAGAATATTCCCCCCTTAACACATTTACTTTACATGGCACTACCGACCACCGAGACACGATGCCGCTGCCGCCATTTTTTGAGGAAATCGGCGCAGCGACGGCGGCGCGGTTCGGCAGCCTATAACATTTAATATTGAATATTTCGTATAATTAAAAAACTACAAACTATAAACGACACACAACTACAATCAGAATAATTCCTAACCCAGCCAACCAATGGAGTCTGCAAGGTGCTCCGTTAGGACTCTCCACCCGGTCGCTAACGCTTCTATGGACGCTCCGAAAGTATTCCCAAAGAAGTATATCCACCCAACCAACGGAGTCCGCAAGGTGCTCCATTACGAGGCTCCACACGGAGCGCTAAAGCTCCTAGGGAGGCTCCGAAAGGAGTCCCAAACGAGCATATCCATCGAAGAAAACAGCACGCTCAAAATATATGAAAAAAGTGCATCCTAGGAACTCCTTAAATGAGTATTTTCTGAGTTCCTACACGCTCCTTTAGATAAACCACAAGGACTCCGTGCCACTCAGACAATTTTAATCTGTGAAGATTTTTTTCACGAAGTGTTGGAAAACAAAAGAATGAATAAAAAAATATTTGCAAACTCAATGCTTCGCTGATTTATTTCTTTGCTGGATTTTAGTGTAATGATTGACTGTACCTATACGACCGCTTTCTTGGAAAAGTATGGCCTGGCAAAGCAGTTTGATAAAACTGCACGCTGCACTGTGACTCAAGCTAGATGAGATTCCATGTCATGGAGAATCTGTGGATTAGAGGCACTACATTCTCCACCCTTTTGTGTGTTGACATTGCCGGTTATACGGCTGTTACACCAAACTAGATAAACGCATTTCCAAGGTTAAATCCTTTAACCCGCGCTAACCCAGAAGATTGCTAAATACAATTTTAATCTGTAGAAACGGAAGTTTAATTTTTAACTTCATTTTAAACTGGTGCATATGTTGATGCACTACTGTTTGTTTCTAAAATGATGCAACCATAATAACAACCTACACAAAAAATCAACTGTTTGACAGATGGAAGCCGATCGAAAATTTACCAACGCGTCCCCGCCGCCACAAAAAATTTTGTGATGTTAATGCCGCCGAAGATATAATTGGCTCTTTTTTCAAAATGTGATCTCACAGATCCAATTTTAAAGGTTCAGTTATTTCAAAAACATCTCAAATTTGTACAAAACTGGCAAAAACAGACAACTTAACTTTTCTGTTGTTCCACCGGCTTCGATAATTCTGTCTCGACGCGGAGTTTGGATAAGCACGGAGTTGCCACCTGAAATGCCAGTTTAATCTTAAATTGGGTGGTGTAAAGCGGCATTTACACCAACCAAGATTATCGCCTTTTCGGGATTATCGACGTTTATTTCTTATGGAGTTTGACGTTTGTAAACCGGAAAAAGCGATAATGTTTGTAGGTGTAAGTGCAGTTTAAACGGCAAAGATTAGAAAACAAGGTTATCGCTAACATGACCGCGATAAACGGCGGTGTAAATGCGTTATTAGTTCGAGATGGGCTTCGTCAGACCTAAAAGTGCAGTTCAGCTTGTTTTCGTCCTCAACTACCATTTGGAATTCTAAGTGAATTGACAAACAAGTCTGCTGCATTCAAGTTCCTGGTTATTTTTATAGGGAAATACATTTCAATTCTTATGCAGAATTGTCTATAGTGACTGTCTTCTGATACTGATAAGCCCCTTGTCGAAACTCATGATTTGACTTGTATGGCAGCAGCAATGTGATTCATATGATTGCCTCACGGTAGGCACAATTTTTTTACGAGCCTCATTATAGTCCACTTGGCCGAACGAGTTTTGCCAAACATGCGCCTAAACTGTTTGGGGGAAAATGACAGACAACAATGCGTGATAGCGAAGAACAATCAAAATTCTTGTTTCATCATCGCAATCCTCCATGTTGAAGGCCCATCCACTGAACTTTGGAAAAAAATCGAACAATTAATTCCACACAAATTCCATCATTTTGGTAGCAAACTTCATGAGCCACCCTGTAATTAAAAACAATTAGATTTCTGCTCATCATATATCAGATAACAATCAGGAATTGCCTTCAATAACTTAAGCTTCTGGTTTACCTCGGTAAATCAGTTTATTTAGGAAATAATATCAAACATTGCGAATGCAAAATTTTAATTTGAATGTTAATTGGAATTTACGACAGTAATTAGATAAAATTTGAATGCAAAATTTTAATTTGATTTTCAAACGATTTAAGTGCAACTGTCTTTTAGGAATAATTGAAAACGTGGGTTTGATTGAATTTGTTATTTAAAATAAAAACATAAATAAACCCGGTTTTGGCAAATTGTATAAAGGTCGTTTATTCACAATAAAGTATGAACTTCAACAATGGTATGAACTTCAACAATTCCAATTAAATTTTGGACTCGTCGGACAAGGTCAAAGCAGAGCGGATCTTATAAGGTTGCCCGGATTCACTCAAAAAATAAAGATTAATTACCTGGCAAATAACTGCATGCGGGAAAGACGAAGATCTGAAATAAAAAGAAAAATTATATAAGAATTAAAAGATTTATTCAAATGGATTAATGAGAAAAATCAACAACAATTCCCGAAAGAAACGGCGGCTAAATTCGATTTATATCGGCAGAAGTGATTGTTGTTTCCTAGAGGCCCTAGTGAAGTCTAAAGGCCAGTGTTATGGAACTCTTCTCTAAGTCAAACGATTGTAGGGTGTGTGAGGAGGTTATTGAAACGATGAATCACTATATCTGTTACTATACTACCTTCGCAGGATTAAGACTCCAGCATCTTTGTGATACAGCACATAGTTAAGTTCATATGGCTGCGCGAACTTCGTATTTAAATAAGGTTCTGCCACTGTGCACCGGTCTACTCAGAGAATACAATATTTAGGGTGTCGGCATCGATTGAAAAGCATCGATACTGTACTCGGAACTGTACGCACATAAATAATACTGTAGCCATGTGTATATCGAAACAAAATTATCGATATTCATTGGTACTATTTGTACTCAGATATCGACGCAGCTTACACGAATATTTATAAATTTTTCAAGACTTTTTATTTATTTGGACTAGTTTTCGGTTCGGAAGTCGTTCAAATTCCGACTCAAAAACTGTACGTAAACTAAACGCTAGGGCTATAACCAAATGTTAGTCATAGTACCACGCAAAGGCAAATGTTGTGCTATTTACCAAAAAAAAAGTCAGTTTGAAATATAAACCTCACCCATTAAATCGATTTGTTAAAATTTCCTAAAAACAAATATCAATATTTTATTAATAAATTAAAACAGTAAAGTGAAAAAGTAAAGGATAATTATCAAAAGACTCAAACTTCAAATTGAACGTTCGCGTTGTTTTGCATAACGGATAAATGTCCTGTATTACTTTAATACTTTAAATTGTGTTAAGGATTGTTCTAAAGCTGTGAAATTGTGTTTATTAAAACAAGATTGAAAAACCATATAGAGGGCGGATCAATAACCTTTGACTTTTCGAACTTCCGGCGTAGTTATATGAAATACAACCCTGCTCCCATCAAGTACCACCTGTGAATAGACTTCTGTCAAATTTTGAGCAAGTTCCGTCATTTACTTTGCGTTTACCAGCCGTTGAAAACGGACAACGTCGTCAATTTTTTTAAAAATGGAAAAAAGTGAATTTCGACTGCCAATCAAACCAAGGAAATGCTTGATAAATACTATGGGGATTTAATGGTAAAAAAGATGTTTACTGACTTTCGTTGTGATCGCACAAGTATAAATGACGCTGAACGTTCTGGACGGCCAATTGAGGTCAACACATCCGAAAATGTCGAAAAAATCCACGATATGATGTTGGCCGATCCAAGAGTAAAAGTGCGTGAGGTAGTTGATGTCATAGGCATTTCATATGGCAGTATGATTTCGATTTTAAATGAACAGTTGGGTTTAAGAAAGCTGTCTGCGAGACGGATGCCGCGTTTGCCTTCCTAAATATTTACATATGTAATTACATTTAAAGTAAAACAATCGAAATATCCCACACATTTTTCTTTTCTTTTTAAGTTTCAATATATTATGAGTTTTATTTTACTATCTGCTCGAGGTCATGGAAATAACTGCAAACAGTGTTGTATTTTTTTCTTTTTATCACATTTTTGTTAAATTTTATCCAATATTTCGACTAACTTTGTTGACCATTTTCAAAGATCTTACTTACTTTTATTGACTATTTTACAACGTCATGAGGTCAGACGTCTTACAGATATTAATTAAACGGCTAAATTAAACAAATGTCAACATATCCTCCAACTGGGTCTATCTGTCGCCTTTTCTCGCCAGTTGGTAACATCAAGGATACGGAGGGATTTTTCTGCCTGGTATTTCCAGCGGAGTCTTGGTCGTCCTCTTTTCCTGCTTCCATCGGGTATGTTATCGAAAACCTTTCGCTCATCTTCATCCATTCTGATAACATGGCCTCGCCAACGCAATTTTCCTAATTTGATTCGCCTAGCTATGTCCACGTCAGAATATAAATTATACAGCTTGTAACGTGACGTCATGATCCATCCGTACATAATAACAAACAATCACCGCCATTCCCACCCGCATACTTCCCTGGTCTACCCGTCACCTAAGCATACACAACATCCATCAGTCGCACCAACCACCGCGAACAATCCCACTCACTGACAACACACTAGCTCTGTCGACGTTCTGTACATATTAGCAGCGAACTAGTGTAACGACCGCACAATAATGAGTGCTTCAATGTAATTCTCATTTGCGTCATTACAGCGAAGGTACTTAGTTTTAAGGTAAACTAGACTCGAGTCGTCGCCTCCGAGCGAAGATTATAGCATTTAGTTCTGCAAAGGACAGGAGCAATTTTTGGGATCCGTTCTTTAGTAAAAACGGTGTAAATACATTTGCTACACAGGAGTTTCGGCTCAGTGTTCCTACACAGGGGTTTCGGCTCACTGTTCCTACACAGGAGTTTCGGCTCACTGTTCCTACACAGGAGTTTCGGCTCACTGTTCCTACACAAGAGTTTCGGCTCACTGTTCCCACACAGGTGCTTCGGCTCAGTGTTCCCATGTAACCCAGCCAATGATAACCGATATCGAACCGTTCTAACCGGACATGTAAAGCACATACCGAACCAGCATATCCGATACCGATCACCTTAGAATCTACCAGTCCGCAACCTGCCCCAGACGATTTCTCAAGCCAGTGCTAGTATTCCCGGAAGAGTGTTGTTAAGCCGAGACAAGTACCCCAGAAGACTGTTGTCAAGCCGAGACAAGTGCCCCAGATGATTGTTGTCAAGCCGAGAAAAGTGCCCCCAGAAGAGTTTTGTCAATCAAGACTAGTGTTCTCAAGCTAAGAGTAGTGTTCTCACCGAGTGAAGCAGTTGATGTTATTCCTGTAAATCAAATTACTTTGTAAATTAAATATCAATAAAGAACCTGAATACGAACACCCCAAAATGGGAAAACAATTCTGTTCTTATTTCGTAAGATTTGGTGGATCCTTACGAAAGACTCTGGACATGGCTGAGCTTACCTCAGCCCTACACAAAGCCACGTTACAAGCTCCTAGATCCAGCGACGTTGGTACTCGTCGTTTTCTCTAACAGAACCATATATTTTACGGAGAATTTTTCTCTGGAATACTACCAGGTGTTTTTCATCCGCTTGCGATATGACCCAAGTTTCGGAGCCATATGTCAAGACCGGTAATTTGATAGTCTGATATAGCTGGACTTTTGTCAGTTGAGGGAGGGCTTTGCTCCTAAACTGTTGGCTGAGCCTAAAATACCGTATATTTGCAAACACAATTCTCCTACTTATCTCGAGGCTGACGTTGTAGTCCTTGTTCACGGTGGGTAGACAAATTCATCTACCACTTCAAAATTAAATCGGCTGTCAATGTTCAAGTGCGGGCCAAGTCTGGAGGTTTGTCTAGTCGTTGACACCATCAATTTTGTGTTGCCCTCATTAACAGCAAGACCCACCTTCGCTGATTCTTTTTCGATTCTTGAAAATACTCCAATAACTTCTCGCAAATTTCGCCCAATGCTGTCTATGTCGTCAGTATACGCCAGGAATATATGACTTTCCATGTTAATGGTCTTGTTCGAATTTACTACAGCTTTTCTCATTAATATCTCCATTAAGATGTTGAAGAGATTCCACGAAAGTGTGTCGCCTTGTCTGAGGCCTCGCTTGGTACAGAATGGTTCGGTGAGGTCCTTCCCCACACAGAGAAGAGATTGGTTGTCAAAACTATATTTACAGTCAACTACAATTTGGCAGTTCCTTTATTCACATTATTCAGTTGTGATTACCAATAATTGTGCTCTTTATCACCAAATGTTGTGCATATCTGTTGATTTGTAAATCAGTGTTGCTTGCAGGAACTGAAATATTGAGTTGAAGCCACAGGAACAATAAGTAAATGTGATCTGCCAATCAAGTTTTAGTTCTTGCAATCAAATAATCCTCTAGTGGTGAATATAGTGGCGAAAAATGTAAAAACTAATTCGGTTGTACCAAATACTATATTGGTATGCTCAACTAATTATGTACTTGAATTTAATGACTGCCACAACCATAGACTAATACTTATAGTAGGCCTAATAGTTCTCTCACCAAATTTATGACATTTGGCCTGGTGTGATATTTACGTTCGATGTTGAAAAGAATTGATTTCCTAATACCAGATAGAGGCAATGGTTCAAAACAACGGACAAAATAACAACAACGGCATTTCGTTTTGTGTGTTAAAATTATTGTGTTAAATACAACACAAATGTATGCTAATAATAACAGTCAATAAAAAAGTGTTAAACACGTTTAAATTTCACAGTTTTTCATCAAAACGACATGAAAAATTAATGTCAGAAGTTATTGTAATTCCACCTGGTGTATTTCACTTTTTGTCATACATCTCTCTATCACACAGACCGCACCACGAAGAATTTGAAAGGAAAAGATGAGCCAAATATTCTCTTTAGTATGATTTACTCTATGGTCACAACCATTTGGTGATGCTTTAACCCATTATGAATTTTATAGAAAAAAAGTAAAAAAAAATATTTTTTATTAAAATTGTGTATTTTACATTTAAATATAAACAAAATTATTATTATTTGCAACCAGGGTTTGTATTTTGTGACCATTTTTGATCGAAAATAAGATATATTGATATATCGAAGATTTCTGTATCTCGAAAACGGAGCATCCAATCGAAAAAATAACAATTTTTTTACGGGTTTCTCACAAAGTGTTCCAAGTGTTCCAATTCTAATATTTTTTTTTGAACAAATCGCCAAAATTAAAAAATCGCTCAAATAAAACAAATGGCTTTAACACAGAAACGGTGCGTTCAATCGCAAAAATAATAAATTTTTTACCTCCAGACTAGGCTGTAACCAATGGACGTCTTTACCACGGCATTACCTTTTTGGTAAAAAAAAATATTTTTTTTTCTAAAAATCGCTAAATTAAGTAAATCGCTAGCATAAAAAATAGCTACAACACGAAAACGGTGTGTCCAACCGCAAAAGCAATACATTTTTTTACCTCCGTAAGAGGTTTTAACCAATGGATGCCTGTCATATGGCATCAATTAAAATCTGTTAAACTAACATTTTTCAAGTAAAAAATCCCTAAAACTCATATGTGTATGTATGTCCGAGTTATAGCCATTTTTGATTTCAGGGTTTTTCATATTTTGATGATTTTTTGAACAAAATATCTTCCATACGATGGACCACTTTTGTGGAAAATTCTTAGAAACTCGTACAAAACAGTTTTGTTTTCGATTGGACTCTCCATTTCCGAGATATTGGCATATGGGCGTTTTAGCGATTTTTGATTACAGAAAATTTAGTTGGAGCGATTTTTTAAAAATAAAAGTGATGCCCTATTGAAGACATCCATAGATGAAACCCTCCCATCGAGGTAAAAACATTTATTATTTTTGCGATTGGACGCACCGTTTCCGAGATATAACAATTTTTTTATTTTAGCGATTTTCTTATTTTGGCTATTTAAAAAAAAAATTATTTCATGTGAATTGGAACACTTTGTGAGGAACCCGTAAAAAATTCTTATTTGGAATTATTATTGGACGCATCGTTTTCCAGATACAGACAGTTCTTCTACATTTTTCATATTTTCGACCAAAAATGGGGATATGTATGTTTAAGTTAATTTGTGCCACCCAGAATAATAGTTCCTCCAGCCAAGTGTCCACAATTGTTTGTATGTGTTTGTGAAGGCGTTAATAGTGGTGTTAGATTCAACGATTGTGTTTAAAATTCTCACTTCACCTCAATTTATGATAATATGTATTCTTCACTGGCTGATTTCGATACAACTTTATTTATCACTTTCTGTTTAAAATAATAGTTTTTCTGTAAAGTCCCCGTGTAACATTCCAATATACATAGTTTCTTTTTAACAACAAAGCCTCGTGTGAAAAATCGAATACATAACTTTGTAACAAGTGTTTTTGTACCAGAAACTAAATTATGATTACAGTAACTAATATTTGAACACGAATTCTAATACTATACTTTTTAATAGTTGTATCTTCCATTTCAGATGAATGAGGTTTTTGGAATACTCAAATTGGTTTATACAACTAAAATTCGGTAGTAGCAACTTGTATTTAGTAAGACCGATTTTTAATCTATCAATAACATCGACAAATAATTCTGATGTTTGACAAAATATAGACTTTATCGTGGAATTTTCAATGCCTGAATTAATTTCCAACTAATCTTTTCCCTGTGTGTATGAGAGGTAACCAAGGATAAGTTTTTATGTGTTAACATCTATAGGTGCGGGTACGGCCTAAATTCACAAAGTGAATACATCCAAACACAGTCTGTCCGACTGCAATCACACAGATTGTCAGACTGCGATCACACAGATTGTCCGACTGCGATCACACATTGTTTGCCGTTAAACTCCTCCGAAACGGACGGTCCGATTTGTATGAAATTTTGTGTGCATGTCGGGTAGGTCTCAGAATCGGTCAACATCTATTTTTCATACCCGTACATTTAATCCTGCTCTGACTACCTTCAAATTTCTTTCGGCGGCGGTCACCTCGCATAGTGACGGCGTCACTATCGAGTATATAGCCATGACAAAGCTTCTCAAAATATCGTTCGGAATCGGTGTAAAACTGTAGGTCCCAATCAGTGAGTGCAAACTGGAAAGCGCACAGCTCAATGATTGTGAGAAGTTATCCCCGGTCCCTTCATGGGATGTAATGGGAAAACATTTATTTTTTTATTATAAGGGTGACCCACCGCTATATAGAACACAGATTTTTCCGACTGCGAAACACAGATTGTCGGACTGCGAAAAAACCAAACACTCTGGTGTAGCGGCAGCGAATAGTTGTATTGTGTGGGTGTGGAGCACTCTCAGAGCAAAGATACGTACATAAAAAGGAGATAGCAAGAGAGCAACGAAAATTGTGTAACCTTGTGTAGCGTATACACGAACATAACAATGGATGTATGTTCATGTGTTTGTTGCTTTGCATTCTCTCTGTTTTGTTGTGGGAATAAAACAAAAAGTATTAAGCAAGAAAATAATGACACATGTGCTTGTACTGGTCTTTAAATAATTTTAAGTATTAATATTATTTTAATGTAACGTCATCATATTATTGAACGCTGTTTTTTTATTTTCCAATGTAACAGTTACTAATGTGTTCATAGAAATCGAACAGGTACCGTGTAAAAAAAATATGTTAACACATGCCCCGTGAGTTCGAACACTCATTGGATTATTTGTTTCTTCTTTTTCAATATAGTTTTCTTCATCTTTATTCTATTTTAAATTCAATTATAATACTTCTGATGTTTTTATTCTAGTTTTCAATTACTATGTTTTATTTTATTTTTATTTGCATTAGAGACTTCTAAAAACTCAAATATCATCGATACTAACTATTATTGTTTGAATTATTATTATTACTTTCATATTAATGTATTATTTACATACATACTACATATATATACTTATGTATTTATTATTATACAAGTTTTTTTGTCTCATCAAACTGTTTAACGATAATAATTCGTGTATTTTAATTTGAAGATTTAATCTTGTTGTGCAGGAAATCCGAAATAAACACACTAAACTAAACTAATAATGTTTAAAAAAGCCTCAATACAAAAAACTTTTAAGAATACAGTTCCAACCTGAGACGTCGAACAGTGTTGGATTTCCTAAAACAAAAAGTGGAAATAATTCAACCGTTTTCTAAATGGTTGGTCCGATCAAGATGACATTTCACATGAGCATGTCTGAGTTGTTGTGTTATAGAAATTATATATTTGAGTGCCATACACCACACTGGCGCCGAACATTAGGTACTCAAAATTTACTACCACGGCGAACACAAAATTTTCAACACTGGAGAAGTAATATATGCTGGGGAAGGGAGGATCGAAATCTGAATTTGATGACATCTCTAGTGAAGCCGGAATCAATAAGATGCTATTCAATTTGGAATATCATCGCTTCATTCACGACTACGATTTATGGAATATTGCTTAAGCTTGGCTTACGATCTTAAATACCGCACAGAACCACGAAATCAAACTGTTCCTGTAAAGGGTAATACAATTCTGCATAATATGAGAAATGATGAACAAGATGGAATATATCCAGAATTTAAGAAGATTGAAGTGATTATATATAAGACCCTACATGGATATAGAAATTCCTACGACGGCAACACTGCAAGGCGCCACATTGAAGATCCAGAAACAACTACCAAAATCAGTGGTCTTGATCAACATTTTATTAGACACTTCAAAGTTATATTATCGGTAATTAATAGCAAAAAAATTATTAATGCTGAAAAATTTGACGAATATGCTAACGATACGTAGAATATAATATCTAGTTGATATACATGGAATCCAGTAGCACCTACAGTCCACAACGTTCTATATCATTGTCGAAAGCTATTGTCGAAAAGAGTTTACTTTCAGTAGACAAAGTGGCGAAAGTAGCGCAAGAATCCAAAAACAGAGATGTCAAACAATACAGATTATTTAATACTCCCAAGTGTTCAAAGATGTCTCAAAATTCAGATTTAATGCATCATTTATTGCTATCTATACTCAATTAGATAAAAACGGTTACCAACTATATGCCACGATGTAGACAACGACGACCCCGAAGCGAAAGAAATTGAAAATCTTTTACACGGTGAAAAAACCATGTTTTTTTTATTGTTTGAGTGGAAATACCTATACTGTGTTTGTAGCTTGTCACGAATATACTATACTTGTGCCCAAACAGATGTCTCAAAATTCAGATCTAATGGATCATTTATTGCTATCTATACTCAATTAGATAAAAACGGTTACCAACTATATGCCACGACGTAGACAACGACGACCCCGAAGCGAAAGAAATTGAAAATCTTTTACACGCTGAAAAATCAGTGTTTTTTTTATTGTTTGAGTGGAAATATACTGTGTTTGTAGCTTGTTCCGAATATACTATACTTGTGCCCAAACATATTGTGTTTGTTATTCTAGGTAACATGTTTGAGACACCATGATTAATTGGCTATAATATCTGGTTTCGAAACGCAAATTTAGGTTTGTTTGCTGAAAATCTATAAAAACGAAAACGAGACAGCCAACAAAGAAACAAAAAGGCAGCAGATTATCAATTCATGAAAACAATGCTTGCAAACATGTACATGTTTCCTGCAATATGTTGCTGAGGCCATTATTTTTCAGCGTGTATTTGTTGATAGTTCAGATTATTTTGTGGAAAATACCTAAGTTAATGTGTATATTTTAGAGCATTGAGACAATTACATGTCTAGTATATAGAATGAGGATAACACTATGTTACAAAATAGAAAAAAATGTATACACTTTTAAAATTACCTATTGTAGGTTGTAGACCTGGATGAGTAAATCAGTTTCGCATTTTCAGAATTTTGAATACACCCTCAAAATTTTAAGTTATGGTCAAAAAACGTTTTCTCAGGACTCCACGGCATAAAATATTTTTAACTTAATCAGTTTGAAAGCGATTTTAATTTTTTTTTACTGTTTTAGAAAGATATATAAATATGTTAATACTTTTAAAAGGCCCATGTGAAAATATTGTCCAAAATATTTAAAGTTTTAAACTTTTTAATCTTTGGAGAACTAATTTTTTTCTTATTTTTATTTGAAAGTAGATTTAGTAGTGAGTAAAACAAGCCCTTGGTTTTTAAAATGGACAATTTATTGTCAAAGATTTACTCATTTTTGAAGAAAGAAACATAAGGATTTATATGAAAATCCATGTTTATAAAACAAGGTGCACTATTTAAATATTGATTTAAAATTGTTTTAATACATACTTATATGTATGTATATAATATCTTGAAATTTGAAAAGTTTAAAAATGATTGCTGAATCTTTTCCGTTTGTATGTCCAATCGTCCGTTTCTCGTTTAAGAGACCAACAGTAATTTGCTAGCATTCGAATCTGGTTTTTACATTCGAAACGTTTTTCTGTTTGCGATAATTCTTGATGAAATCTTTCACCCTGTTCATCGCTAAATTGGCCAAGGTTACTTGGAAAAAAATTTAAATTGGATTTTAAAAAATGAATTTTAATCGACATGCGGCATCCCATTTCTGCATAAGCTTCCAGGAATTCATGGACTACTTCCACGTAGGCATCACTTCTTTTATTTGCCAAAAAGTTCTCATACAAAGAAATAAAACTTAACCAAGCGCGTTTTTCTACAGCATTTCATTTATCTGAGAAGCTTTTATCCGCAAAAATTTCTCGAATTTGTGGTCCATCAAACACACCTGTAAATCAACACGGCTTAAATAAAGTGGATACAAAATATTATATTTCATGTAGATATCGTGTATCAAAAAAAAATCCAATGAGTTTTCGAACTCACGGGCGATGTGTTAACATCTTTTTGTTACACGATACTTGTTCGATTTCTATGACCACATTAGTAAATGTTACCTTGGAAAATAAAAAACAGTGTTCAATCACATGATGACATTACATTTAATTAATACTAATACTTAAAATTATTTAAAAACCAGTGCAAGCACATGTGTCATTATTTTCGTGCTTAATACGAATATTATTCCCACACAAAACAAAGAGAATGCAAAGCAACAGACACACAGTTACATACATTGTTATGTTCGTACATATGCTACACAAGTTCACACAATTTTCGTTGCTCTCTTGCTATCTCATTTTTATATAAAAGGTTTTTCAACAGAGACGCTACAAATAGGGACAGCAAACGACGCCATATTTTTTCCCGCTCTTTTAACATTTCTCTTCAGTAAGGTTTGCCATGTCATCGTGGAAAGATATACGAGCCAACAACGAGTCGAAATTATTAAAATTTACTACCGAAATCTGGAGTCAGTGGCCTCAACTTTAAGAGGCCAACTTTAAGAGGAATCAACAATCAGCGATGAGGCTCATTTCTAGCTGAATGGCTTCGTCAGTAAGCAAAATATGCGTTATTGGTCAGACAGCAATCCACACGTAATCCATGAGTCATCATTGCATCCCGAAAAAATTACGGTTTGGTGCGGTTTATGGGCCGGCGGTGTCATATTGGGCCGTACTTCTTCCGTGATGATCAAGACCGGCACATTACTGTGAATGCGAATCGCTTCCGTTCAATGATAACCGAATATTTTTGGCCCCAATTGGATAATTTGGACTTGGAGGACATGTGGTTCCAACAGGACGGCGCCATAAGCCACACAGCGAATGCCACAATCAATTTATTGGAAACCATGTTTGGTGAACGTGTTATCTCACGAAATGGACCAGTCGAGTGGCCACCTCGGTCGTGCGATTTGACGCCGTTAGATTATTTTCTGTGGGGCTACGTCAAGTCTATGCTCTATGCCAACAAGCCAGCGACGATTGATGAACTTCGTACGAATATCGAATGTGAAATTGCAGCAGTATCGGCCGATTTATGCTTGAAAACCGTCGAAAATTGGGTTTAGCGTCTGGACTTCTGCAAGCGTGCCCGTGGTGGCCATGCAAAAGAAATCGAGTTCCATACATAATGGCATCGAACGTACTTTCACAGGAATAAAGAATTTCATTGGTATCTAAACCCGGTTTTGTTTTATTTAAAAAAACTTTTGTAGCGCTCTTATTGAAAAACCCGTTAGTTGGTACTTCCACCCTTATTGGAAATTACTTCAAAAATACGGTTGGGCATTGAACGGTATAGAGAACTCAAATAATTCAGGCTTATTGATCTCAAGCTTCCTTTATTGCACCTTTCAAGGCCTCTTTTGAGTCATACTGCTTACCACCTTCATACACTTTTCTAGCCAGCCACAGTTTCCATTATACATATTTAGATCTGGAGAATGTGGTGGCCAATTCAAGATTTACATTTTGCTCACGAATATACTCTTTTACAGCTCTGGCAGTGTGATTTGGAGCATTTTCTTGTTGGTAAGTCCATTGAAAGGGTCCAAACAAACTGTTAAACAGTGGAAATGCTGTTTCCAGTATCCTTTTGTAAAACGCTGCTGTGATTTTACCCGACTCAAAAACTAAGATATGGCGCACACTGCTATGAAGATGGACAAAAATCAAAATTCTCCAAATGTTTGAACTCTTGGCTCTTTTTAGTATATTTGTTAATCAAACAAACCAACTAAAAGAAATAACACAAAACTGACCGATTATACCGCCTTTTGTATCCGCTAGGGGTGTTAAAGTCATTGGGTATCTGCCAAAAGTACACGAATTGAAAAACTTACATTTGGTAGGAGTACGGAAATGATTGCAGGAAGGTAATTCTAAAACCGAAATGAGTAATTTTTTTCAGAATCTTTTAAATAAAATTTAAAAAAATACAAAATTTGTACTTTCACAAAATTCCGCAATTTTATTTTAACAAATTTAGTAAAAATTTTGTATTTTTTAATGAAAACCATAAAATTTTTCAAATTTTTGTGGAAAATAACAATTTTTTTTTAAAGCTCCCTAAAATTTTATTTTTTGCAAATAAAGTATGAAGCTATGGCTACCACATAAAAATATAAAAACCAAAAAATAAGGTACACAAATGTGGAAAAGCACATTTTTTAAAAATTTCTAAAATGGATTTTTTTCATATTGACCTGTTTGGTGGAATGGGAAAAAATTCCTAAAAATTGATTTTTGAAGATAATTTCGGAATATTTTTTGTTTTTGATATTTATTATTACTGTCAAAAACCCCCTATTATTTTATTTTTAAATATCGTTAAAATAACTATTTAAAAGTTAGCTGTAATATTGAGTATTTTTTTTTTAAACCGAAAATTCAAAAAGTTTAGACGTCCGTCAAATTTTTTTTCAAATGCTCCCTAAAATTTTATTGTGGAAAAAAAAAACAAGCCGTTATCTTTACAATAAAAAAAAACAAACGAAAAAAAAGTGCACAAACTTGAAAAAAATCATTATTTTTAAAAGCCCAAAACATCGGTTTTGTGACAAATTGTTAGCATTAGCAAAGTGTAAATGTTCCGACCTAGTAGTATGAATTTCTCATACATTGAAAACACGTAGAATTTTTTATTTGTTTGATTCTATAAATATATGTTTCATATAATTAGTTATGATAAATCGCTAAAAGCTTTAGTATGAAATTGTGTTTTTAATTGAAGTTGGTAGTCGTAATAGTAAGATTTGATTGGAAAATCACTTTCTTAATTTATTTCAAAAATTAATAATTTCTTACAAGTTACACAATCAGTACAATCTTTAATCAGTCAGAAGTAGATTTGAACTTAGATCGGTTGACGATTTGTGATTTGTTATTAGCAGCACATTAATCGCCTAATCCACTGACAGGTCTGTTCAACTGCCTTACTGAGTTATGTTTTGTTTCGTAAACTAGTTGTTTTGTCTCATGGATTTAGTTACATTGGTTTAATAGGTGTAGGTGTCACTTCGAGGTTTGTTTATGTTTTCAAATTCTTTTCTATTTCTTCATTCGTATGCTGCATGTTATATTTATGTCCCAGCAAACCTATTTAAATATTAAATATTAATATTAATAATAATTTTTAAATATATATTTGATTAGTACATATTATTGTATGTTTTTATTGTTGTTATCGTTATTAGTGTTACTTTTATTGTTATTACATACAGTAGGATGAATATATTTTGTAAACAAATTACACAGCAAACAATATTTGTAATAATGTTATTAAAAAATAGCGATTTAATTGTTTGCTGGATGTCAGCACCAAAAAATAATCAAGTATCTATTTTATACTCATTTATTGAGCAGAAAGTGGGTAAATTTTCTACTGAAAAAGACAAGCAGCTGCAGAAAATACAACGTTTTCATTGTAGAATGGCTAAATACTGGAATGAGTGCAAGAGAAATAAAATTTATTTTGAAAAAAAATATTCGAATTGGTTGAATGAAACATTTTCGGATTGGGTCACGTAAGTTGACAATAACGTTTATAGCTGAGTTCATATATAAAATTCATACTAATTCAATAGCAACCTGGCACCAGTAAGGTTAATTCACAACCAAAGGAACTATCTCAAGAAGGCTCAGTCGAACCAACAAATAGTTGTGCAGAAAATACTGCCATGACATCTCCATCAACAAAAAGAACCCCAATAGCTAAAACGCGGCAGGCCAATGAAAAATTTTGAGAATTCTTCAAAAAAAAAACCATGAATCGTAGAGCTTCCGCGTTAATTGTCAAATATTCTCTAGAGGAGCTGGAATATGCCGTTGAAAAACTAAAGCGAGGATGTAGAAAAGAAAAGAAGAAATGCTTAACGCCATCCAAAGCACTCGCCCTATTTTTGGACTTAGATCTCTCTGAGAGAAAATATAATATTTTACGAAATAACATTTAAGGACTTGCTCCCAAACTGTTTTCCTTCCCTATATACATTGCGAATGTTAAAACAAAATTTAGTACCGACCATGAACGCATCCGAAACTTCTGCTGAGGTCGATGTGAAGACGACAATGTTCAAAACTGTAGAGGAATTTAAAGTGGGGAATGGATGGAAGTTCTGGTCATAGCCGCTTCAAACAAAAATTTTCTAATGTTAAAAACTCAGATGAATTCATGTTTGATATTGCCTTTGTTCCAATCAATTAAGTTTACTAAACAATATTTATTATACATATATTTAAAATATTTTCTATATATGTATTTTAAGGTTGTTAAATATGATATCGGGAGAAGTTGTTTGGTCTAATCCAACACCATCATCAACAAGATATTGCAGACCTATAAAATTTTTCTGTGCGAAAGAAAATCCTCAACTCATCCCTGATGAATACAAAATAGTAACTGGAAAATTTGAAAAACTCAAGTGCGCCGTTATTCAAAGAAATTCTATGGTTTTTGAAGTTTTTTTCAAAATGCATTGCACTATGATAGATGGTGCAGTCACTAATGTACAAATACGAATTCGTGCAGTAGGTGTTTCATTTGTAATGCAAAACCAACCGAAATGAATAACCTAAATATGAAATATATTCCAAATGTTGATACGTACAAATTTGGCCTTTCTTCCCTTCACTTTAGGATACGATTTCTAGAATGCATGTTACATATTGCATATCGGCTTCCCTTCAAAAAATGGCGCGTTGGGAAAGACAATGAAGAAGAATATGTTGACACCAAAACCAGAATTCAAAGACAGTTTAGGGCAAACACTGGGCTGTTAATAGACATGGTTCAGTCTGGTTGTGGTACTACCAACGATGCGAATATTGCTCGTCGATTTTTTTCCGTTAGCCAATTGTCAGCATATATAACTGGTGTATTGAATACTTTGGGGTAATACTGAGAGTCCTATCCTGTGGCATGGAAATTAATAAGTATACTTTTAAGGAACTCCTTAGAATAACAAGGAATAAATATTTGATCCTGTACGGATGGTACAACATGCCGAGTAGTGTCCACAAAGTACTAATCCACGGCTGTGAAGTAATTAATTATTTTGAATTACCAATAGGTACCTTAAATATTAAGTTTCTTATTTCCCAAAACAATACTAAGGATATTTTCATTACAGGTTCTTTATCTGAGGAAGCACTTGAAGCCAACCATAAAATTATACGAAACAATCGCTTGTCCCATACAAGAAAAAATTCCCGTGAAAATACCAATAAGGATTTAATGTCCCGGCTAATAATAATGTCAGATCCATTTATCAATTCAAAGATGTATAACCCTTTTCCCAGTAGAAGGGCAAATATTGGTGATATTTCAAAATATGTATTAAATGGTGGTTGTGATGATGAAAATGAGCAATGTCTTACATCAGAAGAAAGTTCTTCCGAAGAGTAGTTGCAATAAATGATAATTGTGTTAACCCTTTTCATTTAAGGTACCAGAAATCATGGTCGAAATTTGGCACAGAGGTTTCAGCATTAAAAAACATATTCTGGAAAGTTTGGTAAAAATCTGGTAAATCCAGCATTAAAAAACATATTCTGGAAAGTTTGGTAAAAATCTGGTAATCCGGTAGGTTGGTACGTCATACATTTCGGTAGCCATGGAAACTTTTGTATGACAGGTACCATAATCCCTGAGCGGATTTGTTTCAAATTTGGGAGGGAGGTTGTTACGTCATACATTTCGGTAGCCATGGAAACTTTTGTATGGCAGGTACCAGAATCCCTGAGCGGATTTGTTTCAAATTTGGGAGGGAGTTTTTGGGGATTAAAGAAGTATGGTTGAAAAAGTTTGACGGAAATTTGACAGTTTAATAGGGTGTTAGGCCATGATTAATCTTCGAGACCCATTTCAGGGTTTGTATGGGAGGTACGAGAATCCGTGTTCCGATTTCTATCAAACTTAGTTCAGAGTTTTTGACAATTCAAAAAATAAGGTTTAAAAAGTTTCATAGAAACTATACTGTCTGATAGGGTGAACGATTTGTATAGGAGGTACCACAACTCATGCTCCGATTGCTTTAAAATTTAGCTTTGAATTTTCCAGCATAACAAAATCATGTTCTGAAAACTTTGGTAGAAATTGGACTGTCTGATAGGGTGCTATGGCATGATTAATCTTCGATACCCATTTCAGGGTTTGTATGGGAGGTACAAAAATCCGTGCTCCGATTTCTTTCAAACTTTGTCCAGAGTTTTTGACGATTTAAAAAATAAGGTTTAAAAAGTTTCATAGAAATTAGACTGTCTGATAGGGTGATAGGGTATGATTAATTTTCGAGACCCTTTGCACGTTTTGTATGGGAGGTACCAGAACCCGTTATCCGATCTCTTCTAAATTTGGCACATTTTTCTTGGAAGTAACCCGATTACATAGTGTAAAGTTTGATACAATTCGCACTGTCTGATAGGGTGTTATAGCGCGTTAAATATTTCAGATCTACTTAAACCTTTGTATCGGAGGTACCAGAAGCCTTGGCCCGATTTACTCGAAATTTTGGAATCTCTCCTCTGTCCCTTCATGGGATGTAATGGGAAACCATTTATATATTTATTTATTTCACTTAGAGCACTTTTTCAGTTTTAGTACGTATCTGCACGTCTTAAAACAAAATTACACGTTTTTATTACTTCATTCCATTTAATTATACTACGTTTTTTTTCGGCAGAATGCTGTTGACATTACAAAGCTAATTGCGTAACATATGGTTCTACGTAATAGGGGTTTCTGAACAAATTCGTTAGTTCATTATATTTTGTTTTCTTTTTCAAGCAATTAAAAACAATTAAATTTTATTATATATAAAAATAATACAACTTTAACAATTTGTGACAAATTCTAAAACGCAAGAAACGGTTTAACTCACTACTAAACGAACTTTCAAATAAAAATAAGAAAGAAAAGGCGCCAAAGAAGAAATAATTTTAAAAAATTTTTAAATTTGAAATATTTTCAATAATATTTTTACATGGTGCTATGAAAAATATATACAAGTATACATATTTGTAAAGCCGAAGTATTCGTCTTTCTAAAACAGTAAAAAAATCCTTTTAAAACTGATTAAGTTAAAAATATTTTAGTCCGTGAAGTCCTGAAAAAAACTTGCATATTTTGATTGTGTACTCTAAATTCTGAAAATGAAAAACTTGATGCGCTCATCCAGGCCTACAACCTACGCTAGGTTATTTCAGAAGTGTATTTTCAGTGTCACATCGTGTAATTTATATAAAATTTGTTCAATACCTCGATTTGAATAGCACGAATGCTCTATTGATATTCCGAACCATAACACAGTGCAACACGAAAAAAAATATAACCATATACGGACACCACTACGTGATAAAAGACAAATAAAAGACCCGTGTCTCCCAGTTTTGCCCAAAGTCATCTACTTTTTTATGGGCCCCGAAAGATTTGGGGCGTCGGTGTCATTTTTGCAAAAAAGTGATAATTTTGTCAGGCTCATATCTTGCAAACCGTTTGGAATTTTGATTTACTCTCTGAGGGAAGTTGTAGCTCTTGCCAAGAATCAATCTTGTATAAAATCAAAAAGCTTCATCTTCAAGGTCAACATCACAAAAAACGTTAAAAAATTCAATTTTTTTAAACCTTTTTTCCCCTGTTCAGGTCCATAGGTAGCAACCCGTTCAAAAATCAAGGCAACAATCAACTACAAAAGTTTACCTAAGATCTCAATAAATAACTTTCTAGAACATATGAGCTTCCTAGGAATGATTCGTAATACCGTTTACTTCAACATTGAGATACTATGCTATCTCACCGACCGCAGCAGCACAGGCAAAGCAGTAAGCTCAGCACACGCAACAAGGGACGCAGCACACAATATAAAAGCGACACGACGCTCACATCGAGGCATTTATAAGTACGTCTTAAATTGATATTGCACAAAGATTGGAATAAATTGAATTGGAAACATCGAGGCATTACACAGCGCGACGTCAACGAGAGCTCAGCGGTGAAGGTTATAGAGAAAGTGCTACAGCATAATTCGCACACAACATTGGCAACTGACAATTTCAATACGCAGTGTGAAAATATTGATTTATTGTGCTACGATTGCGGTCATCAAATCAGAAAACAAAGTTCTACAGGTTTTCAAAAGGAAGGAGAAGTTTTTCGACGAAGTAGACTTGACCGGTGATAATTACACACCTAATACAGTGTATCGCCAATGTTATAACAATCTCATGGCATGGTTGAGTGGAGGCAAACATAGTATGAAGTATTGGAAGCCGGTAAACTGGATTAATCGCCCAGGTGATCATGATGAAACCAGTTGCTATGCATGCGTAAATTACACATGTCGTCTTAATCGATATGCTGAGAAGAACAACAGTTATAAAGCAACTGTAACAACCACACTACCAGTGCTTGCACCTGAAAATTTTGTATCACCAAGTCCGTCAACTCTAGATCGTAGGACAGAATTTACAGGAATGACTAGAGCAAGTGGTGTTACTTTTGAAGATCCTTTTGATATCGATTATGAGCCCCACACAGGGAAGAGATGGACCACAGCTAATAACACAAATGGAAATGGATTTCATTGTGGCCATATTAGGAATATCGCAGCGACTGGCCATATTTTTGACAGCGTTTTTAAAGCAAAGAAAATTCACACATGCTAATGTTAACTCGACGGCGTACCGCAAACGGCAAGCTGAATTACAGAGCCTCTACACTCTAAATGATGACAATTCGTTCACTTACTGCAACGATATAAAAGCTTTGGTGGTAAAAATGGGAATGAACTACATCGCTAGTGAGTGGAGATTATATATTAATGGTTCTGTTTCAAGCTTGGAAGCAGTGTTGTTGCATGTGTCGAACCGAAAACCTTCCATTCCGCTAGCAATGGGTATTAATATGAAAGAAAGCTATGAAACATTGAAAGTTATAATGGAAATAATGAAATACTACGAAAATAAATGGAAGATTTACTGTGATTTGAAGGTCATCAACATTTTGCAAGGGATCATCGATAAGGGCGGCTTTCCAAAATTCTTTTGTTTTCTTTGTAATTGGGATTCGCGCTCACCTCTGAATCAATACCAATGTAATTCGTGGATACCAAGAGGAAGTGTGGAGGAACAAATGAAACAACATAAACTGAGGAATGCACCCTTAATAGACAATACTCAAGACATCTTGCTGCCACCGCTCCACATAAAATTGGGAATTGTTAAAAAATTCAGCGAAGTGGCCGTTGTAAATTGCCCAAACGCATTCTACTATTTGAAAAGCATTTTCCCAAAGCGTAGCGATGACAAAATTAAAAAAGGTATTGTAGTAAATTTAAATCGAATTTTTGTTCTTTTGTCTTCATTTAACAGGCGTAGTTAGTGGCCCTGACATTAGAAAGCTATTCAAGCGCAGCTTTGAATCATCGCTTGAAGATAGTCATTCAATGACATGGATTTACCTTCAGCGTGTATGCACCAGTGTCTTGGCAGGAGATAGAGACGCGGAATCGGAAGCAAGATAATGGGTGAAAGAAATGCTGTATTATTTTGAGAAATCGATGGCAGTAAAGCTGAATTTTCTTCATTTTCATTTTGACGACTCCGATGAGGAAGGGGAACTGTTTCGCCAAACCACAATGCCCGTGGAAAAACGGTACAAAAGCAAAAAACTCGACGCATTGCTTGCAAAGGTAATATCAATTTTATTGATGCATTGTTTTGTATTCTTTTTTTGATTTCTTTTCTAATTCATTTCAGGTATGTTGGTGGAGTCACAAGATCACCCTGTATGATGTTAATGAAGTATTTGAAGAAGAAAAAGCAGCTGATGGAGGGCAGTTTGGAAGCAACGTGCCTGGGGACGCGATAAGTTCTGAATCAGAGTCAGATTCGGACGACTATTTGGATCCGCAACTTAAGAGAGTGCGATTATCACGTCCAGGGCCATCAACATTATAAACATAATACGAATATTTTTTTTTTTTATTATTTTTGTAATAGACAGCATAGTATCTCAATGTTGAAGTAAAGGAAAAACAAATTAAATTAAAAAATTTTCGGGAAATATTTCACTTTTGCGGCTACCTAAACGCTACCTAAGCGCTACCTATTGACAAACGCTACCTATTGTTTATTGACATCTTAGGTACATTTTTGTAGTTGATTGTTGCCTTGAATTTTGAACGGTTTGCTGCCTATGGACCTGAATATGGGGAAAAAGGTAAAAAAATCAAATTTTTTAAAGTTTTTTGGCTACATCTTTCCCTCAGAGAGTAAATCAAAATTCCGAACGATTAGCAAGATATGAGCCTGACAAAATGATCACATTTTTGAAAAAATTACACCGAGGCCCTAAATCTTTGGGGGCCCATAAAAAACGTGCATGACTTTGGGCAAAACTGGGAGACACGGGTCTTTTTTTTGTCTTTTATCACGTAGTGGTGTCCGTGTATGGTTATATTGTTTCGTGTTGCACTGTGTTATGAAAGCGTTGTTGAATAAATATCAAACTACTTATGACAGAAGGTTTGTCAACCATAGTCATGGCCTTCTAATTGCTTCGGCTTCCTAATCGTGCAATGAAGTTAAAAAAGTCTATATAGGAATAGATCTTAGCAAACTGGGCGTAGTGCAACACATTTTTGGTTAAATTATAATATTTCTTAGCCATTTAATATTGTGGACGTTTTCTGTATAAACAGGGCCGCCTCAATCCAAGTACCCCATCTTGTTATAATCGGATTTGGTGGAAGCGGGCAATCGATCATTATATCTTTATACAAGCAAATCCGAGATGGAGCCTTTAAAAATACTTTTTTAATAGAGGAAATTAAACTGTTCAATTCTGGGAGGATTTCTCGAATTTGTTCAGCTACACGATGCACCGCATGTGCTAAACATATGACGTGCATCATGTTGGGGTAACAAATGGTCAAATGTTTGTCAGCTTTAAACATGTAAGATGCAGCGTCGCGTCGGTTACCAATAATAACACTTTGTCTGTGCTATCCCGTTAGGTCACAACTGTAAGAGGGACGTGGTGACGAATCGCGCAATAGAAGCAAGATCAGTTTTTTATTATTCCTGACATGTCAATAAGAAAGATTTTGTAGGCTCGTAATCGCTCATTTTTCCAACTATTAGATTTGCTATATAGCGTCCGATTGTGTCTGTTGTTTCATCAACATATACCCATATGTAATTATTAGATAAGTCGGCTCGAATTTTGCTTAAACTATCTTCTCATCTAAATACGTTTTTCGCAAAGTTGATTCGTCTGGTATCTGCTGATTCAAATGTTTTCCAGAAACGTACGCCACGTGATGTTATTTAAACAGTTCCATGGAATATTTGCAGCTATCATTGCTGTGCATAAATCATAAGAAAAGTTTCTATTCCCATTTGAATTATTTTCGGGCTGATTTGACAGTCGATTTTTGTGGGTTTTTGTACATTGCGACCTTAGAGGAACAAGGTTCTAACTGACAACTTTTGATAAATTTTTCTGCATATCTCATCGTCAGAATTATATCTCTCATCGTTGACGAGATATCTAACAGAATAAACAACTAACCACACATTTTCTGTAGTTATATGGTTAACAAAGTGCATTCAATCTGGTTCTTCTTAAAAACTACTTGGTGCACTTAGAACCTTTTTGTTATAAGGTCGCGATTTATATACTGATGTATTAAAAACTTTTTATCTGGAGAAAACTACAGACAAACGTTTTTAGTAGAAGCATTTTGTTTGATTTTTGATGTGTTAATTTATTTTATATTTTAATTATATTGAACAGTAAGGGAATTTTTAAATTACATGGATTTAAATAGCGTATCTGGCAAATGTCGACCTTCGCTATCCACACACTGGATGTCACAGTTAAGGCTAGACGGTTATTCTGGAAAAATTAAGGGCCAATGATGCCTACTCGTGATATGGCGCACCACACAGTGACGCGGTCCGAATGCAGAGGTCTCTGGGGTTTGTTTCACTCCAGTACCGCATATTTTGTTTGTAAACCAAAAGCACGCTGCATTGAAATGAGCGAGTGCGCATTTGAAAAATACGCTTCAACACAAAATGACCTCTCCTCACGTGTCCACTGCATGATGGCAACTGAAAGGCAGACGAATACAAATCTCCCGTCAGCCACTATAAGTCACGCACACTCTCCACTCTCTTCGGTCTGTACATGTGTCTGTTGCTTTGCATTATCTTTGTTTTTGTGGGAATAAAACAAAAAGTATTAAGAAAGAAAACAATGACACATGTGCTTGCACTGGTCTTTAACTAATTTTAAGTATTAATATTATTTAAATGTAACGTCATCTTATCATTGAACGCTATTTTTATGTAACATTTTCTAATGTGTTCATAGAAATCGAACAGGTACCGTGTAACAAAAAGGTGTTAACACAACACCCGTGCGTTCGAACACTCATTGGATTTTTTTTTCAAATATGCTTACCTTGTTTTGCATATGTGGCAGAATATGCATCCATTTTCAATTATTAATGAAATGTCGCCAAAGCCTTTAGTCAATTTTTTCAATAAACAAATTTTCGACATTTTGATTTTAACAAATTAATACATGTTTTTTGGCTTTGAAAATTCTAATGCACTATATCGCGTTCATGATGTTTTAACACAAAACAAGTAGTGAACTATGTCCAGTGCAATTAAAATTAAGAAATATATGTAAAAAAATATGCAAATATGCAAAATAATATGCAAATATGCAAAACATATGAAAATATGCAATGCATATGTGATGCAATTCGTTTTATTTTTTGATGAAAGAAATTTGTGTCTTGGCGCCGCTGTGCTAAAGCGCTCCAATCTAATATGCATTTGCATATAATTCCAATCCTTAATCATGACTATAAAAATTGTTCATAAAAACTATTCAACTTTTGTAGGGATTTTATAAAAGCGGTCATCATAATTTTCGTAATATTTGAAATATCAAATTGATTTTATTACAATTACTTATAAATTAATTTAAACATTATAAAATTTATTTACAACACAATAAAACACAAATAAAAGTAAAATGTTTTGCAACAACGTGTGAAAAGTGCGTGAATTTGCCTGGAATAATCCGAAGAGTGCTATTGGCGCTTTGTACCCCAATTCCCGCTGACCAGGAATGGCAAGTTTACACGTTCCCAGCCAAAGATAATGAGTTTTGTTTCCTTTAATACACTAACAAAAATATTAAGTTGATACACGTAATCTATACAATAAATCTGAAAATCAAAAAGAAACATCTACTTAGTTTGCTTCAACGAAGTATGTGGACGGCACATAAGCGAATATTTTCTTAAGGCGATCAGCCATAACAGTTTGAATGGCATCATTAATAGCGGGACCTAGAACTTCATAGATTGTACGCCAGTTCTGATTAAAGAGTTCACTCGTGCTTTCCTCCAAGTCCTTTTGACCATTAAATAGATTATCCAGTTGTAAATGGAACCCACCAATATTCACAATCTCTAGGCGTAGTTTGCCGGTATCGAAGAAGATGAGATTGTGTTTATCAACTCGTTTGACGCGCATTGCGAATCTAGTTTCCACATCATCTAAAGGTTAATATATAATTTTAGTGACACGATGGGGAAACAAATGTTTTAACTTTTACTAATGTTTATGGTAGAGTGGCCATTCCCATTCAATTCCAAGTTCAAAATGTGTCCCTTTACAGCGTATTTGGAGTCGATGACCAATTTAGGAACAATATATCTCACTCTAATAATCAGCTTGTCCCAGTCAAAACTAAAGACAAAATAAAATTAATAAGTCAAGTTTGACCAATGCTCGTAGTAGAGTGACCATTTCCATTAAAGGTCACGTTTACCATGCATCCCGTCATTGTCAATAACCGACTTAAAAGCACACTATTCCAATTTCGGGATCAGATTCTGAAAGTTGAAACTGACGGTTTCAAATAATCACAGTGGACCTGGACTTTTTTGCCAACAATTTTGCCAACCGAAATTGGAATTATGAAAAAAAATCGATTTAGTTGATTGAATCTGGGTCGGTTACACGGTAGATGTGAGGAAGAGCAAGTGGGTCCTAATAGGTTTACCACAGTAATTTCCTTATTCTACTTGCAATATTCTCACCTGGCTTCTTCAACTTTAGTTGTACTTATGCCCCTTGTCGTGATGTCGGTAAGATCAATATTTAGTTGGGCCACAGGGTTATTTTCCAGTTGGTTAACAGAAATCCGTTTAATATTCAAAGGGTCAAAGGGACCGACGGTTTTCAAGCCAGGGACACCTATTCAAGTATAAAGCTAAGGGGTTAGTGATCAATTCAAACAACTTATGAGAAATTTGGCCATAGTATCTGCTTACCATCTTGCCATTCACTAAAAAGAACCTGGAAATTCTTGGCATAACAGATGTTGACATTAGGATCCGTATGTTTGCAGGGTGTTAAATAGGGCGCTATGTGTGTATGGTGGATGCAATTGTCAGTTTAATAGAATCTTCAAACCTTAGTGTGAGTCAAAGTTGGTTTTACTTACGCTTCTCGGCAAGGAAATCGTCATTAGCAAGCACTACGGCCGCTGTTAATGCAACCGCCAAAATTCCCAACTGTATTTTAAATTTCATTGTGGAAATTTCGAAATATATAATAATCCTTGAAGAGCTAAACGATGTTTCCACACCAAACTTGCTTTAATAACTGCTCTCAACGAGAGGTTCAGTTTATAATGAGACTAAGTGACCAGTATTAATATCACGGTCTGAAAAAACACTTAATACTCTGTCAACTAGATATGTTGTAGGTAGCTCAACTTGTGCTTGAAATGCTGCACAAAACAGTATTTGCGATCCGTTTTTATTTTGTTCCTGTCTGCATTAGGATGATACAAAATCTAGTTCAAATCCAAATTAATGACTATTTAAATAATGTTTGCTACTGACGCAGAATATCTTTACAAATTTCACTTATATGACTTGCTGGTTTGATAGAACCGGAATTCCCACAACGTCGCTGGGAATCTGCATCGGATTTTTAATTAAAATTTGTACCAATATTTTAATTGCATTCGGCTTTCTAAATACCAAATAATCTGCCTCTAAATTCAAAATGTATACAATGCAGTACACGATGGTTCTGAGCGAGTTTAAATAAATTTATTGGTGCTACTCTAAACTGGAGGCGGACACAGTCTCTAGTGTGTGCAAAAGAGAGAATGAAAGCAAAAATATAAAAAGAAATTTGCTTTCAGAAAAAAAATCATAACATCAATATTTTGATGATTTAAATTATTCATAATTCCAGTTTTTGAAAGGTGCTCGTTTTAATAACCTACATATTCTTAGGTTATTTGTACTTGTAGGGGCCGACATAAATACTATTCCCAAATTGAACATTCCAATAGTAGAATTTAACATACCCTATTATTACCACATGGTTTATGAAAGCTACACGCTGAAAAATAACTCTTTTTTTGTTGTTTGGATGCAAATATAAAGTGTGTTTGGAGCTTGCCGCAAATATAATATACTTGTGTCCAAACACATTGTGTTTGCTATTTAATAGTACATGTTTGCGACACAATGATTAATATGTCATAAAATAAGTGTTTCCGACCACATATATTTATGTTTGTGATATAAATACAGCTGTGTTTGTTGCACTGTCTATGCTCTCTCGAGAGCAAAAGAATAAAAGAAGGACAACGAGTGAGTCTATCTTGTAAGTGTGTATCTGTATTTTTGCATTATTCTCTCAGTTAGTGAGTCATAACTACTTTTGAATGTGCGTAAAAATTGCAGATGAAGTCAATGTTTCTTATTTTCATCGGACAGGGGATGTCAATAGCTCTTGATCAGTGAAAAAAGAATAAAAGAAGGCTCGGACGGTTAATTGGTTTGTGATGTTACTTTGGTTTTTGTGTATGTGTCCTACCAAAGTGAGAAATGATTTTGAGGTAAGAAACAGGAAAGGGCAACAACTTGAAGCCCTTTGTCTTGCCGAGCGTTTCTTAGAAAATCGGAACGACGGACAATTTGTGTAATACGTACAATAAAAAAAGACAAGTAATTAATCAACGCTTGGCTTGCATGAACTAAATCTGTATATAAATATGTTGATTGTGTACCAACGCATAGTGATAACCAATGCATAGCCGAAACCTTCTAAAAACAAAAATGTGACAGACAATAAAGAAAGGAGAATCAAAAGAGCAAACGATTCTTATTTCTTGAAGAAAAAACAATTAATGCATTCAATTCAAATAACTACTGTAAAAAGGGCCGTTTCAAATCTTTTAATTTTTTTGCATTAATTACACTACTCAACAAAATGAAAAAAATTTCATGTACTCCGGATGCGATAAATTTTTCTGTGTAGATAACCTTGACTTGGAACTCATTTCGGCAAATTGTTTCCGGATTTGTTGGAAACAACAAAAGCTTAAATTGCAGAGAGATCGCCGAACAACTACTCCAAAATTATAAAAAAAATTGGAGCAAATATGTCGCTTGAGATACATTTTCTACACTCGCACTTGGACTTCTTTCCGGACAACCTGGGCGATGTGAGTGACGAGCATGGCGAGCGTTTTCATCAGCAAATGAAAGAAATAGAGCACCGATACCAAGGGTTTTGGAACGAAGCTATGATGGGGGACTATATCTGGTTCCTGATAAGACAAACAGACCCACAACAATATAAAAGAAAGACAAAAGCACATAATTATTTTTAATTTCAAGCTTTTTATTTTTGTGTTTAGATATTTTTTTTAAAACTTTGTTATAATTAATTAATGTTGATATCCTTAGGATAATTTCTTGTACATATATCGAATTGATTTTTAATTTAAAGTCATATATTTTTGTCACCCAACAAATTTTAATTTTTTTTGTAATAAAAAAGAAAAAACCTTACCATAGACAAAGTTTTTGTTGTATTTTTCGAGCTCATCTGAAGGTTATCTACACAGAAAAAAATACTTCACTAGAAGTACATGACATTTTTTCATTTGGTTGACTAGTGAGATAATTTCAAAGGTAAAATGCAATGTTCGAAATAAAAAGTAGATTCTGAGGGCTTTAGCGAAAAAATTCACAACTTCATTATTAATTGATGGATTTTCTTAAAAAGTAGCTTGTTTGATTTCTAAAACCTGCCGCATTGCGTATAAAATACAAAAAAAAATGCACTCTGTGAATTAATATTTTTTTAAATGCTTTAAGGGGCTTTCACTTGTAAATTTTCGGTAAAATTTTGTAAAATTCCTGATTCAACAACCGATTACGACCGCTGTAGCTAGCCGATGAATGAAGACGCACATTATTTATGTTTTGGGGTCTACTACCATCCATTTAGTATATATTTTGACGAGATTTGTTAGTTGCTGAAACATTTTTTCATACAAAAACAAATTAACCAAAAAAAAATTTTTAAAATTTAAAAAAAAAAACAAAAAAAAAACCAAACGAAAAAAAAATTTTATTGCGTTTTTCGAGCTCATGTCAAGGTTATCTACACAGAAAAAATTATCGCATCCGGAGTACATTTTGACTGTTGACTAGTGTTATTTATCAATGTTGATTTATATTGATAAAAATTAATTATAATAAATAATATACTTTTTAATTTTATTAGTTAAGCTCGAGGCCATTCTATATCTCTATTAGTAGAAATACAGTTTTCAAAAAGGAGTCTTGCAAATGTATTCCTATGATTCCTGGCAAACCGTATAGCTATTTCAGATCTAGCCACAGATCTTCATCAGCGGTTGTTAGGAATGATGCTATTGAAAAATTCATCAAACTAAATGCAAATGATAATTCACTTCAATTGAGAATTTCCAACTACTATGCAAGTGTGCGAAAAATATCGCAAGCAAAGCACAGTTTGTTGCACTGTCTATGCTCTCTCGAGAGCAAAAGAATAAAAGAAGGACAACGAGTGAGTCTATCTTGTAAGTGTGTATCTGTATTTTTGCATTATTCTCTCAGTTAGTGAGTCATAACTACTTTTGAATGTGCGTAAAAATTGCAGATGAAGTCAATGTTTCTTATTTTCATCGGACAGGGGATGTCAATAGCTCTTGATCAGTGAAAAAAGAATAAAAGAAGGCTCGGACGGTTAATTGGTTTGTGATGTTACTTTGGTTTTTGTGTATGTGTCCTACCAAAGTGAGAAATGATTTTGAGGTAAGAAACAGGAAAGGGCAACAACTTGAAGCCCTTTGTCTTGCCGAGCGTTTCTTAGAAAATCGGAACGACGGACAATTTGTGTAATACGTACAATAAAAAAAGACAAGTAATTAATCAACGCTTGGCTTGCATGAACTAAATCTGTATATAAATATGTTGATTGTGTACCAACGCATAGTGATAACCAATGCATAGCCGAAACCTTCTAAAAACAAAAATGTGACAGACAATAAAGAAAGGAGAATCAAAAGAGCAAACGATTCTTATTTCTTGAAGAAAAAACAATTAATGCATTCAATTCAAATAACTACTGTAAAAAGGGCCGTTTCAAATCTTTTAATTTTTTTGCATTAATTACACTACTCAACAAAATGAAAAAAATTTCATGTACTCCGGATGCGATAAATTTTTCTGTGTAGATAACCTTGACTTGGAACTCATTTCGGCAAATTGTTTCCGGATTTGTTGGAAACAACAAAAGCTTAAATTGCAGAGAGATCGCCGAACAACTACTCCAAAATTATAAAAAAAATTGGAGCAAATATGTCGCTTGAGATACATTTTCTACACTCGCACTTGGACTTCTTTCCGGACAACCTGGGCGATGTGAGTGACGAGCATGGCGAGCGTTTTCATCAGCAAATGAAAGAAATAGAGCACCGATACCAAGGGTTTTGGAACGAAGCTATGATGGGGGACTATATCTGGTTCCTGATAAGACAAACAGACCCACAACAATATAAAAGAAAGACAAAAGCACATAATTATTTTTAATTTCAAGCTTTTTATTTTTGTGTTTAGATATTTTTTTTAAAACTTTGTTATAATTAATTAATGTTGATATCCTTAGGATAATTTCTTGTACATATATCGAATTGATTTTTAATTTAAAGTCATATATTTTTGTCACCCAACAAATTTTAATTTTTTTTGTAATAAAAAAGAAAAAACCTTACCATAGACAAAGTTTTTGTTGTATTTTTCGAGCTCATCTGAAGGTTATCTACACAGAAAAAAATACTTCACTAGAAGTACATGACATTTTTTCATTTGGTTGACTAGTGAGATAATTTCAAAGGTAAAATGCAATGTTCGAAATAAAAAGTAGATTCTGAGGGCTTTAGCGAAAAAATTCACAACTTCATTATTAATTGATGGATTTTCTTAAAAAGTAGCTTGTTTGATTTCTAAAACCTGCCGCATTGCGTATAAAATACAAAAAAAAATGCACTCTGTGAATTAATATTTTTTTAAATGCTTTAAGGGGCTTTCACTTGTAAATTTTCGGTAAAATTTTGTAAAATTCCTGATTCAACAACCGATTACGACCGCTGTAGCTAGCCGATGAATGAAGACGCACATTATTTATGTTTTGGGGTCTACTACCATCCATTTAGTATATATTTTGACGAGATTTGTTAGTTGCTGAAACATTTTTTCATACAAAAACAAATTAACCAAAAAAAAATTTTTAAAATTTAAAAAAAAAAACAAAAAAAAAACCAAACGAAAAAAAAATTTTATTGCGTTTTTCGAGCTCATGTCAAGGTTATCTACACAGAAAAAATTATCGCATCCGGAGTACATTTTGACTGTTGACTAGTGTTATTTATCAATGTTGATTTATATTGATAAAAATTAATTATAATAAATAATATACTTTTTAATTTTATTAGTTAAGCTCGAGGCCATTCTATATCTCTATTAGTAGAAATACAGTTTTCAAAAAGGAGTCTTGCAAATGTATTCCTATGATTCCTGGCAAACCGTATAGCTATTTCAGATCTAGCCACAGATCTTCATCAGCGGTTGTTAGGAATGATGCTATTGAAAAATTCATCAAACTAAATGCAAATGATAATTCACTTCAATTGAGAATTTCCAACTACTATGCAAGTGTGCGAAAAATATCGCAAGCAAAGCACACAAGACAACATTTGCAAAACTTCTTGTGTGTTTGGCTTGCGATATTTTTCGATGAAGACCTGTGGTACACTCATCGGACCGAAATATCCCAATTCAAATCCAAACCGAAAACAAATTACTCGATATGTCTGGGCAACCCATCAGAGAAGGATCTTTTGGCATCCAGTCAGGACTCGGAAGCCGGCCCCAAAAGCGCGGTGAATATCGTCAAAAGCGTTCCCCCGTCTACACAATCAACATCCACAGAAAACAATTAGACCAGTCCGTCAAGTCGTCGCGTCTCTAAAAACTCAAGACGCAGATGTCCTGCTGATGCTCGAAGAACACTGTACCAAAAGTCGAAGTTCATCCTTGAGAAGATTGCCGAGAATGAAGCCAATGGCACAGTGCAAGAGTGTGATGTAGTGGACAAAGTCAAATACTCAAAAATTGTTCAGAAGTATGACGAGAAGAAGGCCTCCCTACAAAGAGAGAAACCCACAACCACTAAGCGGGAACGTTCTCAAGTGGAGGACGTTGAACCCACAAAGCGAAGGAAGGTCAAGGAGCTGTCAAAGACGACCACATCCACGAAAAGGCCCTTCAATGAGGTAGTGAAGGACAACCTAATGGTTGCCCTGGCCAACACGAAGACCGGGAAGCTAACCCCTACCACAGTCTCGGAATGGAGTAAAGTGGAGTCCAAGTTGTCACGTACTGGCAAACAAGGGCTCCCCGGTACCCCATTACGACTCTAGCGAGATCCACCGAGGTTATAGGGTGATCAAATGCATGAACGAGTTCTTAAAGGATTTCCTGAAGAAGTCGATCGCTTCATTGAGCGATGCCTGGAAAGATATCAGCCTGGAGCTGATCCCGGCGCAGGAAATTCCTTTGAGTCCTCGTGCATGGATTTGGTAACCCAATATGAAGGGTGGGGGTCCCCAGCTCCTGGAGTGCCTCCAAGCCATGAACACGATGGTCCCGATGGACGACTGGTCCGTCATCCGTAAAGAGCCACCCAACGACAAGAGCATGAGTTTAAACCTTGCCATTACGGAAGCGGCCGCCGCCGCTCTGAAATCAGCTGGAGAGAAACTATTCTTTGACATGAGAGAAGCTAAGGTGAAAATATTAGACGCTTCTGGCCCAGACGATTCACCTGGCCCCGATGGCGAGGGAGACGAAGACGACGTCGAAGACGCCTATAAGCTGCTGGGCCAGATGCAGCTGGAGGGGGCATCCACTTCATCACCAAAATGACCCACATGCTGAAAGTCGTGCAGATTAATCTGAAGCACTCCCGCATCGCCTCAGATAATCTGCGAATCCTTCTATCTGAGGAGGATCTAGACCTAGGCATCATCCAGGAATCCTACGTACAAGACAATGTGGTGAGAGGGCTTCATGGTAATGGTTACAAAACACTCTATATAAAGGACAATGGTAAGCCAAGATCATGTGTAATTGCAAACAAAATAATTTAAACATTTTTCTCTGCCCCCAGTTTAGTAAAGCAGATTTAACCGTTGCTAGATTACAGCTGACAGAAGGTAAGAGTTTCTACATTGCATCCTGCAACATGGCGCATTCTTAAAAGTAAGCTTCCTAAGTCCGCGCAGCTCATTAACACCCCTACACACGTGGAAAAAGCTGTATCCAAGTTGGAGAAATCCATGGATACCGCGTTCAAAGTGTCATGTCCTCAGTCACGCTCAAAGAAAACCTATCCGCCTTGTTGGACAGATGAACTCACAACACTAAGAAGATCCTGGTCAAAGTTCTGTGGATCGATGGAGAACACAAAGGACACAGCAAGACTGAGAAACTAATGGCCATGGGGCACTCTAATCCCACCTATGTGAGGAGGGATGACGGGACATGGTCAAATAGCTCAGCTGAATTGGTAGAGATACTCCTGAAAACTCACTCCGGGCTGCGAAAACACATCCGGGGAGGTGCCGACATTATGAACCCAATACTCGGATACTTATGGTATAGAGGATATAATCAGTCCGGACAAAATATCCTTTGCCATCAATAGCTTCTCATCATATAAATCTCCGGGCCCAGATGGTATTATACCAAAGATGCTGCAATGCGCGGATGTCATAATTAGGCCGTGGCGCTGTACTATAGTCCGATCCTGCCTGACTCTTAACTTGTTACCAAAGACTTGGAATCAGGTAAGAGTGGTCTTCATTCCCAAGGCGGGGAGACGGAGTTATGACAGCGCAAAGGATTTCGGACCGATCAGCCTCTCATCGTTTCTTCTGAAAACGCTTGAAAGGCTAATCGAGCACACATCCGCGAGAATATGGATGGATCGCCCAGAATATCACGCAACCAACAAGCATACCTAAAACGCCGCTCAACCGACATAGCCCTTCACGAAGTCGTCAGAACTATTGAGAGGTTCTTGGAACACAAACAATATACCCTCGCTGCCTTCTTGGATATAGAGTGTGCTTTCAATAACGTGAGCTCAGCGGCTATAGAAGAATCACTTGAAGATCTAGGCGTGGAAACATTCCTCAAGAGTTGGATAGTGACAATGCTACAGAACAGAATTATCAACGCCTCTATGGGAAACAGCAAGTCATCAAAGCGAGTGAATAGGGGAACTCCCCAGGATGGAGTCATCTCTCCCCTACTTTGGTTACTCGTGACCAACAAAATACTACTGAAACTGTACAATATGAGGATCAAAACAGTGGCGTATGCGGATAGCGTGGTAATAATGGTGTCTGGTTTGTTCCCATCCGTGTTGAGCGAAATCATGAATGGGGCCTTGAAATCACTTAATGATTGGGCCACTGGGAGTGGTCTTGGAGTGAATCCAGGGAAAACTGAGGTCATGCCACGAAGACCAAGATACCAAAGATTAATCCTCCTCGGCTAAGTGGAATAGAGATTCCACTGTCAACTCACGCCAAGTACTTGGGCGTGATTCCAGACCCTAAACTTTCCTGGAAGCGTAACATAGAGCACCGCGCACAGAAGGCAACCGTTGCGTACTACGCTTGTCGGAAAGTGTTCGGAAGCCAGTGGGGTCTCCGACCGAAAATTGTGCTATGGATGTACACTAGCTTAATCAGACCAATACTCTCGTATGGAGCAATGGTATGGTGGCCTGTCACAGGGAAGACGTCCACCATGAAACTGTTGTATAGAGTACAGAGATCAGCTTGCATCGACATAACAGGGGCAATGAGGACGTGTCCAGCTGAAGCCCTTATTGCAATGCTTCATATTATACCAATCGACCTTCACATCACAGCTAGTGCGGCCTGAAGTGCCACCCGACTAAACGCTCTTGGACTCTGGAAGAGCAACGCATATGGATATGCGAGTATACTACAGACAATCCCAAGAGAACTCAATATAACCACCGATTACTGCACCGCCTCATTGACGTTCAGGTTTCCCAAGAGAATAGAGTGGGATAAAGGGGAACCACTTACAGGTTTTGACACCAAAGTATTTACGGACGAATCCAAAATGTGATCCAAATGGAACCGGCTCGGGTGTTTTCTCCAAAGAGGGAGGCCTCAATTTATCATACAAACTCCCAGACAAGTGCAGCGTTTTTTTCCAAGCGGAGATACTGGCCATCTGAGAAGCCTGAGCCGAACTTGTACTACAGCGAAAAACAGGGCGCATTGGAATATTTATAAATAGCCAAGCGGCTCTCCTATCACTCAAATCTTACAACACTGCATCAAAACTCGTTAGTGAATGTAGGGAAAAACTTGTCGAGCTAGGCCGGCTGGCCAATGTGGTTCTTACTTGAATACCAGGCCATAAGTGTCTCCTAGGGAACGAAAACGCAGACGAACTAGCTAGGGTAGGATCCTCTTCTACCGAACTCTATATGCTGGCAGTCGCAACGCCTGTGGGGTTGGTCAAAAGAGGTATTTTCCTGCATTACCTTGAACGAGCGAAGACCAGATGGGATAGGACAGATACGTGCCGCATATCCAGAAACACATGGCCAGAATACATGAACTAACACCCAGATCAGCCATAATCGGGGAGACATATCTAGGCTAACTGGCGTGCTGACCGGGCAATGACCAATCGGTACTCACGCAAGACGGTTGAAGCTGCCGTATAGTGACCACTGCCGTGCTTGCGATGACACGGAAGAGGAGGAGACGGTGGAACATCTCCACTGCAGTTGTTCGGCTCTGATGAATAGACGCCGGAAGACTATGGGCCGTCCCTTCCTGCATAACCTCACTGAGATACACGAGATAGATCTAGGGGATCTAATGAGGTATCTCCGATTAATAGGCTGGATATAGATACGATACTTTGGATCTTCCGGAGTATGCAAAACGGTGTTTCAAGACACTAATTGATGCTAAAATAGTATCTTTAGCAACCACGAAAACAAACAATCAAACCAATGAAAAGGGCGAATAAATAAAAATCATCCCTAATAAATAATATATTTATATTGAAATCACAATATAATTCGTTTCGAAATATTATTAAGTTTGGGAGGAAATACGCACACGTTTGCACGTAAGTATATGCAGGGTTTGGAGGAAACACGCGAATGCTTCCACGTAAGTATGTGAATATTTGAGATGAAGAACGCATATGTTTCCACTTAAAAGCATATATGTTTGCCAGTAAAAATGATACTGTTAACATTTAAATACAAGTGAGTTTGGGACTTGCAAACATATAAATGTTTGAAGAGTGTTTCAAACACATATATATGGTTCTAGCAGAATATGTTTGGGAGAATATATTAGAGGCTGTTATTTTTCAGCGTGTAGCTACTATAGCGTTAGTCTGTAACGGGTATTCAAAATTATTTCAGAAAATACATATGAATCTATCCGTCAAATTTGGAGATTTAAAAGTATATGCAGTCTTCGGTAATCACAAAATACATGATACCACCCCCGATATTAGAATAAGACTGATGGACTTCGCCGCTGCAAAGAACATGGTAGTTAGTAGCACACGATTCCAGCATAAGCGAATACATAAGGCGACCTGGATTTCTTCTGAACAGATAACGAAGGACCAGATTGATCACTTGGTAATAGATGGCAGGCACTCTTCTTGTGTAATGGATGTTGGTGTGATTTGAGGTGCCAATATCGACTCGTATCATTACCTGGTGGCTGCGAAAGTTCGCACAAGACTGAGCAGGGCGGAAAACGTACGAAGCCGAACACGGGAAAAGCTGGATATGGACGAGCTGCGTATACCGGAGATATCAATGTCTTATCGACAAAGGCTCACTCTCCTGCTAGTGCAGAATACCCCCACCCCCTTCAAGGGAACCAGATGCGCAGTGGAAGCACATCTCCCATTCTTTAGAAACCGCCGCAGGGACTGAACTTGGCTATCAAAAACCGCGGGAGGATAAACCGTGGTATGACGAACAATGTCGCATTGTACTTGACGAAAAAGAGACTGAACGTATGGCAACGAAACAGTCAGTGACAACGCGTGCTGTGAGTGAGCGGTACGAGAGGCTGATATGGGAGGAAAACCAACTATTTAGGCGGACAAATTGGCAATGGGAGCAGAGGGAGAGTGAAAGGACCGAATTGTGCAGGATGAATAATGAATCCCAAATCCAGACGGTAAGAAGATCGAATAATGGGCTGCCCTGCTGCAAGGACGAGAATGGGAATCTGGTGACTGATAAGCAGTGCATGCTCAAAATTTGGAGATACCACTTTTCAGCGCTACTCCACTCAGATTCTTCCACTGAAGATCAGGAGGTAATGATTGTGGAAGACAGTGTAGAATGAACACCGCCCAGCCAAGGCGACATTGGAACGACAATCTCCCGGCTTAAGAACAAAAAAGCCCCCGGTGCGGATGCGCTACCCGCTGGACTTTTAGGGGCAGGTGGCGAAGTACTGCTAGCCCACATGCATTAACTTATATGCGGTATATGGTTTGGGGAATCTATGCCTGAAAATTGGAGTCTCAGTGTATTATGTTCTGTATTCGAAAAGGGTGATGCATGTGTCTGTTCCGACTATCGCGGTATCAGTCTTTTAGCCATCGCGTATAAGATTTTGACGAGCGTATTATGTGAAAGGCAATTATTGAAATCCCGATTGGACCTTTGCAGTGTGGTTTTAGACCAAGCAAGTCCACGACTGACCAACTATTCCCGCTACGCCAAATCCTGGAAAAGACCCACGAAAAGTAAATCGATACATTCCGTCTTTTTGTCGATTACAAAACTGTTTTCGATAGCCCCATACGGGTCAAAATTGCACGAAACTATGTCTAAAACTATGGATTCCGGCAAAACTGATCCGCCTCAGAAGAATGACGCTGACCCAGTCCAAATCAGCAGTGAAAGTGGGAAAAGACCTCACCGCACCATTCTGTACCAAGCGAGGACTGACACAAGGCGACATACTTTCGTGAAATGTCTTCAACATCTTAATGGAGATAATATTAAGAAAAGCAGGATTCGGAATTTTGGCCTCACAGAGCATTCGTAAGGGAATTTGAGTATCGGGAAAATGGTAGGCGTGATAATTTTGCTAGATTACCGTCTGGAGATACAGTTTTTGCAGCTCCAAAAAACTAATTGGGAGTTTGAATATGGCGTATCAGAATGTTCGCGGTTTGAATACTAATTTGTCCAGATTATTTGTTGATAGCTTTGGTTTTGAGTTTGATGTCATTGCATTTTCTGAGACATGGCTTAAACCTAATGTTTTTAATTCTGAGTTGTTCTGCAATAAGTACGTAGTTTATAGAAAAGATCGTGTTGGTAAAATTGGTGGTGGTGTTTTAATCTCAATTGAGAATTCTTTATCTTCTGAGTTGGTTACAGTTGATGATATTGGCGATCTTGAGTTTATTGTGGTGTCCATTAATTTAGGCGATTTGAAATTGTTTGTCACTTGTTCTTATATTCCGCCATCTTCATGCTTTGAGGTATATCAAGTGCATATTGACGCTATTGCAAAAGTTATTGCGTTAGCCAGTAGAAAGGAGGACCGTATTTTAGTATTTCGTGACTTTAACTTGCCGTCTGTGACATGGGTGTCTTTACCCGATACTAATTCTCTGACTCCATTGACACCATGTGATTGGTCATCTGATTTTGTTACGCATATTTCCGAACTTGGGTTGATTCAATTGAACGACATTCCCAATTCTATGAATCGAGTCCTTGATCTAGTTTTAGTGGATGATTCTAACAACTTTGATATTTCTCGAATTGATCCGTTAATTTCTCCTGAGGATAGTTACCATCCAACGCTGGGAATTAATTATACATATGATACCATGCAGGTTGGTTGCAATTGCTCTTCGTCCTATGTTGGTCTATGCTTTTCGCGTGCGAACTTTATACTTTTGAATAATCTTATCATTGATACCGACTGGCATAGTATTTGTCAGTGTGATAATTCTTTTGAATTTGAAATCGCCCTGGATGATTTCTATAATATTATTAATGGCTATATTTCTAAGTCTGTACCCAAGAGGCCAATAATGGGTAATACTGGTCCTCCATGGTCCTCAAGGGCTCTAAATAGTCTCAAGAATGTAAGGAATAGATGTTCGAAAAAGTATACAAAATCTGGACTGCTAGCAGACTATGCTAGGTATATTGTTGCTAGGAGTAGATACAACTCTAAATGAGAGTTACAGATTATATTTGGATAGGTTGAAGGCTAATTTTAAACGGAACCCCAAATCATTCTTTAGATTTGTTAACTTGAAGCGTAATTCGTCTTCCACGCCTTGTAGGATCAAAATGAACGGTATTGAATATTCAGATGAAGAGTCTATTGCTAATTGTTTCGCCGATTTTTTCGCATCTATTTATTCCACCCGCGCCTATGATGTTTCCAAATCATACCCGTACACTGTCCGCTCTACCATTCCGTTTGATGCACATGTCGTAAATTCTTCGTGGTTGCTAGATAACTTCATCAGATTGAAAGCCTCGAATAAAGCTGGTCCTGATGGTATCCCGGACTCTATGTTGAAATACTGCTCGAATTCTCTCAGCTTACCGTTGACTCTCTTATTTAACGCTTCGTTGAAGTTCGGTCATTTTCCTGCACAGCGGAAGAGCTCTTATATAATCCCTCTCCACAAATCTGGTAGTTTAGTAAATGTTGCAAATTATAGGGGAATTGCAAAGTTGAGTGCCATTCCTAAACTTTTTGAGAAGTTAGTCACACAGGTAATTTCTCATCAGGTTTCCTCTATTTTAGATCCATGTCAACATGGCTTTCGGAAGGGTCGTTCCACCGTGACTATTATGATTGACGGCTTTATGAATGGAGATCAAACTGATGTGATTTTTACCGATTTTAGTAAGGCTTTTGATAAAGTTAACCACAATTTGTTATTATATAAACTAGGGGCAATGGGTTTTAATTGTAACATGCTGAATTGGATTAGTTCTTATTTAATGAACAGAGAACAGATGGTATCATTTGGTCGATCATTCTCAAGATCTATTTTTGTGTCATCTGGGGTTCCTCAGGGCAGTCATCTTGGGCGGTTCTATTTTTGTTATTCATTAACGACTTACCCGCCTCCATAATGCACTCTAAATTGTTAATGTACGCTGATGACGTGAAGATCTATTTTTCTTACAAGGATCCTTGTCAATATACTTTACTTCAGAGGGATTTGTCTACTTTCCAGACGTGGTGCGAAACCAATTTGATGGAGCTTAATTTTGCGAAATGTAAGCATATGCTGTTCTCTAGGTCATCATTCTTTTCGGCAAAATACTTTTTAGGTGGCAATGTTCTTGAATCGGTGGATTCATTTGTTGATCTTGGTGTTCTCTTGGATAGAAAATTGAATTTCAACTCCCACATAATTACGATGGTGAACAAGGCTTATGGCGTTCTGAACTTTATTAAACGTTGGCTAAAGGAATTTTCAGATCCCTACGTTACGAAAAATCTTTATACTTTCGTCCTATACTCGCCCTATTGTCGAATATGGATCTGTTGTTTGGGACCCTCAGTACAATTTGTATATTAATATGATTGAATCGGTCCAGAAACAGTTTCTCATTTTTTGTCTGAGAAATCTTCAATGGAACCCGAACCATAATCTTCCTTCGTATAGCAGTAGACTAGCATTGATCAGATTGCCGACTCTTAGTAGTAGACGTACCATGATAAACTCTATTACAGTTTTGAAGATAATTGATGGATGTATATGTTCTGAATTTCTGTTATCTAAGATTTTCATAAATGTCCCATTGAGACCCACGAGGTACTATAAACTCATTCACATCGAGTTTCAGCGTTCGAATTATGCGTTCTTTGATCCAGTTAGGAGAATGTGTCGTGACTTTAATGAGTTATATCAGTTTATTGATTTCACAGGTAGTTGGGAAACGACAAAGTCTAGCATAATTTGTCATTTGAACCGATTGCATTAGTGCTGTATATTCATTAACATACATATGTAAATTTAATTTACTTTATCCTTACTATCTGGTCTGATTTATAATTTGGTTTTCGTTTTGCTCGAAATTATTATATATTATGAAGTCTGTTATGTTAATATCTCGTGATGTGCTTTTATACTTATTTATGTTAGTGTAATACCAACTGGTGAAGAATTTCTGTAGTTGGTTGTAACGTGTGAACTTATGATCCTTGCTCTCCCGTTATAGACCGGTCTATAATGTGTACGCTGTCCTCACGTTATGGGGACGTGGCCCTCTCGGTCGGTAGGGGCGGGTAAGAGTGGCGGCGATGGGTTCGCTCGATTAAAAAAAAATAAATAAAAAAAAAAAAAAAATATGAACAAGACCATTAACATGGAAAGGCATATGTTGCTGGCATATAGTGACGATATAGACAGTATTGGGCAACATTTTACTGGTTACTGCAGTATTTTCAAGAATCGAAAAAGAATCAGCGAAGATGGGTCTTGCTGTTAGTGGGGCCAAGGCAAAATTGATGCTGTCAACGACTAGAGAAACCTCTCGACTCGATGAAAAACACCTGGGAGTATTCGAGAGACAAATTCTCCGTAAAATATATGGTCCTGTCAAAGAAAATCATTTACGTATCATTTATATTCTGACGTGCACATAGCTAGACGAATCAAATTAGGCCAGTTGCGTTGGCTAGGCCATGTTATCAGAATGGACGAAGAGGAGCCAGCGCGAAAGGTTTTCCATAACGTACCCAATGGACGCAGGAAAAGAGGACAACCAAGACTCCGCTGGAAAGACCGGGCAGAGGAATCCCTCCGTATCCCTGGTGTTGCCAATTGGCGGGAAAAGACGAAGGATAGAACCAGTTGGAGGAATATGTTGAAATTTGTCTAATTTGTTTGTTTAATTAATATGTGTACGACATCTGACCTCATGAGGCTGTAAAATAGTCAATAAAAGTAAAGTTAACTATCGGATTGCTTAATCATACTTGAAAGTTAATGAGAGGTTAAAGAACATTGTGTAATTTCAAGTGATTTTGGTTAATTTTGAATATCCCTTGCTTAATTTTGACCTACACTGGTGGCAACACTGGTATATTGTGAATAGGAGTGAAAAGCGTTCATCGATTTTTATGATCCATGTCTCATGTTGTTCATAGGTCATGTGACTTTAGCATAAACTACTAAAACTTAAATCTTTTTGCCGATTCTTATGTTTTAATTTAATGTTTTTAACAAAAAAAAAAACACAAAAAATATGAAAAACACTGTTGTGTGAAGTGTTTGTGCTTTAGTGCTACACGAACACTCTGCGATGGTGCGTTTCTGCATGCAAACACTCTCGGTTCGGTTTGTCGCACCGTTGTCTTGGTCTCTCAGTGTTGAGCTGACACCAAAAGAAATACCTAATTGTGCGAAACACCAAAAGAAACACCTTACTTACTTACTTACTTATCCGGTCTCGGACAACCCCGGGGGGTCAGGGACCTTACAAAACGAAGATAACATATTTCGCCAACCAGTTCAATCTTTTGCTTTATCTCTCCAGTTGGCAATACCAAGTGTACGCAGGGATTCGTCAACCTGATCCCTCCAGCGGAGTCTTGGTCTTCCTATTTTTCGTCTTCCTTCGAGTTCGGTTTCGAAAAGCCTTCGCGCTGGTTCATCTTCATCCATTCTACTGACATGGCCTAGCCAGCGCAATCGCGTTATCTTGATCCGCTTAACTATGTCAATGTCAGGATAAAGCTCATACAGCTCATGGTTCATGCGTCGCCGATACTCGCCGTTGTGCACTATAGGGCCATAAATTTTTCGGAGTATTTTTCTCTCGAAGACTCCTACAGATGTTTCGTCTGCTTGCGATAGGACCCAGGATTCTGCGCCATAAAGCAAGACAGGTTGAATGAGAGTCTGGTACAGCTGGACTTTTGTTACTCGAGAGAGGGCTTTATCTCTAAAGTGCTTGCTTAGCCCAAAATAACATCTATTCGCAAGCACAATTCTCCGTTTGATCTCAAGGCTGACGTTGTTGTTTTTGTTCACGGCAGATCCGAGGTATATAAATTCGTCCACTACCTCGAAGTTATAACGGTTATCAACGTTCACGCTTTGGTCTAATCGCGTGGAGGCCCTGTTCGTTGAAACCATTAATTTTGTCTTGTCCTCATTCACCGTCAGACCCACTTTTGCTGACTCCTTCTCAATTCTCGAAAAAACCGCAGTAACTTCTCTAATTGTGCGCCCAATGATATCTATATCATCAGCATACGCGAGCAGCATGTGACTTTTGCTGCTGATGGTTTTATTCATATTGACTGCAGCTTTTCTCATAATGATCTCCATTAAGATGTTAAAGAGATCGCACGATAGGGTGTCGCCTTGCCTGAGGCCTCGCTTAGTTTCGAAAGGTTCGGTAAGATCCTTACCAACTTTCACTGCGGATTTGGTGTTCGTCAAGGTCATCCTGCAAAGGCGTATGAGTTTTGCAGGAATACCAAGCTCAGACATTGCTTCATAGAGTTTCTCCCGTATCGGACTATCGAAGGCTGCTTTATAATCGATAAATAGATGATAGGTGTCGATTTGTTTTTCGTGTGTCTTCTCCAGGATTTGGCGTAGCGTGAAAATCTGGTCAGTTGTCGATTTTCCAGGCCTAAAGCCACACTGGTATGGTCCAATCAGGTCAGCGATAATTGGTTTTAGTCTTTCGCACATTATACTTGATAGAAGCTTATATGCTATGGATAAAAGGCTTATTCCACGGTAGTTGGCACAAATACTCGGGTCACCTTTTTTAAATATGGGACATAGTACACTGAGACTCCAATCGCCGGGCATGCATTCATCTAACCAAATTTTGCTAATGAGCTGATGCATGCACCTTATCAGCTCATCGCCGCCAGCCTTAAACAGCTCCGCCGGTAATCCATCGGCTCCTGCGGCTTTGTTGTTCTTAAGCCGGGCAATAGCTGTTCTGACCTCGTCTTGGTTAGGAGGGGGGCAATCGACGTCGTCGTCCATATTGTGATCGATTGTCCCATCGTCATCGGATATCTCAGGTACTAGTAGCGCGGAGAAATGCTCTCTCCATATTCCCAACATGCTCTGCACATCTGCGACGAGATTTCCGTCTTTGTCTTTACAGAAGGGGGGCCCTGAACCATGTCCATTAGTTCCGTTTTTAACTTTTTGGTAGAATTTTCGGGCTTCGTTCTTCCTTCTGTATGTCTCAATTTTCTCACTCTCGCGTTTTCTCCACTGCCGTTTCTTACGCCTAAAGAGACGGTTTACCTCCTTTCTCTTCTCCCTATACCGCTCAGTTGCAGCTCGCGTTGCAATTGACTGAAGCATTACCATACGTGCAGCGTTCTTTTCGTCATTTGCTATGCGACACTCTTCATCGTACCACGGTTTGTTGCGAAGCGGTTTTTCGAAACCAAGTACGGTTGTTGCGGCAGTTTTTATAGAGTCGGAAATGGGTTTCCACTGCGCATCAGGATCGTCATCGGGAGGGGGTGGGTTCTGTGCCAAAAGTTGCGAGAGCTTCCTTGAGTAGGCTGTGGCTACCTCTGGTAATTGCAGCTTTCCGATGTCCAGCTTCCTCTGCGTCTGGTTTCGTACGATTTTCGCTCTACTTAATCTTGTGCGAACCTTTGCTGCTACCAGGTAGTGATCAGAATCGATGTTAGCTCCTCTGATCACTCGTACGTCCATTACACTGGATGAGTGCCTTCCATCAATTACCACGTGATCAATTTGGTTCCTAGTTCTTTGATCAGGGGATACCCAAGTAGCCTTGTGGATGTCTTTATGCTGGAATCTTGTGCCACTGATGACCATGTTTTTTGCCGCGGCAAAGTCAATCAGTCTCATACCGTTGTCGGAACTGTCAGCATGAAGACTGAAATTGCCAATAGTTGGATTAAACACATTCTCCCTTCCTACTTTGGCATTAAAATCTCCTAGTACAATCTTAATGTCATGGCCAGGGCAGCGGTCATACGTTTCCTCTAGGAGCTCATAGAATATGTCTTTGGCATCATCATCTTTCTCTTCTGTCGGGGCATGCACACAAATTAGGGAAATATAAAAATATTTCGCTTTTATGCGGATTGTGGCTATTCGTTCACTCACAGGATTGAACCTAGAGACTAGATGTCGCAGTCTTTTGCCAACTACAAATCCACAACCAAATTCATGTTTTTTTTCATGGCAACTGTAGTATATATCGCAGTTTCTTTTTCTTGTGCAGCCATGTCCTGTCCATCGCATTTCCTGGATAGCGGTAATGTCAGCCTTATAACTTTCGAGGACATCTGCCAGTTGGATACTTGCACCGGATCTATATAGAGTTCTTACATTCCAAGTGCATATCCGTAAATCGTGGTCCTTATAACGTTTGCGGGGGTCGTCAACAAATAGGGGTTGTTTATGTTTTCTGTTTCGTTTTTGTATTTTCACTGCCATTATGAACGGTGGCGGGAGGCAAACCCAGCCCACCGGGTTTTTGCATTTTACCTACTGCCAGGATATTTGATTGCAGCCGCCCATTATGGATCAGACGCTGACCAGGATGCGATATGTTGAACCTGGATTTTCTTCTTTTAGTTTCTATCCGCCGTTGGCCCGTATGTTTGGCTCATCCGCCTTCTAAGGACAAAAGAATATGCCCGATTGTTTGATGAGCTTCAGTGACATCAGTCACCTACTATACCTGATTTGATGCTCATTTGTTTCGCCTTCTCACTCTAGCTAGCTAACGGAGGTTTCCGAAAAGCCATTGCCCAGGACATACTGCGTGGAAGTAGTGAGCTGCTTGGACTGCCCAATGAAGGAATCATTTCTGGCCACTCCCAAGTGAATGGCAATCAGAAACTTTCCACCTCCACGGACAGTCCCATGTCGAAGTTAGAAACGATTTTGATAAATGAAACTGGAGAGGGCAACAACGTGAAGCCCTTTGTCTGTCCGAGCCTTTACTGAGAAAAACGGAACGGCAGACCATTTGTGAAATAAGTATAATAAAATAATCACAAGAAATTAATCCACGCTTGGCTTGCATGAAGTATATTTGTATATACATATATTGTTTGTGTACCAACGCATAGCTGAAACCTTCTGAAACACAAACGTGAGAGCCAACAAAGAAAGGAGAAACAAAAGAGCAGCAGATTCTCATTTCGTGAAAAAAGGACCGTTTAAAATATTTTAATTTTTTGTATTAATTATTTATAAATGTGGATTTATATTGATAAAATTAATTATATATAATACCATTGGCCGTCGGTGGTGCGGTGGTTACTGTGCGCGCCTCTTGTACATGCGATCCTGGGTCCGATCCCTGCTCTGACCAACTTAACAAACTTCTTCCGGCGGCGGTCACCTCGCATAGTGACGGCGACACTATCGAGAATTTAGCCATGTAAAAGCTTCTCAAAATACCGTTCAGAATCGGTGTAAAACTGTAGGTCACAATCAGTGAGTGAAAACTGAAAAGCGCACAGCTCAGTGTTTGTGAGAAGCTCTCCCCTGTCCCTTCATGGGATGTTATGGGAAACCATTTATTTTATATTATTATATTTAGAAGGAAATACGCATACGTTTCCGCGTAAGTATTTGCAGGTTTGGGAGGGAACACACGAATGCTTCAACGTAAGTATATGGATATTTGGGATGAAGAACCCTTATGTGTCCACGTAAAAGCATACATGTTTGCCAGTAAACATGACACTGTTTACATTTAAATACAAGTGAGTTTGGGACTTGCAAACATATGAATGTTTAAAGTGTGTTCCAAACATATACATGTTTCCTGCAGAATATGTTAGAGTGACCGTTTTTTTCAGCGTGTAGGCTAACCAATTATCTATCATATGCCATTTAAATTATTTGCTTATCTTATTCGGTTCAAACTATATGAATTTTGCAGCGAAAAAACTCAAATGGGGCCACTGTTAGCTGAAATTCCAATCAACGTATTTAAAGGGGTTTCCAATAGGAATAGGAAGGGATTTCCAAATAGCATATATGTTTAAAATTTAATAAGACCTGTTGCATTTGTGGTATTAACGAATTTCTTTGTTTTATTTGAAAGGCCTATCAATAGCATCATCCGTGGATTTTGACAATGCTCAATTTAAATTGTTCAATGCTCGCCGCGCCTTTGACGAGTGGCCTACAAGCCAGAGGTCAAATTTTCTATTACTCTGGCTAATAGACCAGGCTGAATTTTAGCGATTGCATGGATTATGTTGACTTTGAGTGCACGGGTTATTTGAGTATTTTATTAGAATACACCTGCGATTCAAAAATCCCCACAAGATATTGAATTACAGGAACTAATAGTACAAACTCGGCGGTCAGTTCACGTTCCTCACCATGCCCTTAAAACGCCGCCAAGTACGTCACCAGCTGTGTGGCCTGTAGCGCCGTGCCATTGGAACCACATGCCATTCAAATCCATTATCATCCAATTTCGTCCACAAGAAATGGTTTATTATTGATCGGTAGAGCTTTCCGTTGACGGTGAAAGCATTGCCATCATCGATATTGAAAAACTAGGAACCGACGAGGGCACAGGCCCTCAACCTTTCGTAATATTTATTATGTTGAAATTGATTTTATTACAATTAAATTAATTTAATCTATTTTGAATTTGTTTATAATACATTAAAAAATTAAATACAAAATGCTTCCAACAACGAGTGAAAAGTTCGTGAAATCCCTTCACGAATTCAAAGACAGATCATCACAACCACTATGTAGTATGGGCGCTGTATATGCCAATGCCCGGTGACCAGGACTGGCAAAAGATTTTCCTTTAATTTTATACACTAATACAAATATTACTCTGATACACGTAATTTATACAATGTTTCTTAAAATCAAGGCGAAACAGCTATTTAATTTTTCGCAGGGATATCTTCAACAAGGTATGAGACCGGAACATAAGCGAATATTTTCTTAAAACGATCGGTCATAACAGTTTGGATGGCATTAGTAATAGCTGGACCTATAACTTCATAAATTGCACGCCAATTCTGATTTAAAATGATATTCGTGCTATCCTCCAAGTCCTTTCGACCATCAAAGAGATTATCCAGTTGTATATGGAACCCACCAATATTCGTAACCTCTAGGCGTAATTTGTCCACATCGGTGAAAACGAGATTGTGTTCATCACGTCGTTTGAGGCGAATTGCGATGAAAATTTTAACGTCACCTAAAGGTAAATATATAATTTTATTGATATGATATGGAAATAAATCGTATAACTTTTACCAATGCTCATGGTAGAGGGGCCATTTCCATTCAAGGCCAAGTTTAAAATGTGTCCGTTCAAAGCATATTGGGCATCCATGTCCAATTTGGGAGCCGACAATAGTAACTTAGTGATCAACTTCTCAGAGTCAAAACTATAAACGAAATATCTCAATATTTTTATATTACAATGGGCTTGCGGTTTCGCAAGTTTGGGAGCCAAAATTAAAATTTGCAAAAAATTTAATTTAATTTTGTATTATGAACTTTTCGTGCATTAAACTCAAACTAACAAAATCGGTCATTTCAAAATTCAAATTCAAAAATGTGATTTAGTTGGTTGAATCTGTATCGCTTATACGTTTAGATGCGCGGAAGAGTAAGTGAGTCCTCGATTGTTTGCAAGAGTAATTTCCATTGTCCATATTGTTATATTCTCACCTGGCTTCTTCAATTTTAATTTTACTTATTCCTCTTACCTGGATGTGGGTAAGATCGGCATTTAATTGGGCCACGGGGTTATTGTTGGTTTGATCGACAGTAATACGTTTAATATACAAAGGGTCTATGGAACCGACGGTTTTCAAGCCAGGAACACCTTTGCAAAAATGAAGTCAAGGAGTGGACAAACAATGCATTCGACTTATTAACAATTTGGTCATAGTATAGGCTTACCATCTTTCCATTCGTTGAATAACACCTCGAAAGCATTGCCAAAACAGCGTCTGAAATCAGGATCCGTTTGTTTGCAGGACTTTAAATAGGGTGCTGTGTGTGTAAGATAGAGCAAATTTATCAGTTTAATAAATTGAACCAAAGTTGGTTTCACTTACGCTTCTCGGCAAGGAAATCTCCATCGGCAAGAACTACGGCCGCTGTTAACACAGCCGCCAACACTCTCAACTGTATTTCACATTTCATTGTGCAAAATTTCGAAATATATGAGAATCCTTGAGCAGCTAAAACTCGTATCTACACCAAAGGTTCTTTTAAAATTGATCTCAACTAGAGTTTTGGTTTATAATGAAACAAGATCTCTAGTATTTACTTATATATCACGAGCAACAGAATAACTTTATAGGCTGTTAAATTGATATTAGGTAGGTAGTTTAACTTGTGATTGAAAACCCGAACAAAACGCCAGCTTTTATATATTTCTGTCTGCATTAGAATCACTCTAAGTCACATTCAACTCAAATTTAATCAATATTAGCAGAATTATTCCTATTTACCCGTAATGGGTGGGCCGTGTAAAGTTTGGAATTTTATACCTCTGTTATTTTGAAGCAGACGATAAATTTGACATTTATGAAGTGGCAGATTTTTAGAGGAAGCTTAGAAGTTTACGAGAAGGATCACTTTACGCTTGAAGAAAATTGGGAAATATTAAAAAGTTTCTTTCAAAGCTCTGAGTCTTCAACTGAACCTGTAAGAAATATACGAAATAAATTCGATGGAAATAGAGTGCGATCAACGCAGTTTGTGGATTAATTTGTGAAGCATCTTCGTCACTCCGGGTCCTTATTGGACAAAATAATTCGTGTACGTGCTCGTCCAGTAGGAAATATTTCCGCTGTAACTGAAAGTGTACTCGAATAGCCATCAACATCAATTAGCCACCGTTTGAATTGAACATATCTCTCGCATATTTGCCCAGATTTTTGAATAAAGACCCTTGGAATGAAGGCTTATAAAGTCCAATTAGTCCAAGAACTGAAGCCTAGGGACCATCCGATGCGCTTTCGCTTCGCGAATGGGCTAAACATCGCTTGGCTAAAGATGAGCATTTGTACCGGCAAATAATATTTTCCGATGAAGCTAAATTTTACCTGGGGGGCTACGTTAATAAACAAAATTGTCGCATTTGGCGCTCGGGAAATGTACAAGTCGCTGGGGAGAAGCAGATTCAACGACTGACTGTTTTGTGCCGGTTTTGGCATGGCGGCATTCGAAAATGAGCAAGAAGGCGCCGTTACCTTCAATGACGTGAAAGTTGCTTCGTGCCACACAGCCACGATTACAACCGATCTTTTGCGAACTGTGTTCGTAAACAATCCCAAGTCCATTGATGCCTTAAAATATTAAATCGATGATGTCGTTTACGAGATAGGCGCACCGAGTTATATTATTAAGAGTGTGCACTAGTTGCGTTTTGTACTAACGAGTACCGTGGAAGACTTGGGAAACATATAGAGTATACTGTATTAAAAGAAAATGTGTTTTGTTCAGTTGTGTTTTGCGCTATGCTCCGCTTTTTTTTGAAGTTTGATTTTCAGGATTTGTGTCGTGTTTCATTTACTTCCACCGAATAACCGTATTGCATCTAATTTGTTATTATATTTTTTTGTTAATTTGATCACTTTTTACCACTTTTTTATACAATATTTCACAAAACTACCCGAAATTAAGAACGCGACCACGAACGCAGAAATCAAAACAAAAGTGAAAAACAGTTATTTATTTGTGGAACATTTTTGCTGAATTCCAGACAGCTATCACCATTTCTTCTTTGAAAGCATATTCTCTATCTGTTCTCCAAGTACTAAATTGAACAGCTGTCTCATCGATACCCCTTGGATAGGCGACCAAACAATTCGAAAATGTACTCAAAAATTGGGTAGATCGAATGAGGCACTGCAAAGTAAATCGTGCAAACCATTTGAACGATATTGTTTTTCAATCATAAATGCCAATGATGGACCTCACCAATAATAAAATAATCATCACTTTGATTCGACACAATGTTTATTAGAATTGTTTGTTAAAGCGAAATTAAATTTCAAATTTTGCATGACCCACCCATTATAAGGAATACAAATTCACTCATTACGAAAGTTGTTTAATAGAACCGGAATTCCCACAACATCTTTGTGATGCTGCATCGGATTTTGAGTTTTGAGTTACATTTCTATAGCCCAAGTATTTATTTGCCTTCGAAATTTAAAATGTATACAATCATACAGATCTAGACCAGGGGGTTTCTATGGCACAGTTGATGGAAAAGCCACTAGGGAAATGGTGTAGAATGACAGACCAAAGAAGACATACAGATTAGAGACCATGCAGCAAACTAAGTTTAAAAGGTTTTGATTGATACTAATGACAGCTAAATTATGTTTGCATCGAACGCAAATACGCATTCCCTTTTATTTCTGCCCGTATTATGCCAACCAAAGAGTAAATTACCAAAGCAACTCGAAATCGATGAAATGGCCTACTACCTCGTCGTCGTGAAGAGGCATCGAAGTGAGTAATGGAGGCTCTTTAGTATTGCTCTGTGAATAGACACGACCCGCTATCGCTCTCTTCACGTTCTTTTGACGACGACGAGGTACAAGGGTATTTCATCGAGTTCGAGTTGCTTTTGTAATTTTCTCTTTGCTTGGACATAATACGGACATAAATAAAAGGGATTGCGTATTTTCGTTCGAGGTAACCACAATACAATAAAAAAGAGCTTCTATGCCTCTCTTCGTGTTCTCTTATTGACGACGAGGTAGTAGGCCATTTCATCGAGAATAAAAGCTTCGAATGATAGTAATTTAATTGTACCAGTAACTCCTAACTTGGATAATTTGGACAGTCTTTTCTTATCTCCGAAACAGTCTTCGTCTGTTGTTCCTTCAGCCACAGAAGTCAGGGACCGTAATCATTATGACTTTATTATAAAAATGATATGACTTTACTATTAGTTATATTATTAGTTTTTAGGATTTTTTTCAATGGTAATGATTAAATTTGAGTTATATTAAAAAAATCAGCACATACAGCCCTGTCATGGCTTTCGTACGAAAACGAAATTAATTCGTAAATGGCATTTCGTAACGTTTTGCTTTTGCTTCTATGACTTTCGTACGTTTTGGTAAAAAACGGACAAGGCAAAATTGATGGTTTCAACGCGCAGGGCCTCCACGAGATTAGACCAAAGCCTGAACATTGATAACCGTTCGGTGGTGGACGAACTTATATACCTCGGATCTGCCGTAAGCAAAAAAAAAAAACAACGTCAGCCTTGAGATCAAGGGAGAATTGTGCTTGATATTATTGATAATTGTGTATATTAAAATAAAAATATCGCGGTTGCGCTGTCTAGGTCAGTCAGTAGAATGGGTGAAGACAAACCAGCACGAAGGGCTTTCGAAACCGAACTCGTAGGAAGACGATAAATGGGAAGACCAAGACTCCGCTGGAGGGATTAGGTTGACGAATCCCTGCGAACACTTGGTATTACCAACTGGAGAGATAAGGCAAAAGATCGTACTGGTTGGCGAAATATATTATCTTCGGTTTGTAAGGTCCCTGACCCCCTGGGGTTGTTCGAGACCGGATAAGTAAGTAAGGTAGTTTTAAATACATGCGACAGGTCAGAGCGTTTACACATAAGGTACGTATGCATCTAAAGCAGAGGTGACCAAAAATTTGTATGGTGTAGTATTGGTGAGAAAAACGATGTTGCTTCAGTCGTCGTTTAGACAGCGACGTATGCACATGAGCACGCGTATATGAAGTTTTTGCTGATATATCAGGAAAGACGCATATGTCCGCTTACTTGTTTACACGTCGCTTTCTCAACGACGACTGAATGCAGGAGCATAAGAATAAGTGTGACTTTGTTTATGTGGTGGTCTCCGCAATTGCGGTATGGGCTGGTCACCAGTGATCTAAAGCGTAGTACGTAAGTAACTGACCTGATTTTCAGGTTACCATATACACCCCATGTAAAAAAACACGCTGTATTTTCAGGCGAATTTCCGTTTGGTAAAAAGCTGTCTCAGTAAGAAGGCAGTTGTGATTTTTTAATTGGATTGTAAAGGAGACATATTCCGATTAAGTATGGAATAAAATATCCGTCAAATGGCCCCCACGGCTCTGATGACAGACCATTACTATAGTATATATACCAGTATATATACTCGTATTCATGAAATATTCCATGACTTTTTCGCAGACATGTGGCTGTATCACACCGAAGACGCGTTGGATGTCGGATGTGAGCTCAGGAATTGTTATTCGCTTAAACCTGAGATTTCTCAAAACCCCAACGAAAGAAATCGCACGGCATTAAATCGCATGATCTTGGTGGCCAGTTGACATCAGAATTTCTTGAGAGCATTTGTTCTGGGAATCGTTGCTACAATAAATCAATGGTTTCATGTGCGGTGTGGCAGGTGGCTCCGTCTTGCTGAGACCACATGTCGTCCAGATCCATACCGTCCAGTTGAGGCTACAATAACTCCGTTATCATGTCTCTGTAACGAATGTCGCTTACAGTCACTGCAATTTCGGTCTCATCTTTAAAAAGTAGGGCCAATAAAGCCGCCATACCAAAATCCGCACCTGACTATTGCTCGTTCTGGGTGCAGTTATGGATTGAATGAGGATTTGCTGAGCGCCAAGTTCGACAATTCATGAAGGCAGTCAGATGAAAATGCGTTTCATCGGAAAAGCAGACTTTTGTGAAAAATTCGAATTGACTTCACTTTGCTCCATTACCCATTGAACGAATTACCGGCGCTTTCCACGGTGTGCTGGTTTGAGCTGAATTTTGAAACTGAATTTTGTATGCATGAAGGTGGAGGTCTTTTGTCAAAAATTCGCTGCGTAATGCTTCGTGAAATTTGAAATTTTTGAGAACGATGCCGAACGATGCTCGTTTACAGCAGCAATGTTTTCAAGAGACCGAACGGTACGTTGACGCACAGGAGTTTTACTGTCCACAACCGATCCAATTTCTTCAAATTTGTTGAATATTCTTCGAATGGTTAAATCATTAGGTGCACTTTCTCGACTGAATATTCTTCGAAGTTTGCGAGCGGAATAAGTTTTCACAATTATAACGCGTTGTTCTTTCGTAAAGGGCTCCATTTTTAGTGTTCGGAATAAACGTATGTGACAGCTGTCAAATTTCAGAGTTGCCACTTACACAAAAAAATTACACTAAAAATCGCTGAAACTAAAATATTTCCTGTAACAAATGGCTAAACCGTCCATATGTGTTCGCCTTTTTTTTTAAAAGTAATGCCGTATTAGAGACGTCCATCCATTGGTTAAAGCCTCGTAAGGTAGTAAAACATTTACTATTTTTGTGTCTGAGTTATAAACATTTTTGAATTTCGGCGATTTTTTTATTTTGGCGATATTTTTTCGATTCGACGCTCCGTGTTCCAGATATAGACGTTTTTTTCAGATTTTTGAGCAAAAGTGGGAATGGGTTAACCGGGGTAAAGGCCGCTTACCAATTCCCCATGTTCTATGGGTAATCGTGGTGCGTAATTGCCCAGTGTCGTGGGTCTCTGCCCATTATTTTCCCCATATCCTGTGGGTAATCGTGGTGCGTAATTGCCCATTATCGTGGGTGAAAGCTCACATAAAGAACTGGTTCATGTCTTTTGGAAGATTTGCCCACCCCCATTGAAAAAACGACTTAAAATCTTGAGGAATTAATGTTGCAGAAGCTGCGGTGTCAAAGAGGAAATGGAGTCAATAGAACACTTTTTGTGCCTGTGTCCCGCCCTTTCCAGAAGGCGGGAGGCTAAACTAGGCTCACAGTGTTTTGGGATTTAGACAAACTGGCTGATGTTAGCATCCGCCAACTCTTGAGCTTTATGAAGCAATACAATTCAACGGGAGTGACTAGGGAAATCTTATCAGTTTCATTTTGCTCCTTGGTATAGCAATGGACCACAAGGTCTAAATGAGCCTGGCATGCAGGCTGCCACTCCCACATACCTAACCTAACCTAGTCCTTGTACCTATTTCCAAAAACTCTCATCCCTGTCATAAGGAAAACTTGTGTTCCAAATGTCGTTGCAATCAATTACATTTGCAACATGTAAAAGCGATAGACTTGGTAGATACCATTTATATGATTGTTTTATATAACCGTGGGCCCAGGTGACCCATATTTGTGATCAGTTTTAGCGCGCGTCATTTCTGTCGTTGGTTCACTTACTTCAAATCTGATAAAGAATGAGGTTACATGACCCTAAGCAACCAAATATTGTCGGAGGATTCTATAGAGGGCTCTATAAAAACATGGCTGGCTTCTTATAAATTTCAATAGGGTTCATCCTTGGTACACGAACACCAGATTGCCATCCCTAAATCTATTCAGAAGTTGATTCTGAACCAATAGGTTTAATATTTCTGACTGTTGCAAACATTAGAATTCGACCATATAGCAGGATATTATATTACCCCATACGGAGGTGGTGGTGCGGGTATGAACGTCGTTAGCTGAAATCCCAATCAATGTATTTAAAGGGGTTTCCAATATGGCCAGTAGATGTTAAAGTTGAATAAAACCAGTTGCGTTTGTGATATTAAGGAATATTTTGTGTTTCTTTTTTGAAAGGCCTATCAATGACATCAGACATATGGGGAATTTGACAACGTTCAATTTCAATTTTTCAACGTTCGCCTGGGCTTTGCCGAGAGGTGTAAATCCCAGAGGTTAAATTTTCTATTACTCTGACTAATAGACCAGGCAGAATTTTACTGATTATGTTGCCTTTGAGAGCACATGTTGTTTGTGGGTTTTATTAGTCTCTTAAAGAAACCCCACAAGTTAAAGTGTAGCTGGATCAAATCGCACAAACTCCGCGGTCAGTTCACGTCGCATTGTCGTGATATAATCATGCTCTCAAACCGCCCGCCTATTAGATCATCAGCTATGTGGCACGTAGCGCCGTCCTGCTGGAACCACATGTCGTTCACATCCATTACATAAAATAAAAATTACATGAGGTGTCAGGGGACACCCGGTTAGACCGAAGTTCCCTTCGCTGTATATTATGTACTACGGTCGTGTCTGGATATAGCGAACCAATTTGTGCAAGACCGGTTCGCAGGATCCAGGTTGTTCTCTATATCAAGGATGATATTTTGTGCTCAAAAACTCGTTTTGTTTGCTCAAACTACAAATTTGTACATATAAATGCAAGAGTTCATTACAATAAATTTGTACGAAAAAAGAAATACATCCTTCGTTCCAGGATAGAAAGTTGAAAATAAGTGATTTTCTGAATTCACATCCTCCGATTTTGTTTATATTGACAACAGAGAGACTCTATGGAGCCATTAAGAGAATCCCATTATCAGATATTTGAAATTTAAAAAACTCGCGATTTTATTCGCGTTTTTCATTTTTGAAAAACCTAAATAAATTAAAAAAGTTGTGAAGTTTGGAGAGCTATATTTTTTTAAGTAGATGGACTATTTCAAAAATTTAAAAAGTTTCTGAATGATACGGTTGTCTATTTGTAGAATCCGTACTCTAAAAATGAGGGCTTGATTTCAGAAATGCATTTTTATAGCAACTGCACTTTTTGAATGCATTTTCCACTTCTTTTTCCCCCTACGATTTTAAAAAATTTAACATCATTGCAAAATTCAGAATTTTTTATAAAAAAGACAAGTAATCTTTTTTTGGGACAAGGCAGCCTACTATTTGTAATAATTTTTTAAAAAAAGACCTACTTGATTTTTCATATAAAAAAAATAAAATTTAATTTTTTATAGGGGTTTGAAAATGTTTGTACAAAATATGAAAGAAATTTATTTGGTATGCAACTTTGAATTGCTATATTTTAAACAGTTTTTGTCACATTACTATTATTTAAAAAGTTACTGTAAGGTATTGTTGTCATTTAAAGTGTGTTTTTCTAAAATAATGCTGATTGAGAATAATGCGAATGCAATTACTTGTAATATAAATGCTATTTTTGGATGCACTTTGCAAAAAATTCTAATGTACAGAAAAAAAATTGTTTTTCTTTTGATTTTTTTGTAAGTAGGCTTACTTTTTGATGCCAAATACTTATTCCTAGGAAACTACATGCTACTAGAATTGGATGATAAAATACTTCTTCCCTATTTCATCATGTATTGTGTTCAGCGTGTATACACACCTATGTACACATTTGTACATACATATGTGTGTACAATTCTGTGACAAGCAAAAGTAGCAAAGATCGAATCTTTTTATATGAAATATTTAACATGTTTTTTTTAAAAAATCATTAAAAATAGAAAAATTCTTTGTCCCAGAAAAAGAGAACATTTATTTAATAAATACTATTCTAAATTTTACAAAAATGTTTTTTTTTGAAAATCGAAGGGGGAAAACGCACTGCAAAATGCACTTTAAAACTGCATTTGCATATAAACTGCAAATCATAAAATAGACAAAAACAGCTTTCAGAAACTTTTTAAATCTTTGAAAAATTCGGTCCACTTATGGAAATGTGGCTCTTCAAAGTTCACTACTTTTTCCATTTTTTTAACTTTTTGAAAAATGAAAAACGCTAATAAAATCGCGATCTTTAACAATTTTAAAAATCTAAAAACGCAAATGTATATTTGGCTCCATAGAGTCTCTCCGTGCAAAATTTGAAGAAAATCGGAAGACCTTCGGTCAGATTTGTGGCGTTTTCTCATGGAATGAATGACATATATGTACATATTTTAATTTTTTGAAAGAACTCGCGAAAAAATTTGAATAGATGTTTGCTTCTTGCGTTCAGAAATTGACTTTTGACCGCTTTTAAGCTCAGTCCAAGCGATAGCCTAGTCGAAACTATATTAATATTAATATATATTAATATTCTCGGCACCTTTCTCAAAATGAATCGGGTTTTCAACATCGATAACAGTATTAGTTTCCTAAAATAAATAAAGTACATATGTAACAACTTAATGAACAGGTAGACGAAAACAAAAGGGCAATAAAATTACCTCCGGGATAACAACTAGATATTTTCTTTATATTTTTCCTGTAATATTTTTTGTCGACGCAAACACAAGGGAACATCATCAGCTTCATTATCGCTTTGAATTGGCTCTGTTAATGCAATCTAATAAAGTTTTGCAGCAGTTCGTTATGAGATTTGCCTGCAGCTGATTGCAAGCAAGCATTACCAATTATTAAGCATCTTTTCAAGTAAAATTGAACTGAGTGATGTCCTTCCCTACAGGTAATACCAACAGATGTTTTTTGTAGTACAGCTTAGTTATGCGAATTATATTTTGATCCATGGGCTGAATGAGGGGCGTAACATTTGGTGGCATATAAATTACAAATATAGAGCCATCAGCAGTTTTAAGTTCATTATCTGGCGGAAACCCGCTGATTTGTTAGCTCGTAAGAAAACTAAAAATATTATAATAAAACAAATTGCAGATCGAATCATATAAAATACTAGGCACGTTGCCAAGCAGCAGGATAGCCTTTGTTTTTTGAACCCTTTTGTTACAAAAACTTTTGGACCTAAAGAAAATTAAAATTAAAAAAATTCACAATAAGAGTGTTTAAATGTGTTATTCATTGTAAATGGGGGACGAAACAATGGTCAAACCATACTCTGAAGATGTCTGCCGTCATCCATGCACTCTTAGAGTTTCAGTAGTCAACCGGACTGACATACACCTTAAAAGAGCTCCCCTATTATTAACGGTTTAACTTTATGCTGTCCGGTTGCATTAGTGCTTCCAAGAAAGGTTATTTTGGATTTTTTTGCTTTTCTCTCCGGAGCTGTTTTTCAGTTGGGCTGACATAAGTTTTTTGGGAACCTGTTTTTGTATCCGATGACAGTTTTTCGCCGGACACTTTTAACAGACGAATTCCGAAAAGCAATTTAAATCCGGACAACCAACCGCAGCTGGAGGGAAAGCTACCTTATGTTTCCTTAATGCCAGCGTGCAACTTTAGTGCATTTTACTTCAGCATTTCCCCACTGACCGGACGGTTTTTTTTTCTTTGCTCTATAAACAGTTATATAATGCCTTCTCAATGCGCGGATACTCGTCTTTTCTAAGAGTATTCCTCTTAGATGATCCAATTGTCTGGTGTGATATAATATTACTATCAATTCATTAGCATTCACAAACTTTTAAAAGCACGGAAAAGAGCACGCTCTCGACAAAAAACAAAACATACTCTAAATGTAACATCAAGACAGAACCGCATTTGTAGCAGTCAACAACAAAAGTACAATTCAGGGGAATACCCGCTTTAACTCGTGATTCTTCTGTGTCGTTTTTTGTTGCTTTCTGCTGGAAGTTGTTTTCAAAATATTGTTCACTATTTAGAGATTGCCGGTTGTTCAGTATATGGAGTACTCCACGCACACGTTTTGGTGTTCTCTATATCGAGGTGTTCACTATATAGGGCGTTCACTATATCCAGACACAACTGTATATATTATGTAAAATAAGATAATTTAAATAGATCTTTAAGAAAAGATACTTTTTGTAAAATGATAAACTTATTTTAAAAATTTGTATTTTATAGAATGTATTTTTTAAAAGAAGAAATATGTTTTAGGCCCTTTTTGTGAGACTATATATTATATTTCCCCGAAAATGTTCTTTTTTAAAGAGAGGTACTTCTTTTATTAAAAGCTAATGTTTTTTTTTTTAGAAAAGGTACTATTTTTAAGAAGAAGTACTTTCTGGAAGAAAAAGCCATAAGAGTATGATTTTTTTTACAAAGAAGTAGTTTTTTTAAGAACAGGTACTTTTTAAAGATGGGGTACTCTTTTTATGAAAAGGTTATTTTTAAGACAATATACTTATTTTCAGAAAGGCTACTTATCTCAAGAAAAGAAAAGAGAATGTACATATAATTTTATTTTTAAGAAAATGTAATTTTATTTTTAAGAAAATGTAAAAGGATTTTTTGTAAGAAAATTTATTTTTTTAAGAGAAGGTATTTTTTGGAGAAAAGGTTATTTTTTTAAGAACTGGAATTTTTTTTAGAATTGTTCCTTTTTTCAAGAATAGGTAAATTTTTAAGAGTAGATACTTGGCCGTCGGTGGTGCAATGGGTAGTGTGCGTGCCTCTTGTACATGTGATCTCGGGTTCGTTCCCGCTCTGACCACCTTAAAAAAAAAATCTTTCGGCGGCGGTCACCTCGCATAGTGACGGCGACACTATCGAGTATTTAGCCATGAAAAAGCTTCTCAAAATACCGTTCGGAATCGATGTAAGAACTGTAGGTCCCTATCATTGAGTGAAAAATTAGAAAGCGCACAGCTCACTGGTTGTGAGAAGCTCTCCCCAATCCCTTCATGGGATGTAATGGGAAACGGTTGTTTTTTTTTTAGATACTTATCTCAAGAAAAGGTATTTTGTTTCACAAACAATTTACTCTTTAAAGAAAATTTAGTTTTTTAAGAAAAGGCAATTTGTTTAAGAAAATTTACTTTTTTAAGAAAAGGCACTCATTTAAGAAAAATATCTTTTTTTAAACCTATTTCACTCTGGTTTTTCTTATTTAAAAAAAAAATTGTTTTTTAAGAAAATAATATACTTTTTGTAAGTAAATTTACTTTTTTTAAGCAACGGTATTCCTTTAAGAAAATGTATTTTGTTTAAGACTATGAGCTGCTATTTTTTTTTTATAAAAAATACCTTTTTTACGAAAAGGCACTTATTTAAGGAAATTTTCTTTTTTTAAGCTTCTTTCAGTTTGACTTTTCTACATTTACTTTTTATTGGGTTCATATCTACAATATATACTAAATATTGGTTACCGGCTCCACCTAGAAAACTTCCCATTAAGCACGAAATTTCCCAACGTATGTTAGTCTAGACACAAACCAAAGCAAAAGTATCCAATATAGTTGATAACATAGATAAAGTAAACTAATAGATGAAGCACAAATGCAGGGAACATTTTACTGTAATGGGTAATTTTCTAGATGTCGTTGAAAGCAATAAATGGGATATTTTTTGTTCCCAAAAAAAGTACAAAATATGATATTAAAATTGTAAAATTTCATATCAAAAGAAAAAATAATTTTCAACAAAAATATCACTTAGAAACAAGAATACAACACGTTACTTAAATTAGGATATCTGATGGTCATCGAATTGCAAAGCCATGTCACCACCGTCTTATGTCATAATAAATTGGTTCTTCCTCCGGTTCAGCTACCATCCCTTGTTGAGAGTCCTCAGACACTCTAATAATTTTGGCATCTGCGACCACAGAAGTAGTTACTATAGTTTTTGGGCGCGGAAGTTTTTAAATTAAAAAGGCGTTCCAGCATGTTCATCTTTGGAGGGTGTTACGGCTTTTCTCCTATTGATATTCAAACACCGGCCTTATGTCTTTGAAATAGGTTTTTTATATAAGAAACAAATGCTGTTATGTAAAATATTATTATGTTAAATCATTTAAAATTTTGTCACATTTGCCCTGGTTTAAATTATTTTCCACAATTTTACAAAAACGTCAATGAGAATTATGGGAAACTTCAATGAAAGTGACAGTAGTACAGGATAGCACCTAGTGAACAAAGTTGACAATGTTTATATCTATTATTTCCTTTATCTATGGTTGATAATACTGGGTTGTAGCATAATAGTGTTAAAAAAAAGTTGTTTAATTTTGTTTTTCATTTAGCCCCCAGCCCACAACGTGCGATAAGGAACTTCGTTCTAATAAATGGTTTGGGTAGAGGTTCTTACAACCACAAGAGACATCCATTGTCATCCCATTTTCTCCAAAAGAAATTGGTTATTATTGATCTGTATCGCTTGACGGTAAAAGCAACTGCTTTTGTAATATTTATTATATTGAAATTGATTTCATTACAATTAAATTAATTTCATCAATTTTGTATTTATTTATAATACAATAAAAAATTCAAAACAAAATATTTCCAACAGCAAGTGAAAAGTTCGTTAATTTCCTTGAAGGGTTCAAAGAGAGCTAAATACAACCACTAAGTAGTATGGGCGCTTTATATGGCAATTTCCGCAGACTAGCAGTGACAGTTTAACACCGGATCCAGCCAATAATAAGATTTTCCTTTAATTGTATACACTACTAATACAAATATTACTCTGATACACGTAATTTATACAATATTTCTTAAAATCATCTATTTAATTTTTTGCAGGGAGATCTTCAATAAGGTACGAGACCGGAACATAAGCGAATATTTTCTTAAGCCGATCAACCATAATAATTTGGACGGCATGTTGAATAGTTGGGCCTATAACTTCATAAATTACTCGCCAATTCTGATTTAAAATGGCATTCGTGCTATCCTCCAAGTCCTTTCGACCATCAAAGAGATTATCCAGTTTTATATGGAATCCACCAATCTTCGTAATCTCTAGGCGTAGTTTGTCCACATCGGTGAAAATGAGATTGTGTTCATCACGTCGTTTGAGGCGAATTGCGATGATAACATGAACGTCATCTAACGGTAAATATATAATTGTATTTACATGATGTGGAAATAAATCTGTTAACTTTTACCCATGCTTAAGGTAGAGAGGCCATTTCCATTCAAGGCCAAGTTTAAAATGTGTCCCTTCAGAGCGTATTGGGCATCAATGTCCAATTTGGGAACCGAGACTTTTAATTTAGCGATCAACTTGTCAGAGTCAAAACTAAAGACGAAAGAACTCAATATTTTTATATCACAATCGACTTGCGGTTGCGCAAGTTTAGGAGCCAAAATTAAAATGTACAAAAAATTTTATTTAATTTTGTATTAAACTCAAACTTTAAACTCAAACTAACAACATCGGTCATTTCAAAATTCAAATGTGATTTAATTGGTTGAATCTGTAACGTTTATACGTTTAGATGCGAGGAAGAGTAAGTGAATCCTCGATTGTTTGCAAAAGTAATTTCCATTGTCCATATTGTTATACTCTCACCTGGCTTCTTCAATTTTATTTTTACTTATTCCTCTTGCCTGGATGTGGGTAAGATCGGCACTGAACTGGGCCACGGGGTTATTATTGGTTTGATCGACAGTAATACGTTTAATATACAAAGGGTCTATAGTACCGACGGTTTTCAAGCCAGGAACACCTTTGCAAAAATTGAGTCAAGGGGTTTATAAACAACGCATGCGACTTACTGGCAATTTGGTCATAGTATGGGCTTACCATCTTTCCATTCGCTGAATAAATTCCTGAAAGTATTGCCAAAACATTGTCTGAAATTTGGATCCGTTAGTTTGCAGGTCTTCAAATAGGATGCTGTATGTGTAGGATAGAGGAAATTTTTCAGTTTCATATATTGCACCAAATTTGGTTTCACTGACGCTTCTCGGCGAGGAAATCTCCATCGGCAAGCACCACGGTCGCTGTTAACACAACCGCCAAAACTCTCAACTGTATTTCACATTTCATTGTGCAAAATATCGAAATAGAAAAGAATCCTTGAAGAGCTAAAACTCGTATCTACACCAAAGGTTCTTTTAAAATTGATCTCAACTAGAGTTTTGGTTTATATGAAACAAGATCCCTAGTATTTATATCACCGTATTTATGTCAAAATAAATGAATGGGCTGTTAACTTGATATTAAGTCGGTGGTTGAACTTGTGATTGAAAACCCGAACAAAATGGCAGGTTTTATTTATTTCTGTCTGCATTAGAAACACTCAAAGTGACATTCAACTCGAAATTAATCAGTATTTACAGAATTATTCCTATTTATTAGGGCGGGTTAATTTTTTTTTTGATGAAGCGTATAGCAAAAACGTAATCTACAGGTGATTTTGAGAAAGTTTACTCAAGAGACCATAGCTCTAAGTCGGATTTGGAGCCCCCCAAAATTTCAAAACAGATATTTTTCCATATATACATAGAATAATTTAATTAAATTCGTCATAAAATCGGATAGAATTATAGTAGATTTCTGAATGTGGGCTTGTTTGAAAGGTATTTTTATCACCTTTCAGAATCTGTATTGATACTGATTGATTTTATTTTTAGTAGAGATATTAGGAATTTTTTGTCGAAAAATAGCCTAAAATTAACTTTTAATTAATAAATTCTGAATTTTCTTCGATTTTTTCCAGATTTTTTGCAGATTATGAAAGTTCAGATAATTTCCAACAACTTTTATTACGAACTTACTTTTATTTTCGAACTCCTTCTTGTAGGAATATCGATCTGAAAAAATCAACATTTTCAAGGTTTCAACAAAAAAACACTATTTTTATATTTATAATTCAATTTATTTTTAAATATTATTCTCGACCTACAATTTAATGTTTTAACGTGGTAATATTATTTTGTAAGGTCTTTTTTACTTTCCATTCGAGGAGTTTTCTTACGACTTGATAATGTCACTGCCATAACTCCTTCACAATTATTTTCTATAACTCATTTTGAAACACTCGTTAAGAATTGTACATGTCTTTCTGTTCCTTGTATGTGCATTGGAATTTGTGGATCAGCCAGTGGTGGTTCATCGAAATCTAAGTTTTTTTTTTTTTTTTTTAGTTTCAGTTTTAAAAACTTTAACAAAACTTTATTAAACAAAAATAATGTTCTATTACCTTGTCTTAATTTAAATCCCCACGAAGCCATTGTGGCTTGTCTGCAGGGTGATACCAAGTGATCATATGGAATCTGTCGAGTAAATGCTGGTTCAAATAATATATCGTCGTTATTCATATCAACCATATTGACATAATCGGTAGCATCGAAATTTAAGACATTTTTGTTGTAAACTTTGAGTTTAGTTGGATCGTACATTTTTTCTCGATAGTGTAAAATCTTTTTGATAGCTCTATCCCGTATTGCTTTTCGATCATCAAATAACATTGTTAATAAGATATTTCTGGATGTGCGTAATATGAGTTGTTTTGAATGACACCATCTACAATATTACGTAAGTTTGGTTGTAAGTATCGTGTCCAACGTATAAATTTTAATAAAAGTGCACTGCCGTACACAACAGAGTTACATTGGCACATAAACTGTAATAATATAAACTGCCAAAGTTTTTAAATTGGTCGATGGTGTATTAGTTGTTACATATCATCGTAGTAATCTACTTGCTTTGGTTAACCAACGAGAATGTGCAATTGGTCCTGGTTTAATGTTAGCTAAATCAACTGGAACAATACCATTCGAAATTGCTTTAGCTATTTGATATAAATATTTAACAACTGTTGATAGTTCGAGCTCATCGTTCATGATCCATCGTTACAGGCATATTCTCCAGTGGTATTCGATCAAAATCAGCTACTACCTGAAAAATGAAATGTTTAGATCAATTAAAATGCAATTATTTTATTTTAACTTCATTCCAATCGAAAAAGTAATATAATGACAATAAATAATGATAATACATGATGATATTAAATAAAATAAATACCTTTCCACTTGCTGCTCGTGGTCCACTGGTGACTGTTTTTTCCAATGCTTGATATAAATGACGAAATGACAGTTCATTGAAATGAAGCAGAATTGGTGTATTTAACTAATTTTCAAATAATCGTAAAACACCATTTTCTGTTCCAGTATTTGCTGGCTCACCATCACTGCATATGCCAATTAATTGATCAACTGTTAATGTTTTATTGTTGATAAATTCATTCAGTTTTCTGTGTTTGGTTTTTGCATCTTCTTGACTACCCAAATTTACATATCCAAGTAACTCATTATAGGGCTCTTTCAGAACAACTAAATGCGGTTCTTTTGCCATAGTGGTATAAAATTTGTCATTAATTTTCTCTGTGGTTAATCAGTCATCTTTTCTACCAGCGAAAGAGCATGCAGTCATGGAAGAATTTGTATGCCGTGTACGCAGCACTGCATCTCTAGATTTATCTTTTTCTCTAGCCACTTTTGATTTACCCGTAATAACAAGATTACCACGAATATCTCTAAAATTTATATCTTCGAATAAAGCTGTTGCTAAACATGAAGCGACTCTATCTGAAACACCGAATCTATCACACATCATAGCAAAATTTAAGGCATCGTATCTTTGAGTATAATGACCTCGTCTCATTTGAACAGTTGGTTCTGGAACTTCCGTTGTTGCTTCATTTTCATCTTCATCCATGTGTAATTCAGGTGGTTCGTATGTTTGTTCATCGGTATCAGTTGTAAGTGTTGGTATTGTTGTAGCTACTTCTTCAACGTCTTCCGTATATTCAGGTATTGTGAATTTTCTACCATTATGCTGGTCCATCATAAATTCTTTTAGATGTTCTGGAATCAGTCCACACGAGCATTCTGTTGTTTTTAAATTGCAATTACATTTGCCAATATAAAATAATTCGTTTATTGAATCAACAAATGCTTTAAATTCATCTCTTTTGTTTCTATGTTGTACATGTTTCTGGTATTTATCAAGCAAACCAGTTAATTTTTTGAAAACACTCTTTCTATTAATGATTTCATTATCTAATTTACACCAAATTTGGATCAATTTATGTGTTACGTGAGGAGTAAAAGTTTTATACGAGAACAGTTTGTTTTCAAATTTAGCACGATGACTTAGAAAACAATAATATTTTAAAATGTCACAGTAGTAGTCAAACTAAGATCATTTAAATCACTTGATAAACCAAAAACAACAATATCTTGATGAGGGATGTTAGTCAATCTAGACTCAAAATTTGTTGATGTTGTTGCTTCCATTTGCGAAGACACCGCGACGATGTTGATGGTTCTTGATTATTTTATTTATTTATTTATTTAAGTATTTTGCCAAACTGCGTGCGCATTGCACGATGAACGATTAAGGAAGAAGGAAAAGCAAGCTTGGCAACGTTTAGTGTTGGTAAACGTCATTATTTTGTAACGTCATTATTCAGTGTTACAAACATATTCTACATATTCTGTTACGACATATTCTACAGGTATAAATACAGATTCTGAAACGTGATAAAAATACCTTTTGGGGGGCTCCAAATCCGACTTAGAGCTATGGTCTCTTGAGCAAAATTTCTCAGAATAACCTATAGATTACGTTTTTGCTATACGCTTCATTAAAGAAAATCGTTCCATACAAATTGACCCGCCCTACTATTTATATACTCGTAATGGGTGGGCCATGTAAAGTTTGGAATTTTATTCCCCTGTTATTTTGAAGGAGACAGTCAATTTGACATTTATGAAGTGACAGATTATTAGTTAAAGGTAAGAAATTTACGAGAAGGGTCGCTTTACGTTTGAAGAAAATTGTGAAATATTAAAAAGTTTCTTCTAAAGCTCTGAGTCTTGAACTGAAACTGTAAGAAACCTACAAAACAAATTCGATAGAAATAGAGTGCGATCCACGCAGTTTGTGGATCCATTTGTGAAGCGTGTTCATCAATCTGGGTCCTTATTGGACAAAATAATTCATGTAGGTGCTCGTCCAGTGGAAAATATTGTCGGTGTAGCTGAAAGTGTGATCGAACAGCCATCAATATCAATTCGATACCGTTTGCAGCAATTGAACATTTCTCGCGCTATTTTACCCAGAATTTTGCATAAAGACAGCGGTATGAAGGCTTATAAAGTACAATTAGTGCAAGAACTGAAGCCTCGTGGCCATTCGATTCGTTTTCGCTTCGCTGAAAGGGCTAAAGATCGCTTGGCTAAAGATGAACATATGTACCGGCAAATAATATTTTCCGATGAAGTTCATTTTCATCCCGGGGGCTACTTTAACAATTATAATTGTCGCATTTGGCGTTCGCAAAATCTACACGTCGTTGAGGAGAAGCCGATGTATCCACAGCGAATGACTGTTTGGTGCGGTTTTTGCAATATACGCATCAGAGGCCTATTTTTCTGCGAAAATGTGGAAGGAGGCGCCATTACCATCAATGACGTGCGTTACCGTGACATGCTCAGCGATGTTTTCTTCCCAAAATTTGACATGGACAATGTATGGTTTTAACAGGACGGCGCTAGATGCCACACAGCCAACATTTCAATCGTTCTTTTGCGCACTGTGTTCGAAAACCGCATAATCTTCCAAAACTCGGAAGCCCATTGGCCTTACCCAGCTGCGATTTGACTCCGTTAGACTATTACCTCTGGGGAGCTGTGAAAGATAAGTGCTACGCAAATAATCCCGAGTCCATTGAAGCCTTACAACATGAAATCGACGCTATCGTGCACGAGATGGAGCCAAATAATCGAAAAGGTATTGAAAAATTGGGTAGATCGAATCAGGTTCTGTAAAGCAAATCGTGGAAGCCATTTGAACGAAATTGTGTTTCACCAATAATAAAATCATAATTTTAATTCAATATAATGTCTATTATAATTTTTTTTTAAGCGGAATTAAATTTCAAATTTTGCATGACCCACCCTTTATAAGTAATACAAATTCACTCATTACTAAAGTTGTTTGGGGGAACCGGAATACCCACAACACCTTTCTGATTGGATTTTGAGTTAATATTAGTGCCATACGTTGAACTAAATTCACCTTTTTATATACCAAGTGTCATATATATCGAATTAATGTTTGTTAATTATCGTATATTAGCACACATGTAATAAAATATAATATATAATATAAATGTCAAACAGAAGAAACATACATAATAAATATCAATTGCCAGTCTGTGAATAGAACCCAACGTTATAACTTAACACCAAGTATTTGGCTTCGAAATTTAAATTTTATACAATGCATTACACACGGTGGTTCTGAGGGAAGTTAAACATATTTTTTTGTTTAGTCACATCGGACACAATCTCTAGGCAGTGCAAAGAAGAAAATGAGACCACAATGTAAAAAAACACTGGTCCCTTTGTATTGAAAGACAACAAAATTCTATACCTAGATTATTCAAATTATTATTGTGAAAGTTTCTCTTTACAAAAACTATTCTTAGGGCCAGTTTCAAAGTTGAGAAATCTCCATTTAAATGTATGTAGTTTAAATGCCCGATGCTTGTTATTTAAATTTAGTTTAATATGATTTAGATTGACCGTTTAAATGACGAGGGTGAAACTCGTCCTTAGCTTGCCGATTTTTTTCTCACCTTAGGTACTTACTGTACTTTATAAAGTTCTCAATAATACTGTGGGCCACACCTTTGTATATTACATAATGATAATGTGATAGACAGTGATTAATTGTGGTAAACTTGGCTAGGTAACATAGCCCAGAGGTTCAAGATTGGATTAAGACCAGGACTAAGTGCAGGCCAGTCGAGAGTTGGTATTATTTTTGGACTCCGGAGACTTTGGAGTTTTCTTAGACCGATGTACTGCTGCGTTGCCCTGCTGGTAGATAAATTCTGGGACACAAATTTCCTCTCCAGATTTAACTAAGACGACATCAAACTGTCGAATATAATACTCGGAGGCCATTTTTGTGTGAAACGAAACATATTGGACTTGTTCCTCTATAACTCATACCGGCCTAAACCGTAAGGAAGCCACCGCCGAAAATTTCGCCGCTGACGCATAATATTGGAAAAGGCTTTAGAATACCAATATTTGTCCGAGCCATCAGGTTCATCGTAATTCACATTTTTTCATCGGAAAATATAACTCCTCAGCCAAAAATCGGTATTTTTCAGCGTATTTAAAAAATGCGTGTCTTGGAATGAAACCAAGTTTTGCATACTTTTTGTCATATGACAGTTTCAAGTCACGTTTCGTTATTTGTTGAAAACGGCGCAAGCCTACTCCCAATCTCAATTCAGCATTAACTTCCTTATCCATGAAGATTTCTTTAACAGCAATCTTTTTGATCTCCCTTTTGGCGCTGTTAATGATCAGCGGTGTACTTCCTGTTACCATATTGACCACCCTATTTGATAGAATTCTCAATGCCACAGCTAGATCATTTCAATCGTCTCGAAATTTTCGTATTGGACAGCCCTTCATTTTGATAATCTTAAATTTTATCCCTCTTCTTCTTTACTTAGCCATTTTCCACCAAACATTCTATAAGTACACGCAAAAAAAAAACCTTTACTGCTCGGTTGCCGCAACAATACTTTGATTGGTTTGTATTAATTTATTAATCGCAACCATTCATGTTGTGCTCCCAAATAAACTCGTATATCGCAAATGTGTATCATGTTGTTGCAAACGAGTTCTCGTTTGCATCTAACGCGTACAAAATTACATTTGCTGCAAATTTAAAAACTTATCCATTTTTTTAATGAGAGCACAGAGTACGAAGAACAAACGCATGCACTTAAAAGTGATCACACACACTTAATTAAGCTTATATTTCTCACAACTCGTTTACTGGAAACGTTTTTTAGTTCACGCTAACGTTTGTTTTACTTTGCAGTAACTACAAACTCGGTTACATCTTTTCAACTTATATTACTCATAACTCGTTTACTTCAAACACTTTTCGGTTCTCCCAAACGAAATGACATTAATGGCTTAACAGAAGTTCGTTTCTCCCAACTACAGTCCCCAAATGAACTTCAGTTATCTGAGATTTCGTTTGGGAGGAACGAGTTTTTTCTTTGCGTGTATATAAATTGATTTATTTAATTTGACCTACGCACATAGGAGTATATCACATGTAAAACCGGACAAAATTGAAAATAGTGATGTTAATCCTATTGCACCCAAAATACCTTTTTTTCACCTACGATAACCGTTTTATCAAAAAGCAGACCCTCAACTCCCCCGCACATGTACCACAACATCAGTCGGAACCCAGTCATCGTACTGTACGCGTGTCTTTATTCTCGGCGCTCTCGTTTATGTTTATCAGTTTTCTATGCTAAAATGGCTTCGTGTAGCAAACAACAGGAGATAAACTATTCGGACATGGATATAGAAGGTAAGTACTATATACTGAAGTATATTTTATTATGTTTCTTCCAAATTCTCTACTTGTATAGCCATAAATATACCGCGGCACTTTTTGACGCGTTTTTTTTTTTAAAGAAATTTGAAATACATTAGTGTTTTTGTTTATGTGTCGCGTCGCGCCTTGTCGCCTTAAACTTTTTATGTGGCCATAAAATGTAGACTCTAAGGAAGTAGAAACATGAATAAAAAGTCCCCCCAACGTACCCCATATTTTTTTATAGTACTTCAAACTGTCTGGGGAAGATTATAATTATATTGACAAAGCCAATTTTTTTTGTTTTCTTTTGTCATAGATCCTTCGGAAAGAGTGAAAAAATCACCAGAATGGAGCTTTATAATATTATTAAAGAGTTCAAAGGAAAGATGATTGAAGAAAAATTTTCGTTGTTGGAAGAAAGACTTGCGCAACTAACTTCATGTCCGCCCGAAGAAACAAGTGTTCTTACCCGTTCTTTGAAATATTTCAAGACCAGTTTCAAAGATAGGTGGTCGGCAGCCCGTAATACTGATAAGAGACTCGTAGGAAAGAATATGGAATGGCTTAATGTATCACTGGAACTACCTGCTTGTGAGAGAGAATTGTGTGATCGAAGCAAGCGTCGAAGAACAAAAGAATTACGAGACCGGGTACCTGTTGCGGAATTGACGTACGCTGCAAGCGTGAGTCAATATACTTCGAGAAATGTTGATGCGTCTAAATTATAAAAGAAATTACGTCAACGCCAACGAATTCTGACAGTTACCGCGACGAAGATGATGAGGACCAAATCACCCTTTTTAAATAAATGCCTTATTATAATGAATTATTGACTTTTATTTCATAAAATAGCAAAATAAAATATAAAATAATTTTGTCCGGTTTTACATGTAAAATACTCCTATGTGCTACGTTAATTTTAAAACTACAAAATAACCAACAAAGAAAACTCAATGTGTGTGAAGATAAATTCGAATTTAACTAGCAGTGACACAAACCAATTATGTTAACAGGGGTCTGTAATTACATTAACAGAACTATGTAAGATAGGTAAATTTTGGAAAGGTTATAGAAATTACCGATTTTCTCGCGATGAGACAAATATTTATAACCAAAAGTTATACATTTTATAGCAAAGACTTATTAAAGGACGTATCAGAACTTCAAACAACGTTATTCTTTGCCAGGGTGAAAAATATGAGGGTTTCTTACATAGAAAATCTTGGGAAGATTTTGGGGCCATAGCGCCTAACTGGGAAGAGTTTAGTGATTGGCACTAGTATCAAATTAAAGCTATTGACATCTATTTTCATTATTTAATACCCTCATTTCCGAAAAAACCTCCAGAATATCAAATTCGACGAAGAATTTAAGAAATTGGTGTTTCGGACGGACAAGATGCGTCCATGGTGGCCACCAGGAAAAATTTTAGTGATTGGGACTAGTATCAAATTAAAGCTATTGACATCTATTTTCATTATTTAATACCCTCATTTCCGAAAAAACCTCCAGAATATCAAATTCGACGAAGAATTTAAGAAATTGGTGTTTCGGACGGACAAGATGCGTCCATGGTGGCCACCAGGAAAAAGTTTAGTGATTGGGACTAGTATCAAATTAAAGCTATTGACATCTATTTTCATTATTTAATACCCTCATTTCCGAAAAAACCTCCAGAATATCAAATTCGACGAAGAATTTAAGAAATTGGTGTTTCGGACGGACAAGATGCGTCCATGGTGGCCACCAGGAAAAATTTTAGTGATTGGGACTAGTATCAAATTAAAGCTATTGACATCTATTTTCATTATTTAATACCCTCATTTCCGAAAAAACCTCCAGAATATCAAATTCGACGAAGAATTTAAGAAATTGGTGTTTCGGACGGACAAGATGCGTCCATGGTGGCCACCAGGAAAAAGTTTAGTGATTGGGACTAGTATCAAATTAAAGCTATTGACATCTATTTTCATTATTTAATACCCTCATTTCCGAAAAAACCTCTAGAATATCAAATTCGACGAAGAATTTAAGAAATTGGTGTTTCGGACGGACAAGATGCGTCCATGGTGGCCACCAGGAAAAAGTTTAGTGATTGTGACTAGTATCAAATTAAAGCTATTGACATCTATTTTCATTATTTAATACCCTCATATCCGAAAAAACCTCCAGAATATCAAATTTGACGAAGAATTTAAGAAATTGGTGTTTCGGACGGACAAGATGCGTCAATGGTGGCCACCAGGACAAAGTTTGAAGTTTAGTGAAAATAGATATCAATAGCTTTAGTTTCATACGTTGTTGTCATTATTCACGGCGGATCCAAGGTAGACAAATTAATCTACTACTTCAAAATTAAATCGGTTGTCAACGTTCAAGTGCGGACCAAGTCGAGAGGTTTCTCTAGTCATTGACACCATCAATTTTGTCTTGCCCTCATTAACAGTAAGACCCACCTTCGCTGATTCCTTTTCGATTCTTGAAAATACTGCAGTAACCGCTCGCAAATTTCGCCCAATGATGTCTATGTCGTCAGCATACGCCAGCAACATATCGCTTTTCGTGTTAATGGTCTTGTTCGTATTTACTGCAGCCTTTCTCATTATTATCTCCATTAAGATGTTGAAGAGATTGCACGAAAGTGTGTCGAATGGTCTCAGTCCTAGCTTGGTACTGAATGGTTCAGTGAGGTCTTTCCCCACTTTCACTGCTGATTTGGTGTTGGTCAGCGTAATTCTACAGAGGCGGATCAGTTTTGCCGGAATACCAAGTTCAGACATAGCTTCGTACAGTTTTCCCCGTATGGGGCTATCGAAGACAACTTTGTTATCGACAAAAAGGTGGTATGTATCGATTTGCTTTTCGTGGGTATTTTCCAAGGATTTGGCGTACCGTGTATATTTGGTCAGTCGTGGACTTGGCTGGTTTAAAACCACACTGATAAGATCCAATCAGGTTTTCAATAATTGGCTTTAGTCTTTCACATAATACGCTCGACAAGACCTTATACGCGATGGATAAAAGACTGATACCGCGATAGTTGGAACAGACACACGGATCACCCTTTTGACGTAGAATACGTCTTACCTTACGGTATGAGGAGTCATGTCAGGTTTTTATTGTTGTAATCTTTATTTCATTGAATTTGAGGAAACGGCTAGATGAATTTTTTTAAATTTTTTTTTGTAGGTAAATGAAGATGTTATCTTTCGTTTGATATACATTTCATATTGGTTGATATATTTCTAGTATTTTAATTTCTCAAATGAAAATTGTTTAAACACATACACTCAAACATATGTGTGGTGTTTGGTTGAGTGTTTTTGGTTGCTCAACATTGCTTAGGAACATGTATCTAGTAAAAAGTGAAACGAACAGCAAGCTAATGTTGCTTGGCAACATGTATCTAGTAAAAAGTGAAACAAACAGTAAGCTAACGTAATAAAGCTTTTTTGCGAAAGCTTCAATAAAGCTGTTGTAACATTAATTTTGAATTGTAAAGCGTAAAGCTTTCACACAACGCTCGAATGCTAATGCGAAGACTCGATAAGGTAAACCTTTTTTAATATTAGGGCGGCCCTCTCAACATTCGCAGAACTTATTTCAATAAAAATATTAATTAAAATACATAAATTAAATTAAGTTTAAAAAAATTGAACATAATATTTTTTTTTAAACGGACTTGAATCAAATGCCGTTGGTAAATACAAAAATTACGGCAGACAGTTGTCCGAGGCCTTCGGCCACGGACTGTCCCTGCAGGCTGTGTCAGAGACACGGCCATTAAGTTTAACGTAGAATACGCCATCCGATAAGACAGAAAACATATCTGCTGATCTTCAGTGGAAGAATCGGAGTGGAGTAGTGCTGAAAAGTGGTATCCCCACATTTTGAGCATACACTGCTTCTCAGTCACCAGATTCCCATTCTCGTCCTTGCAGGAGGGCAGCCCATAGGCTTACATAGTTCTGTTAGCGTAATTACAGAGCTCTGTTAACATAATTGGTTTGTGTCTCTGCTAGTTAAATTCGAATTTATCTTCACATACATATTTTTTGCTGGGGTAAGTACCAAATCTCCTCTTCGTATCTGTAATGGTTCATGCGATATGACCACTTCATATGTAAGGCTGTGTGGGCAGTCCCAAAAGTTTTTAAAAATGGGCGTGGCTCCGCCCAAACGTATTTTTCCTTGTACAACCAACATATGTACCAAACCTATTTTCGTACCTCTAATGGCTCTTGAGATATAGCCATTTCAAATTTCGAGCTGTGTGGACAGTTCCACACCCATTTTACCGCCTTGCAGTGCGACTTTCCAAAAATCCTATCAATGGCGCGTCTACGTCATTAAAGGAACCTACATGCCAAATTTCAAGGTTCTAGATTTAGCCGTTTTGGTCTGGGGAGTGATCTGTCAGTCAGTCAGTGCGTCAGTAACGGAGGCCTTTAGTATACATTAGACCGACTCACATTGCATGGTGGGGGGAAAGGAATTTCTCAAAATAGTGGGTGATTAGCGTTAAGATTCCGTGAACTGGATCGTTTTTTAAAAAAGGTTTATTTTCTGATTTAAATGTCAGATTGGAGAAATTCTAAATATTAAAAATTTGGTCCAGATCACCTCGAAAAATGTATTACAAAATAAAAAAGTATATCTATGCAATAATGATGTCCTTGTCAAAGGAAACCATTTGATACTCATTGTGCGCTGATTAGAACGCATTGGTCCCACCACATTTAATTTTTTGGTCAGATTTTCTTAACTCAACCAAAGATTAAAATATGTCAATCTGACATTGAAGTCAGACAAATTTCTGCACTAAAAATAGTATTTTTTGCAGAATATCCGCTGAAAAAAGGATGTGTCAGGACATGCTTTGGTATGTTGTTATACCGTTGGAAGCGCCTTCATATGATACCAATATTGTATACATAGTTAAAGCACAAAATTCTTTGAAAATCTAAAAAAAAACCTTTTCAAAAATGGTTCAGTTCACGAGATTTTACTGCTAGTAGATGCGAACTATTTTGGGAATCATCATAAAAAAACCAACGTACATTTTGACGGGTGGACAAAAGGAACTATTTTTTGTAAGTCGTTCTAATGTACATATACATACAATTATTACACATTACAAGGAAACATAAATTTAAAAAAACAACCTGTGCAAAGTTCGTGAATTCCCTTGATAGCTTGGAGTAGAGTTTCTCACAACACCTACTTACTTATTGCGCCTTATATGCCACTGCCCGCTGAGCAGGGCGTACAGTTTTACACCGAACCCAATTAATGATAATTTGTTTTTTTTTTATTTAATACACTAACAAAAATATTACTCTAATGCACGTAAGTTAAACACTAATTCTTAAAATAAAAGCGAATCATCTGCTTAGCTTTTATCAGGGACATCTTCAATAAAGTATGTGGCCGGTACATAAGCGAATATTTTCTTAAAGCGATTAATCATACCACTTTGTATGCCACTACTGATAGCCGGCCTTAGGGCGTCGTATAAGTCACGCCAATTCTGATTGAAAACAGCATTCGTGCTATCCTCCAATTCCTTTTGTCCATTAAAGAGATTATCCAGTTGTATATGGAAGCCGCCAATCTTCGTAAACTCTAGACGTAGTTTGTCGACATCCTGGAAGATGTGACCATGTTCATCACGTCGTTTGTGGCGTATTGCGATCGAAAGTTCAGAATCATCTAAAGTTTAGTGTGTAATTTAATTGACATGATATACAATTAATATTAGAACTTTTACCAGCTTCCATGCCAGCGTGCCCATTTCCATTCAAGGCCAGGTTTAAAATGTGTCCCTTTATGGCATAGTGGGAGTTGATGACCAATTTAGGAGCAGCATACCGCAGTCTCGTTATCTTCTTCTCAGGGTCATAACTTAAAGACAAAACAAAAATGCAATTTTAAGTTTAACCAATGCTTATGGTGGACTAACCATTGCCATTCAAGGCCAAGTTTGAAATATGTCTCTACAGACTCGATGCCCAATTTAGGAACAGACTATTTCAATTTCATGATCAGATTGCGAGAGTCAATACTGACGACGAAATAATCATAATGGACTTCCGCTATTTTGGTAGCCGAAATTCGAATTTTAAAAAAAAACTTCGATTTGGATTGAATCTAGGTCGTTTACACGATTAGATGTCAGGTAAAGTAGGTAAGTTCTAATTTGTATAACAGATTAATTTTCATATTTTTTTTGCTGTAGCCTTACCTGGCTTCTACTACTTTCATTTTACTTATTCCCACTGCAACCATGTCGGTCATATCAACATTTATTTGGGCCACGGGATTATTGTTGTCTTGGAGAACGGAAACACGTTTAATATGCCAAGGATCTATGGAACCGACACTTTTCAAGCCAGGGACACCTTTTCAAGAATGAAGCCAAGCGGTTAGGACACAAATCAGACAACTTTTGACCAATTTGGCCATAGTATGAGCTTACCATCTTTCCATTCGCTAAAAACAGCCTGGAAGTTTTTGGCATAACAAAGTTGGAAATTAGGATCCGTTTGTTTGCAGGGAGTTAAATAGGGCGCTGTGTGGTGGACGAAATTGTCAGTTTAGTAAATTATTTAATCCTTAGTGTCAACGAAAGTTGTTGCTACTTACGCAACTCGGCAAGAAACTTTTCATCAGCAAGCACCACGGCCGCATTTAATAAAGACACCAATATTCCCAACTGTATTTTACATTTCATTGTGCAAATTTCGATATATACGTATATTAATCTTTGGAGAGCTAAACGTCGTTTCTACACCAAAGTGTCTCTGGTAACTGATCTCTACTACAGTTTTAGTTTAGAATAAGTAAATATAAATGTCACGGTCTGGAGAATTAATTTAAAAGGCGTTTAACTAGATACGTAGTAGGTGGCTCAACTTGTACACAAAACGGGCTGTTCGCTTTTATTTTTTTTCTGGTTGCATTAGAATCACCCAAAATCTAAGTGACACCGAATTTATTGAATATTTAAAAAATGATTACTAGTTAATAGCACTAGAAATTGCACTTATGTGATTTTTGATAAAACCGCAATTTCCATAACACGTTTGTGATTCTGCATCGGAGTTTGTGTTAATATTTGTACCAACCTTGAATGATATTCGACTTTCGATAGACCAAGTTTTTTGCTACGAAATTTAAAATGTATACAATGCATTGCACAGTGTTCCAGAACGAATTTAAATAAATTTGTTGGTGTTACTCTAATCTGTGGGAAGGAACTGTGTCTAGTGTGTCCAACCCTGGCAATCGTACAATTGTACTTTGTTTCATACAATGTAATCCAGTAATGAAATCCCACGATGAAATTGATACACTAAGCAATTATAACTGTTTTTCATAAAGTTGTCTAATTTGTATGGAAGAATTTGTTTTTTTCAAAAAATTGACAGAGAAAATTTCTAAACTAAAAAATGGTGCGTCCAAACGCAATTGTTGTTTAAAGTGTTTACCACCATAGGAGGCCTTAACCAATGGATGTCTTTAACACGGAATGCCATTTTTAAAAAAAAAAATCTCAATCATTATCCGGTTGAAGATAATTTTGTCCCCTTTAAATATAATGTTTAATGCAAAATAATTATAAAGATGGAGTGAAATTGATTACATCGGTGGATGGTTGGGATGCAAATTCAACCCCACCCCACCCTATTTCGATGCCCACCAATGCATCTCCTCCGCTCCCTTCTCCACTAGTATTTAGGTAAACCATCACACATTATAGGGATAAACAATTCTCAAATTAACGAGAATTGTTTCAACAAAATCTACTAGTGCGAAAGCATCCAAAACAATACTCTACCGAAATCATCAGTATACTCAGGGGGTTTCTATGGCACAGCTGATCGAAAAGATACTAGGGAAATGATGTAGAATGAGAGACCAAAGAAGACATACTGATTATAGACCATGCAGCAAACTAAGTTTAAAAGTGACAGCTAAATTAAGTTGGCCGTCGGTGGTGCAATGGTAGTGTGCGCGGCTCTTATGCATGAGATTCTGGGTTCGATCCCTGCTCTGACCACCTTAAAATTTCTTTCGGCGGCGGTCACCTCGCTTAGTGACGGCGACACTATCGAGTATTAAGCCATGAAAAAGCTTCTCAAAATACCGTTCGGAACCGGTATAAAACTGTAGGTCCCAAACAATGAGTGTAAAAACTAGAACTTACACAGCTCACTGTTTGTGAGAAGCTCTCCCTAATCCCAACATGGGATGTAACGGGAAACCATTTATTTATTAATTTTATTAAATTAAGTTTGATCAGAGGGTTTCTATGGCGCAGCTGATCGAAAAGATACTAGGTAAATGATGTAGAATGTGAGACCAAAGAAAACATACAGATTAGAGACCATGCAGCAAACTAAGGCCCTCCGCACACGGGTCGTATCGTTATCGTACCGTATACAACGCAACTTACGAGAGCCATACGATTTGCTGTTGCACACATGTGTTAAAAGGGAGACCCGCAAACGAGTCGTATGATACGCGTAATCGTCGCAACATGTGTGCGGTATGCCGACTCTCTTCAAGCAGTGTCGTACGGCTATCGTCGTGTACGATTATACGTTTGCAGTATGTTTGCCATTTTTAAAAGAAGCACATACATGTGCTAAAATGTCAGACGAAATTATCCAATTCATAAATTTGATAGACGAAAAACAATGAATGCAGTAAATAATATAAATAAATAAAAATAGTAATATAAATTAAATAAATAAAAATAATAAGAATAATAATAATTCGTCTTCATCACTTGACATAAAAAAAAAATAATAATAAATAAATTAAATAAATAATATGAATAAAAATAACAATATAAATAAATAATATAAATATAAGTTAAATAAATAAAAATAATAAATATAAAATAAAAATAATTCGTCTTCATTACTTGGCATATTGGCGCGTTGTGTTTTGACGATTGAAAGTTTCATCGTATGCGCTTCCAGAGCCGTATCGTCATCGTAGCTCCACGGCAAAATAATGTCGTGACGATGACGCTACGATAACGATACGACCCGTGTGCGGAGGGCCTAAGTTTAAAATTGTTTGATTGATACTAATGAGAGTTAGATTGTGTTTTATGCTATTTGCATCGAACGAGAATACACATTCCCTTTTATTTCTGTCCGTATTACGACAACCAAAGAGTAAATTACCAAAGCAACTCGAACTCGATGAAATTGCCTACTACCTCGACGTCATGAAGAGGCATCGAAGGGAGTAATGGAGGCTCTTTAGTATTGCTCTGTGCATGAACTTGAAGGTTGTCATAAAATGTGTCTTTTGTTTGTGCAGAGCATAGAGAAATATGCAATAGTTTACAATCCCTCTCTTTAAGTTCTCGCGATGACGACGAGGTAGTAGACCATTTCATCGAGTTCGAGTTGCTGCTGAATTTTACTCTGCGGTTGGGCATTAAACGGACATAAATTAAATGGAATGCGTATTTTCGTTGGATGCAACCAACATAAAACATAATGTAGCTGTCATTAGTATCAATCAAACTTACATTTATATTGCTTCTCTATCATTTTATGTTCTCTATCATTTTCCTAGTACATAGTCGATCAGCTGTGTCACGGATACCCCCTGTGCAGAGTCAATGTAGTTGCAATTGCTAATAATTTATCTTAGAGCAACTCACATTGTTTACGAGCAGTTATGCCAACTCTGCAGGAACGAAACGCGCCGTCGAACTACCAAAAAATGCTCAAACGCGCCATATAACGAAAACAACTAGAAAAATTGCGAAAGTGCTAGAACGCGCTTAATAATTAATTCATTTTTCAGACAATAGAGACAAATCAACATTGCAAGATACAGCGCCGAGCAATACGTGCGAATAATAAAACTTTATTATCAAAATGGGTGATTCCCTTGTGGCGACGACACCCACTTTGAATCAACCGGTACATAAACAAACATTCCCGGATTTGGGACGCTACCAGTCATTACCAATTGACAATGCACACACAGAATGCCATTGTTTGGTCTGGATTGTGGTCCGGAGGCATCATCGCTTAATACTTCTTCGAAGACGATGATGGCATTACTGTCACCGTCAAATGAGAGCGATACTTATCACGACATACATACAATAGGCGTTCTGCGCGACCGATTTTAGGGTTATCTCAAGCAGAGGCGACGTGATATGGCCACAAACTTCGTACATTTTAGAAGTTAGACTTTTTGTTGTAAGTCACAGATCTATGACAATAATCCAGAATTCAGCTTGATCTATGCGCCAGTTATCGAAAATTTTAACTCTCGGTTTCGCGGCAACCACCGAAGCCCCGCCGATCATTTGAACGAGGGTATATTCGTTGATATCTAACGCGCAACTTGTTTTTATAAATCTTTAACTCTACCTTTTGGAAAATACTTTCAGATGGTCAAGTGGAGAAGACGATGTTTGGAGTGCAGATTTTATGGAACCAGCATTGTCTGACATTTTTGTTTTCTCTTGCATCTATAGGATCAAAAGTGGATTCTACTTCCCATACCTTGCGATATTTTTGGGCGATAGCCAATACAAAAATAGAAGCCAATACAGCCAATACAAAAATTAATATATTTTTGAAAATACTTCCCCCGTCAATCACAGTAATGCATAAAAATACAATAAAAAATAACATTCTTTAGCAAAATCGGGATTACATTCACAAAAATTTACCACAATTTTGAATAAACGTCAATGAGAATTATGGGAAACTTCAATGAAACTGACAGTAGTATAGGACAGCACCTAGTGAACAAAGTTGGAAATGGTCGCGCTATATCCATTATTTCTTTTATCTATGCTGTTCACAACTTCTTCTCTATGTAGGTTTTCATTGAAAATCAATACATAGATGTTGTTGTTTCAAAATAGAAACAACGATTGCCATGAGATTGGCATTGTAGTGTACCGTCTTCGTATTATTTCCGATGTTCTTTTAATTTTCTCGATCTTTAAAGGTTGAAAATTCTCAATCATTATGCGGTGCAAGATAATTTTTTTCTCATCAAAAATAATTTTTAACAGAAAGAGTTTGTAAAGAATGAGTAAAATTGATTATCTAGGTGGATGGTTGGGAATATAGCTATTTCGATGCGCACCAAGGCATCTCATCAGCTCCCTTCTTCACAAGTATTTAGGCATACCAGTACACATTATAGCTATAAACAATGCTTAAAAAACTGAGAGATTCATTCCCATTCAAATTTGGTTTGTGGGGTTATAGCAGGGGTTTTCGATGCCACAGCTAGCTCATCGCCTATGAAGTTAAAAAATCTTTCAAAAGAAAGTGGATGCAGGAAAGAGCGATCGTCAAACTAGGTTTAAATTATGTTTGATTGATACTAAACATCTGCATGAATACTAAAAACCCCCCCATGAGGCACTCACTAACAGTCTCGGCAGTCAATTCACTCAATTCACCTTTAATGAGTACCGATGAGTGAAAGCAAAAGAGACTCGAGTTTGTTAAAGCATGAACTTCTTCGAATTCGTCTAACTTGTAGCAGTGTTGCCGGTTTAGGTTCTTTTTTGCACTTTTCTTCTTTTCATCTTCTGCACTTTTTTTCTAGAAAAAACATGCTTTTGCTAACTTTTGACTTTTCTTGCCTAATTTTTAGCATTTTTTGTCGATAAATTGCATTTTTTCTATATCGTATGGCTGTTTTTCGAAATTGAACTCTGATTATTTTCAACCACGAATTATCCTTTACTGCAAAAGTATGTTGGTCTAGACTTTTATTAGCAATTTCTTAAAATTTGATGTACGGTGAACATGACTCTAAAAAACAAAAATAAATTTGAATTTTCCTCTAAGTAAATTACTGCTAAAAATCGAAAAGACGGTTCAGCCGTCTCATTATTTTAATAAGTTTAAGAAACGGAAACAGCTTTCATTAAAGCGTTTAACTTGGTTAATCGCTCAGCTTTTGTATGCGAGGGCGTAGTGACCTCGCCAAATTTTTATCTAGTTAAGTACAAATTTACTGATTAATCAATTCCAGTCTACATGCTGACAGTTTCGACAACGGTATGAGACTCACTGACTTTGTGCGGCAAAAAACATGGTCGATAGTGGCACAAAATTTCAGCATTAAGACATTCACAAGGCTTCTTGGATATTCCATAATTAAAGAACCAAATTGATCCCTTGGTACCACTCATCCAGTTTAATGGATGTATGAGTGATCACAGGAGCTAATATCCATTCTGATAACTACCTGGTAGCAGCAAAGGTTCGCACAAGATTAAGTAGCGAAAATTGTGAGAAACCGGACGCAGAGAAAGCTAGACATCGGAAAGCTGCAATTACCAGATGTAGCCAGAGCCTACTCAAGGAAACGCTCGCAAATTTTGGCACAGAGCCCAGCCCTCCCGATGACGTCCTGAAGCGCAGCGGAAACCCATATCCGACCCTACAGAAACTAACGCTGCAACGGTATTTGGTTTTGCAAAACCGCTTCGCAACAAACCTTGGTACGATGAAGACTGTCGCATAGCAAATTATGAAAAGAACTCTGCACGTATGTTTCACGCAATTGTAACGCAAGCTGTGACTGAGCGGTAACCTTGGTACGATGAAGACTGTCGCATAGTAAATGATGAAAAGAACTCTGCACGTATGTTTCACGCAATTGTAACGCAAGCTGTGACTGAGCGGTATAAGACAAAGAAAAGAGGTAAACCGTCTCTTTATGCGTAAGAAACGGCAGTGGAGAAAACGCGAGAGTGAGAAAATTGAGACATACAGAAGGAAGAACGAAGCCCGAAAATTATATCAAAAAGTCAAAAGCCCTTTCTGTAAAGACGGACAGAAATCTAATTGCAAATGTGTACAGCCTGTTGGGAATATGGAGATATCATATCTCCGCGATACTGGTACCTGAGATATCCAATGACGATGGGAAAATCGATCATAGTTTGGACAACGACGTCGATTGCAGGCGGCTAACCAAGCGCAGACAAACATTTTTTTTGTGTATGCGGTTTTCCATTTTAGCAGTTTTTGTTTGCAAATTGCAAATTTTTTGGCATTTTTTTGACAGGTTCCGGCAACACTGCTCAGCACAACCCGAACGCATTGAATTCGTTTGCTACGGTATGAATTTGTGTTGTAAATAACAACGTTGGCGCGAGTGAGGCCAGTACTTGTACGAAGTAGTGGTGAGATTAATTTTTTTATTAAATGTATTCGAATTATAGCAAAACATCCACCTATCCCAATTATTCGATGAAATCTTACAAAAGAATTTTTTAACGTAGAATACGTTATACGGTAAGGTAGGGGTGTTGATCTGGAGCACAAAATTTTGAGAAAATGTTTGTCAACTTTCACCCACTTTTACTTAAATATTAAAACATATTTTAGCAATTTTTATATGTTACTCAGTTTTGGTAATATGTTTTGTTTCGAATTACATTAAAAAAATTATATGTCTATATATAAAAGTTTTATGTAGTTAAGGAAATAAATATTTAAGAGCATGATATTTTAGACTTTTTTTGTACATGCCGCTGTTGTTTTTGTTGTTGTTGTGAAATCAAATGATTTTGGCTTTGCTGGGCTTTGTTTATTTATCGAGCAGCGTGTAAATGTGTGTGTGTGTACATTTCGTTTTGTTGGATCGGTCGGTTATTAGTTCGTTTGGAAGGGAACATAAAATGAAGGGAGGGGAGCGTGGACACTTGTGTGTGCTTGAAAGTTTACAGATCTTTGCTGTCGTTTGTTTACTTCTGCGAGCAGCGTGTAAATGTGTGTGTATGTACATTAATACAAAGGATTGGCGATGTATACGCTAACGTATTCTACGTCTGACCTATGCGCCCGTGTTATCTAACACAGGCTTGTTATTTTTTTTTTTAAATTCTTTATATTAACTTGTATTCTCTGTCTGCGCGTCTGAAAAACTTTGGATAGATTTTTAACCCTTTTCCCGTGATCCAATCAAAAATATCTCAAATCGTTGAAAATAATTTTTATTACTACATTATTATTAAATAAATGAATATATATTATTACATTATTTTTCCAACATGACGGGTCCGCCAATTAACTTTTTTTTTTGAAAATGCTATAAAAAAAAATACTGAATATCTTCTCAAATTATTTTTTTTTTGAAAGTACAATCCTTCCGGTTAATAATGGAAAATATTTCCATTCAAATGGATGCCTCGGCTGGCCATGCAGTAGCCTACCCGATGGGTCCAATTTTTAAGCACATTATTGATTGTGTGCAGCTGTATTTCACCAATGGCTTCACGAATATTGTCCTTTAAAGCGTCAATTGTCTCTGGCTTGTCGGCGTAACACTTGTCTTTGAGGACACCCCACAAATAATAGTCCAACGGTGTCAAATCGCAGCTCCGAGGTGGCCAAACGACATCAGCTCTGCGGCTGATAATGCGGTCTTCAAAAACAGGGCGCAAAACATCGAGTGTAGCTTCGGCTGTGTGGCACGTAGCGCCGTCCTGTGTTGTCAATATCCTCCTCTTCAATTTTTGTGAACAAAAATTCGTTCAACATGGCCCGATAACGATCGCCATTGACAGTAACGACCACTCCTTGCTCATTTTCGAAGAAAAATGGGCCAATTATGCCTCTGGACCAAAATTCGCACCAAACAGTGACTCGTTTTGGGCGAATCGGCTTTTCAATGTATGCGTGCGGGTTTTCTGTGCCCCAAATGCGACAATTTTGCTTGTTTACATTCCCGCCAAGATCAAAATGAGCTTCATCTAAAAAGATGATTTTTTTTTGCAAAATCGGCATCTTCTGTAAGTCGATCGCAGGCCCATTTTCCCGATATTTCCCAGCGTTGTTCAAGCGTATACACAACCATATTCGTTCAGCGGAAGGACAAAACTAATTATCTGCCAAATCAGACATGAGCTAAGTGTTACCATTCACGAAATAAGCACTAGTTGAAAAAAAAGTTAGATGGCGGACCCTTTATTAAAAAATGCTTAACACAATTTGGAAAGGCACTAGCTCAGTGCTTTTTTCCAATAAGGCGGTAAAATATGTATTTAACGTTTTAAAATTTCAAAATGCACTAGATTTAGTGCCAAAAGCACCGAGTTGGCATCATGCCCTGTACAGCACAACTTCAATGGCTGTATGAGTTCATTCGAATTAGGCTTGTGTCGAACTCGTTCACTAGTTCTCGAACTCGTTCATTTAAGGTGCCCGGTCGTAACAATAACGAACATACTCGCCGTATCGAACATGAGCATTATGTTCATGACGGTGATGTCTGGTCACCCTAAATGAACTAGGTAGTTCATGAACTACCCAACTCTAATTCGAATTCACATCTGAATTCATGAATGATTTTTGAATTCGAATGTACTCATGCTCAAGTCGCTACAAGCAACTCAAAAAAAAACAAACAACAAAGCATAACTACCTACATGCAAAACTGTCAATTTAGTGGTGGCCATACATGACTATAATGAATGACAATGACTCATCGGTCTCATTGCAAGTGGCCCTTATCTTTGTTGTTCGATCTGTTGTTGAATGTGAGTGAGTTCGAGTTCGAACGTTTTATGAGACGAATAAATACAATCTTCGTCTTCGCGAAGCACAACCAAGTACAACACAACTTCAGTGGCTGAATTCATTATACCCCTTTCACACTCGGCAAGTTACTTGCGCAAGTCAGTTTTTCAACTTTCCGAGTACAAGCAAGTCTGTACTCAAAATTTATTCCCCTATCCCGACCTTACCTCTGTCATCAACAAACCAAGACTTGGCAAGAGACTTGCGCAAGTAACTTGCCGAGTGTGAAATGGGTCTTATAATTCATACAAAGGTCTTTTTGATTCATGAATTCAGATGCGAATTCGTTGTGCGAATGGACTCATGCATATGTTTAATTGATACTAATGTCGTTAAAATTGTGGTTGAATGATACTAATAGCTTTTAAATTATGTTTGATTGATGATAATGACTTTTAAATTATGTTTGACGCTAGTTTTGTCGTCTGCAATTCCAACTCGATGAAATTCCAACTTGCAACGTGACATACAGTCAAAGCTTTAACGATGTATGTGTATTACTGGCATACAGTATCTTTTTACGAGGAACATTTTTCTCAAACATACTAAACCAAAATTTCTAAAATTTTCAGTACTTTTAATGAATATAATTAGTTTTTGTCGATTTATTAACAGCAAGAGAGTGAGGAGAGGGGTAAAATCTTTTCTAAGGGTCCTCTACATTTCTCACTTAGAGTTAAACATTAGTTCGGAAGCGTTCTGCCTCTAATTCAGTCTCAAATATCTTAGCGCTTTTGACTTCCCAGCAAACTTCGTGGTCAAATATATCAAAATTTTGACGTGATAGAGAAAAACGGCAAATTCTATATCAAAATTATGCTAACTGGGTTTGTTTCACTCAATTCAGATTTTGAAAGTTGAGAAATCACACGCAGTGTAATGGATCTCAACTAGAGTTTTGGTTTACAATTAGTATTAATATTATGGTCTGGAAAAATACCTTAAAAGGCTGATAACTAGATATGTTGTAGGTAGTTCAACTTGTACTTGAAGTGGGGCACAAAATGGTCTGTGTGATCTATTCGAATTTCTTTTCTGGCGGCACTGGAATCACCTACAATCTAATTGAAAGCGAAATTATTGAATATTTAAAAACTGTTGCTACTTTTTTATATGCAATATGAATGCAAATTACACTTATCTAACTGAAGTTGTGTAGTAGAACCGGAATTCCCACAACATCTTTGGGACTCTGTCTGCATCGGATTTTTAATTAATATTTGTTCCAATTGTTTTAATTGCATTCGGCTTCCAACTTATATAGCTAGACCAATCAATTTGCTTTGAAATTTATAATGTATAGGAATGAGCGAATTAAAATACATTTTGGGTGTTACTCAAATGTGAAGCAGGAAGCTGTATCGCAAAGAAGACAATGAGACTAAAACGTGTCAAACCAATGTTCGCTTTAAAATCAGATATAAAATGTCAACATTTTGTTTGCGAAACAGTTTCTTACTTTTTCATAAAATTGCAAATGTTCAAGAATTTAATGGAATTTGATGTATAGATGCTTGCTCCCGGCATTAACATAACCATAGCGAACAATTGATACATGTATCAACTTAAAACTAACTTAGTAAAAACGAATAAAAACAAATTAAAAGTAATACGAGTAAAAAAAACAATATATTCCCCCCTATTTGCGTCAAGACTGGCAACTAGATACAATGTCTGTGCCAGGGAAGAATCAAAAGAAACCCAAACGATGACAGCTAATAAGAATTTCAACCCGTTTCGTCATCCTCAATATTGCTCACCACCGCATTTCCATGAAGTGGTACACTATCAATTAATCTTTTTAGATTGCTCAAGCTATATTCAGCTAAAGGCTGAATATTCGAATATCGCTTCGTGGCGTGCTCAAAATGTTTACCAGTTCCAAGTCTAAGGACCTTGCGTTCCATAATTTCCAACTGACTCATAACGGTCGGAGAAATTGTAAAGTCGAATGCAAGTCTTATACAATAGAAGCTTCGTCCGTACGGGAAGACTTTTGCTGTGAAATTACCTGCCAAATGACCCCTTAATTTTGTACGCCTTTTCTAAAAATGTTCTCGCATTCTCATTAAATTTGATGAGTCTATTAAAGTGCACACCGAGATATTTAGTTCTTTTTTTAAATGGTATTTCAATGCCGTTATCAAATAGTCTCAAACGTTTGCTTTCCGAGACCACATTTCGCCCACACTTCCCGGAAGCATTAAGGATGCATATTGCTTCACATTTAAAAGTGTTAATCTTCATACCCTACATTTCGTAGTATTTACGAACTTCTGAAAGATGGAGAGAGACATAAGAAAGTGCAGTGCTCGGCGCGATTTATGATGGGAATAAAGTACAGAGTCATCAGCGTATAAGAATCAAACTGACTCCGGAAATTTATAAGGAAAATTGCGAATAAAAATATTACAAGCATTATCCACCTGGACACAAAATTGCCTACTCTTAAAAGAACTTCGAAAAAGCTTTACAATGTGAGGGAAAATCCTATCCGAAGCATCTTATAAAGGGTTTTTCAACAGAGGCGCTACAAAAGTAAATCGATAGGGACAGCAAACGACGGCATATTTTTCCCCGCTCTTTTGACATTTCTCTTCAGTAAGGTTTGCCATTTCATCATAAAGATATACGAGCCAACAACGAGTCGAAATTATTAAAATTTATTACCGAAATTTTGAGTCAGTGGCCTCAAATTTAAGAGACATCAACAATCAGCGATGAGGCTCAGTTCTGGCTGAATGGCTTCGTCAATAAGCAACATATGCGTTATTGGTCAGACAGCATTCCACACGTAATCCATGAGTCATCATTGCATCCCGAAAAAATTACGGTTTGGTGCGGTTGATGGGCCGGCGGTGTCATATTGGGCCGTACTTCTTCCGTGATGATCAAGACCGGCACATTACTGTGAATGCGAATCGCTACCGTTTAATGATAACCGAATATTTTTGGCCCCAATTGGATAATATGGACTTGGAGGACATGTGGTTCCAACAGGACGGCGCCACAAGCCACACAGCGAATGCCACAATCAATTTATTGGAAACCAAGTTTGGTGAACGTGTTATCTCACGAAATGGCCCAGTCGATTGGCCGCCTCGGTCGTACGATTTGACGCCGTTAGATTATTTCCTGTGGGGCTACGTCAAGTCTATGGCCTATGCCAACAAGCCAGCGACAATTGATGAACTTCGTTCGAATATCGAACGTGAAATTGCAGCAGTATCGGACGATTTATGCTTGAAAACCGTCGAAAATTTGTTTCAGCGTCTGGACTTCTGCAAGCGTGCCCGTGGTGGCCATGCAAAAGAAATCGAGTTCCATACATAATGGCATCGAACGTAATTTCACAGGAATAAAGAATTTCATTGGTATCTAAAACCGGTTTTGTTTTATTTAAAACGTTCTTATTGAAAATCCCGTTACAATACCACATTTTGGTACAATGTGTCAAAAGCTTTCTCTATGCCAAGAGAGACTACTACCGTACGTTTCCTTCTTCTCAAATTGCTGATATTATTATCACCCTGAAATTTTGTCAATGCATGCACAATATAATCCCCATCCACGCCGGCATCGATTTTCTCTTTCATCACCTTCTCAAATAGTTTTAATACATTCGACAACAAAGATATTGGTCTTATATTCCCAATATCAGAGATTCCTGGCTTCTTCCTCAATGGCCAAATTTTAGCTATCTTCCAGTCTTTAGGAAAATAACTATTGCTCAAACAATTGTTAAATACTATCGTCAAATACTCAAATGCGACGAACGGCAGTTGCCTTATAATAAAATTATAAATATTGTCCAATCCCGATGATGTCTTATTATTCAATTCTCTCGCTTTAGCCATAACCCAGTCTGCGGTTGTCAAATTGGAATCGTTTATACGCAAATAATCTGAAAGTGAAGGTAATAAATTGTACGAATTGTACTCTCGATCTCAGAAATATCTCCACCGGAGGAACAGCCACTATAGACAGATCCAAAATTATCTCTAAGGCAACTTAGCTTCTCATCCAAGTTATCTATTTTAAGTCCGTCTACAGAAATATCCGAATATTTTTCCCTTTTCTTATTCCCTACGATACTGTATATGTGCTTAAATGCTCTCGGCCCCGGTCTAATCCTCTTTCAATGGGAATTTGCAAGATGGCCATTCTTTCCGCAATTTATACAGAAAATCACACTCCTGTCCATCGAGCCCTACTTACAATCGCCCTTCTTATGCGACTGACCACATTTAACGCAAATTACCTCCCTATTACCGTTCACCGAAATATGCCCAAATTTTTCACATCGCCAACATTGGACCTCGTTTGTACTAACATTGGAACGTTCCCACGAGACTACTTGATTCAAGAAGTATCTTTCAGATATTATTTCATTTACCCTCCTTCCAGGTTTTAATGTCACTAGAAATAACCCGGTATCCACTTTCCTTTTCCGCGACAAGTCTGTATGAAATTTCCTGACAGACTCGAAACAGTTAGGCAACAATTTCTCCAATTCGATTTTCAACTCTTTCAAGTCAATCTGGTGGAATAAACCTCTTAAAATGAATGTTTTCTTTTTGAGCTCCTTTGTTGTGTATGAATAAAAATCCAAATTCATACCTCTCAGCAATTCCATCATCTCTGAATGCGAAGCCACCTCAGCCATCGATCGAGATTTATTGACTATTTTAAAAACAATATTCTTCTCCTTGAGCTGCTTAATAAGACATACCATGTTCACATTGTGGAGGATAATTGGAGGACAACATTGAATCTCTGCCTTTGTAGTCTTCCTAGTTGTGTCTTTTCTAGCTGTTGACTTAGTACTAGGTACTGCTTCCCTTGATTCAATATTAAGTTCACCCAACATAGCGAATCTGCTCTGGCTAGAATTTATATACTTATGTGAAGACTTATTAATATCATCCGCTGCATTTCGTTGACCCACAATTTTATTTCCATATCCACGTTTACGTTTTGAAAAAACAGTAGAAAAAGGTTCATCAGAAGAGAATCAGCATAATCCATGGCACTGCTAATATAACAGCTCATATCCTTTGGTTTCCGAATGTTACATAATTCCTTATCTATGAGTTTAGTATTCTTGCATTTATGACCCTTTTCTTTTAGTTTTGATCCCATGGCAATGGAAGCTAAGTTGTCCTGATTCACATCATCAAACGTAAATCTATTTGAGCACTCGCTAAGCGCTGAATCGCCTAATATTTTTGCATTCTCCTAGTTCTTATCCGGCGGCGTTCTATCCATAAATTGTGTAACCCCTTTCTTATATGGAGGGTTGTCCATCGAGCAACAGTATTTATTCGGTTTCTTCCCTCTTATAATATTATAACTATTTAAACGTTTAAATATTTTGCACAAAAATAGGGATTTTAATGTTTATTTTATTTTTTAATGAATTTTTATAAACATTTTTGAAAGTGAGCTCACAGCGACTGTATTCTTTCACCTCAAAAATTCAATGACGACCGAGTTTATAATTTAAAAATCTGAAAATATAACTCCATCAAGATTAAAAAAGGCATAAATCCGCGAGAGAGTTTACAAATTAAAGAATGCAAATCGTTAAGTTGATTTTATCCGCAAAACCTCTGACAGTGTACACTGAAAGAAAAGGGCTTCATAGCATCCATGAACGGGTTACATTAATGCGTTTACATTGATGCAATGAAAAGGTTCTTTAATGCTATGAAATGTTACATTACTTCAATGAAGTCCTTCATTGCTGCAGTTTTTAAATTTGTGGACCGTCATTAATGCTAAGAAACCTTTTACATTGATGGAATGAAATATGGTTTTCATGTAAATATGGGAAACTATAGAGAAAAATTGTAGAAATTTTATTGACATTGTGAAGTAGAATCTATTAAATAGGCCATCCTTTACATTACACTCATTTTATTGAATTTTAAAATATTTTTTCTAAAAAAGCAATAATGTAACATCTTTCTTTAATATAGTGTACCATTTCTTTAATTTTGAACGATTCATTAATTTGGTTAAAGGATAATATGTACATATGTAGGTACGATTTGTATAAATGTATGTATTTATATATGGATGTACAGTATCTGTGACAATATATGAGTATGAGATAAGGCATAAATAAGAAAAAAATAAAAGGCGGAAATGCAGAATCCCGCGCTATTTAAAAAAACAGAAAATTGAGCAAAATAAAATTGTCGGCCGGACCTATTGGAACCCATAAGGTCCAAAAAATTTCCCTAAAATTAAATATTCCTCTCCCTGTCCCCGTCCCAGAAAACCTAATAATCGTCGAAAATAATCGTGCCACAAAAAGCCCAAATTTTGGAGGCCCATAACTCCTAAACTCGGGATTCCCTCTAACTTTAGCATTTTACTTTTTTTCTTAGAATCGTGTGTTCTAGCCCCCCCCCCCCACCCAAACATTTTTGTCTTTCTATTTTTGGACCCTATGGACTTCATAGGTCCGGCTGATAAGAAATTAGTTTTTGAAATCTCCTTATTTTGCCCGATTTTCGTTTTTTTTTAAATGGCGCGGGGGTGCATTTTTCCCCAATAATTTACATGATTGTGTGGCAAAAGTTAAAATTGCATTTAATTATGGAAAGTGTCTTATACCATCAATGAAACATAGTCATACCATGAATGAAGCCGGTTCATACCATCGATGAAACCTTTTCATACTATCAGTGAAACCTATTCATACCAACTATGAAACTTGTTCATACCATCAATGAAACGTGTTATACCATGTTCATACAATCAATGAAACATATTCAGACCTTCAAAGAAACATGTTCGTACCATCAATGAAACATGTTCATTACATTAATGAAACATGCTCATAGCATTAATGAAACTGCTTATAATATCAATGTCAAATGTTTCTTTAAAACAATGATAACGTTCCATTCCGGTTAGAAAGTTTACATTAATTTCAGGTCTATGAAACAATTTTCGTTTAATGTAACATTGTTGATAGCATTAATGAAGCCCGACATTGGCTCAAAAACAATGACACTTTTCATTGATGCAATGTAAGAATTCATTAATTGTATGTAGGTTTTTCTTTCAGTGTATGTGTACAATCTCTACGAATGTCTTATGATTTTATTTATGAATTTTTGTGATTTTATGTTGAGGAAATTGGGAAACAACATCAACATTTGTTGCATGATAATGATGATAAAATATTTGGTAATTAGTTTCTATGATATTTTTGGGAATCTCATAATGAAATTTTATATTTTGCTACTTGCATCATAAGAAACATATTCTTCATATTGTATTGTAACCGTATTTAATAATCGTCATGTTCAATATGATAAATCACTAACAAATATCATAGAGTAATAGATAAGAGATTCTAATCCTCTCTTTACGTTCTTTCGATGAGGACGAAGTACCCTGCAAACCAACTGCCAGAAATCTACCGTGGTATACATCTGGTATTCCACCAGGAAGTTTTATTTGAAAAATACACATGCTTGTGACAATTCTACCCAATTAAAATTGTGTACATGTGAATACATGAATGTGAATGTGAAAACAATATGTGGATAGGAAAATTTTGTGCACTAGGAAGAGTTTCTGGTAGATCTTCCAAATATTGTGCCAGAAATGCTGTTAGCATGTGTTAGTAGCGAAGAAAAATTGTTTTAATGTGTTGGTGCTTTCGCATACTTTTTGCTAGATGTGGTTTGCAGGGTAGTAGACCCACCGAGTAATACTAAAGGGCACCTTAGACCTGCGGACCAGTCGGTCGACTATTAGTCAGTCCGACCATTGTATCAGACATTGTTTCGCCTTACTCCTACTGACTTTCGGGCCAACTTTCTGAAAATCAAACGAGTTTTGATTTTTTCCCGACTAGTCACTGGCAGATGATGAGTCGGGCCGACTTTCAAATTCGCTGGTCTAAGGTGCCCTTAACAGAGTTTGCAACAGCTGTTTTATGTACTAACAAAGAACGTAGAAGACTTGGAAAACGTATAGAGAATGCAATTTTTAATTTTAACAATTTGGGTGTTAAATGGGATCTATACAAATAATTTTACTCTAACACTTCATTACATTTTAATTTTTTCCACTGAATATCCATTATTTTAATCAATTTAATTGGCAAAATTTACTCCCAGTTGATGTGATTTGCGCTTTTGGTTTGACACACGGCAGCAAAGGTATGAAAATCACACCGCCAACCCAGTCACGTATCAGTAGTGGTCTTCATGAAAGCTCGAAAAAACCTCGTAAACTCGAAAACATAATAAACTTGCACAGGAAACGTCAAAACAAACAAATTTCCCATACAAAGCGACTTGCACAAAAGTGGAAAGTTTTCGAGGCAAATTTGATGAGCAAACCTGGAACTTGAAACGTGAAAACTTTTGACATTTCAGTGTTAATATTTTTGTATTGAAAAAGAGAGGGTTTTTGATTTGTGTGAAAAAAATAAAATAATGGAATAGGTAAAGCATATACTTTTAATTTTACTTTGTTTATTACGCATTCCCTTTTATTTCTGTCCGTATTATGCCAACCAAAGAGCAAATTACCAAAGAAACTCGAACTCGATGAAATGGCCTACTACCTCGTCGTCATAAAGAGGCATCGAAGAGAGTAATGGAGGCTATTTAGTATTGCCCTGTGCAATAACACTATCAACAAGCTGCACATATATTGTAAAATTCAATGAAGAGAGTATTAGAGATGAAGAGATATTTTGTCTGTCTACTTTTGTACATCGTTTTTGGCGGTAGTTACGTCAAAGACGATCAAGAATTAGACAACAAGAATATGAGAGCAATTTGGCAACACTTGTAAAAGAGAACCAAAAAGTGCCAGATATTCACTCAAACGAATTTCTCTCTCGTGTCATATCTTGAATATTTCATACTTTTTGCATAGTTTATGTAATTTTATTTCAACACGATTGGAATTTGTATAGTTATATACAATAACACTATCAAAAAGCTGCTTGTGTACTGAAATATTCAATGAAGAGAGTAAAAGAGAGGCCAGAGAAATGCTAGGGTTTCACTCGTTTTATTTGTTGGCATTTGAGTGAAGAGAAATTTTGACTGTCTATTTGTACATCGTTTTTGGTTACGTTTTCGAATTTGAATGTTATGACAGCATTTGTTAGTTTTTAGTTAATGTATAATAAGTTCATGGTTGGTAGGTTGGTTGGTTGACGTGGTTCCTAAATATACTATTTAGCACCAATTAGTGTCTTGAGATACCGTTTTCATACCACATCACTCTGGATGGTCTAATGCAAAGAGGATGTACAGGTAGAGAAGAAAATAAAGTACGCAATTTGGCAACCCTCGTAGAAGAGAATCAAAAATTGAATGCGATTCACTCATATGCATTTGTCTCTCGCGTCATAAGCTGATTATTTCATACTTTTTAAATACTTTATGTAATTTCATTAAAACATGTTTCGAATTTCTATAGTTAGATACAATACCATCATCAAGAAAAACTCCCCGTGTAGTGAAATATTCAACGAAGAGAGTAAGAGAGAGAGCAGAGACATGAGACGCTTCACTCGATTTCTTTGTTGGCATTCCACTTCATTAGTAAATTTTCTTCTCTATTTAAAATTCCATACTCTTTGTCTAATGTACATTTTCACATAGACGTGCGCTCACGTATTGATCGAAGCTACAAGAAATCATTCAGACTCACTTGAGCATTCGACCAAGAAGGTTGTCGTTAGCATTGCATTGTGACAAATGTTCCATCAAGAATGTGTATATGATTTTTTGTTTACCCACATTTTTTTCTGGTTGTCCGAATGTTTATTGTGTTTCTCTCAGTGCAGCTCAATCACCAACGACAGAATTACGTTTGTATAAGTTTGCCGGTCACTGGTCTATATCCAACCTTTTAATCGTTTCTTCTTTTTATCTTGTGTATCTCAGTGAGGCTGTGTAGGAAGGGACGACCTATAATTTTTAGGCGTCTATTCATTAGAGCCGGACAACTGCAGAGAACAGTCTCCTCCTCCACAGTCTCCTCCTCTTCTACGTCTTCGCAGGCACGGCAGTGGTCAGAACTGCAATTAGCCTTGATATGTTCCCCCGATTTTGGCTAATCAAGGAGTTAGTCCGGTGAATGTTATATTCTGGCCATGTGTTTCTGGATATGCGGCACGTTTCCGTCCTATCGGATCTGGCCTTTTCCCGTTCAAGGTAATGCAGGAAAAAACGTTTTTTTGCTACGTATTCACGTAAGAAGAAGTTCATACTATAAACTTCATATGTTCTTCCCGAAAGTGCTGTTCATTCTTTCCACTCATTTGTTGAACAAAATAGGGTTGGGAATGGCACCAAAACACTCGACACCGCACATTCTACGTGGTGATACAGTGTTGCTTATGGGCTCACAACACAATTGTTTCAAAAACGAAAACACTTGCACACAGAGAACACAAAAACAAAACACTTTTGTGAGCACACATCTCGGTGCAGCACACATAATAGAACTCTCATCAGCGTGCAACACTAATTTGAAACACCTACCCGTGCACAAGTTTGTGACAAACACGGTCGTTTGTGTTCGGTCGACGGTTCGGACTAAAGGCCTGCAGCGTTCCATTCATTTTACTTGTACAAAGAGATAAAACAAGTAAGAACATGATATTATCGGTACAAATACATCAAACAGTAGAACACAACATGTGCTCATGCGTTTTGGATTGAGTAGAGAGCGTATCATATCTTTCGCTGGCTCTCATTGTAGTGGAAGTTTTTTTTCCTTTATCTGTTCCACTCAGTGGAGTAACTGTTGTAAATCTTTTTTAAATTGATATATCCATTTAATATGGATATTCCAGATCGTACGCTTTGCTTTGATGCTGTTCTCTTACTTTTTCCATTCTTTTTACAAAAAGTGATGGTGTAAGTTTTATCTGTGGAAAATTTTAAGAAAAAATAAAACAAAAATGTCTGAGGTAAATAAACACACGCTCTCCTCATATTCCAAGCCCAGACAACAAGAATACCGATATATCTGTTTATTGTGTATGTAATCATACAAGCATTTTGGATACTTGGTACTTTCACTCTCTCATAACTATTCCATCGATATCTAAAAGAGAAATATTCCATACGCACTCAATCCAAATGCGAGCGAAACAGATACAAGCAGATATAAGTAAAATGAACAACAAGCAACAAGTGTGTTTGGATGGTTCTTTGCAGGCCTTTAGTTCGGACACACTGATGTAGCGGCAGCGAATAGTTGTCTTGTGTGGGTGCGGAGCACTCTCAGAACAAAGAGAATAATGACATGGTTATAGCAGTGTTGCCACTTTCTGGATAATTATTCAAAAATGGGGCAATTTCAAACTAATTGAATAATTTTTGGATAATGATGTTTTTGTGCAATTTTTGTGCCAATCGTGTCATGAGCTGAAACTTTAAATTTGATTTTCAGTAACCTGTTTGATCCGTTTGCAGGAAAACATTGATCCACAGATCTATTTGTGGAAAATAGTTGACCAACAACATGCCAATTTAGACAACTATGATTAAAATATTGTTCGATTGTTTCGCCGACATATCAATTATATTTTTAACGCGTTAGTTCCTTTTACTAGTTTATTGGTTTAGAAATTTGGGATGTTAAATCTATAGAAGCTGAAGCATAATCCGATGTATTTGAAAAGTACCTTCACTGCGTAATGCTCCAGTGTGGAAAGCTTGTGAAATTTTTTTTGTAATTTCAAGTCAATTTGGATAATTTTTTAAGATACTTTGTGTAATTTTGGCATTGCCTGGTGGCAACACTGGGTTATAGGTATATAAAAATGAGATAGCAAGAGAGCAATGAAAATTTGTGAACTTGTGTAGCGTATGTACGAACATAACAATGTATGTATGGACATGTGTCTCTCGCTTTGCATTATCTTTGTTTTTTGTGGGAATAAAACAAAAAGTATTAAGCAAGAAAATAATGGCACATGTGCTTGCACTGGTCTTTAAATAATTTTATGTATTAATATTAATTAAATGTAACGTCATCATACGATTGAACGCTGTTTCTTTATTTCCAATGTAACATTTACTAATGCGTTCATAGAAATCGAATAGTTACTGTGTAACAAAAAGGTGTTAACACTTCGCCCGTGAGTTCGAACACTCATTAAAATTTTTTGTTTATGATAACACTTTTCGATTGGTTGCATATTTTTGAGAAATTAAGAAATTAATTGAGCAGCAGCTTAAAATTTCACAATTAATTCTATTGAATATAGAGGGAAATCGCCTAAACTGGAAACACTGATGGTAACGGATGTTTTATTATTAGCGAGATTTCTGCAAATGTGATGTGATTACAACAGCATTCGGACGAAACACAAAAAACTAAAATATATGTAATAAAATATGATAAATATTAATAATTAAAATAATATTAAAAAAAAAAATCCAATGAGTGTTCGAACTCACGGGCGATGTGTTAACACCTTTTTGCTACACGGTACCTGTTCGATTTCTATGAACACATTCGTAATTGTTACATTGGAAAATAAAAAACAGCGTTCAATCATATGATGACGTTACAGTTAAATAATATTAATACTTAAAATTATTTAAAGACCCAGTGCAAGCACATGTGTCATTATTTTCTTGCTCAATACTTTTTGTTTTATTCCCACAAAAGTCAAAGAATGCAAAGCAACAGACACTTGTACATACATACATACATTGTTATATTCGTACGATATAACCGAAGATCAACATAAATTACTTTTTTAATATTACTCCAAATTAATACTCCAAATTAAAACACTTAAATCTCGGCTCGCCGATATCGGATCGCCTTAATTTTTGGCCTAAACTCTTCGTCGAAACCCGCACTAGCTTTTTAATCCAAAAATTAATAAAATCGGCTATGAATTTCCGGAGAAAATCGCAAGGGAAAATTATATGAAAATCGCCCAATAATCACTTTCAATACTGACTGCCAAGCAACGAACAAACAAACGATGATTTACTCTTACAAACCTAACACTTGCGTATGTATTAAATTTATAGTTTACTGCCCTAGAGGCGCGCGTATAGATGTTAACACATCAAAAAATAGAAAAATATAACCAAATAACAACATATCATATGACACTGAGAGGTATTGTAACAGAACCATACGATTTATCGACACCCATGATCACACACAGGATCACACAACACACCAGGTCAACATAACACTGTGTGTTTGCACACATGTTTCGCACAATTAGGTGTTTGTTTTGGTATCAGCTCAACACTGAGAGAGCAAGATAACGGTGCGACACGGCTTAGTGACACCCAACAGAGAGTGTTAGCGTGCAGCCACCCCCATCGCAGAGTGTTCGTGTAGCAAGAAAGCACAAACACTTCACACAACAGTGTTTTTCATACTTTTTGTGCACGATTTTGTGTTTCGCCCGAACGCTGGAACAAACCCTCCAACAATTCTTCTTTTTATATCTGGTCTCTGATTTCTATTATTTGTAGATGTTAAGATATTTGAACTGACCCATTAAAGTTATACCCAAACTTGAAGCGTCTAAGTTCGAGTTTGCCAAGTATTTGTGAGTTCATCCAGGTAACTCTGTACCATCTCCTCTGTTTTACTTTCGTCTGACTTGTTCTAAATTTATATGCGAGTTATTTTGGATATTGTAGATTAATGCGACTAAGTGACTTTTATACAACTTGCAAAAACAAGATTTAGAAATTATGATTTAAAAAACAAACTCAAGTAAAACCAGTTTCTCGGTTGTTCCCAAAAATCAGTTGCTCTTAAATTGTCTGAAAATCAAGTTAACAATTAGCATGCAAATATCTAACAACAGTCGTAAATTTCAATTAGAATTAATTCTTGATTGAAAAATGTTTGTCATTGCCAAAATATACGAATTTTACGGCGTAAACCAGAAGCTTGAAAGATTGACTGAAATTGCTTATTATTAGGATTAACATAAATGAATGCTAAGCAGAAATTAAATTTTTATAAATACAGGGTGTTGAATTTAGCTACCTATAAAAAAATGTGGTATCTTGCGACAAGGAGCTTATCTGTCCAAATGCGTATCACCAGGCAGTCACTACAGACAATGCTGCATAAGGATTTATATTTTTTTCACTATAAACCAGCAACGTGATGGCGGCAGATGCACAGAGGAAGGAGTATTCACCTAATTTAATGGGCAAAAATTCGGATTTTCCAAACTCACATTTTTCTATAACTACTGACGCCAAGATGAAGAGAATATGATGGCTGACTAGATTCCATTAGTTTCAAATTGATATTTGTCAAAGTTTCGTTTTTCTAATTATGCAGTAGATTTTTAGTTGTGTTTGAGACAAACAACTTTTGAAAAATCTGTATTAAATCGTGTTTTCATTTTATCAACTCGATTAAAATGGAAAATTGTAAAGCAGGAAAATATGATTTAATATAAATATTCTGATAAATATAAATGTAATACATATCGGTACCGGTGGAGTTACGTTGAGAAGTTTGATATTTTTGAGAAGTTTTAAGAATTAAAAAATTAACTAAAGTTATAAAGTCTGCGGCTGAGATTCTCGCTTATTTATGTTGGGTGACCTTCCATTGTTCGGAAAAATAAAAAAAGTTGCGCATATTTGCGGGTTACTATGTTAGAGCCATTGGAAGTATCTTAAAATTTAACATAAATTTTCTGCTTTACTGTACCGTTTTCGTTTACATTCACGGGGTTAGTGTAAAAGTGTGTTATAAGTAAAAGGGGTGATAGTTTGCAGTACTTTTAGAAAAAATAGTCACTCCTCAGCGGTACATTCCTGTAACACGCTCTTGAATATGGTAAACTTCCGTCTTTTTTTTTTCAATATTTTTTTTTTTCAAAACTGTATTCCTCCAGTACTAAGTGGTAATATAGATATTTTTCTAAAGAATAAATAGTTTTATTAAAAAACTAGTTTGTGAAGTTCAAATGTAACTTGAAAAAGAAGTGGGCTGAAGGTCAAAGAAAACCCAGTATTTTTATTAAACGTGATGAGCCATGGATAAAAGGGTATTTTCCTACAAGCTGAAAAATCTGTTGTTTTTTGTTGTTTGGATGCAAATACAACGTGCGTTTGGAGCTTGTGACAAATATAATATACTTGTGTCCAAACACATTGTGTTTGCTATTCAATATTACATGTTTGATACACAATGATTAATATGTTATACTATATGTGTTTTGTGTGGCTGAACAAACGTTACTTTATGTATTTTTTACAAAATGTTTTTTGATCTCTTTGCATGAATTTGGTTAAGTTTTATTGGGAAAAAAATCTTAATTGCAACATTTTCTCCACTTCTCATAGAAAGAGATGATCTTTAAAACTGGGTTCATGCTATAAAACAATCGGGTGAAAAACTTACTCTTGGTTTTCCCAATATTTTGAAATAATCAAAACGTCGCGTTTTGTTCTGCGACTCCTCATGTCTGGATTTGTGATTTTTATGCTCTCGAGAGAACTCTCTCGAACAACGAGAGAGTCTATCTGTTAAATGTGTTTCTGAATAAATATTCCTAAATGTGTGTGTTTCTTATTTTTGCTGATGTATTGGGTTTTAGTTGCATGTTTTCAGACGTCAATGGTTCATCCGACAGAGGATATCAAAAGCCCTTTATCAGTGAAAAAAGAATGCATGCATGCGGAATGCATGCATTTTTTCATCAGATATAACCAAGAAGAAGATTTTTAAAATTTAGAGAAATTTCTTTTCCGATTCTTTTTAACCGTAATTTAATTGGAAAATTTCTTACATATTTTAAAAGCATATTGTTTATTTAATATTTTTCAGGGTATTTTTAAAACTTTCAATTTGAAGTTTGGAATGGGAAAACTTTCTAAAACAAATGCTACTGTTTGCATTTAAATACGAGTGGATAATGATTTTGTGATAAAATAAATTATTTTAATTTTATATTTGTTTAACAAAAATAAATTAAAGTAAATGCCTTCTAAGGCCTTCCTCTGTGCATGCCTGCTAAGGCCTTCTTTAGGCAATGGGCAAGGAAGGCCTTTCCTCCCAATCTCACGCAATGTTAAAAAGAAAGGAGGAGGTAATATGTAGGGAAGGCCGTCCGTATTTTTGAGAAGGCCTGTTTGGTCATGATTTCAGGCCTTCCTGACTTTTGCCGCTGGGATATTTGTGTACCAACGCATAGTTAAAACAGTCTGACAACAAAAAAGTGAAAGACAACAAAGGTAGGAGAAGCAAATGAGCAGCTGATTCTCATTTTATGACAAAGAAACTAATAATGCATTGAATGCAAGTAAATGTAAAAAAGAACCGTTTTAAATCTTCCATTTTTTTGTACTAATTATATATAAATGTGAATTAATATAGATAAAAATAATGATCATCAATAAAACATATATATAGAAATCAAAGAATAATTCGTATCAAAATTGTATTATGATTGCGAGGAAATGCGGATATGTTTCCACGTAAGTATATGGAGGTTTTGGGGAAACACACGAATGTTCCCACGTAAGTATGTGGATAATTGGGATGAAAAACGCATATGTTTCCACGTAAAAGCATACATGTTTGCCACTAAACATGCTAGTGTTTGCATTTAAATACGAGCGAGTTTGGGACTTGCAAACATATGAAAGTTTACAGTGTGTTCCAAACATATACATAGTTCCTGCAGAATATATTTGGGAGAATATATTACAGAGGCCACTTTTTTCAGCGTGTATACCAAAAGCTGTAAATCATACTGGGCGGCCAACCAAATTTTTCGATGAGTCCAGTGATAGAACTAAAAGGCGCAAATCGGAAACCTTACACAACTGTAACGATGCCGGGGAGTTGGCTATAGCCAAACAAATTAAATTACTGTCAGATAGAATGACAGACACTGCCGAAGTGCTTAAAGAAATAACATCTTCATCAAGTCGGGCGCAGAAATGTAAAATTTCCTACTAACAGAGTCCATCCAACATGAAATGTACCGAGCAGTTATCAACGTTTTGAGCTCTCTCGATGTCCATTGAAGCTAATTTAACTCGCAGGCAGTATGAAGTTGTTAGAATGAGCAACAAAAATTCTATCCCTGTTAGACTTTGAAGGCTAAAAGAGATTGTTATCCTCCAACATCGACATATGTAATCGGTGCTACCTGTGCCGAAATCAAATTACAAGATCTTTTAGACCATACATCTACTCCACATTTAGAGTACCTTAAATAAGTATTAGATTCCTTGGAAGAGGATAAGATTTCAAGCTTACCGCTTATTTATAAGTGGGGTGGTGATGGATCTCAATATAAACAAAAATTTTAAACCGAGGCCGATTCGGAGTCAAGCATATTCCAAAGTTCGCTGGTCCCATTGCAACTTATATCAAAAACAATGAAAAGAACTATCGATCGTATCGTATTGTTAAGGAATTAGATGTAACTAAATATGGAAACGGAAGTTGATATACGAGTAAACATTCACGTTCAACATACATTACTGCTAACTATAGTCGACATGGGACTGTCCGTGGAGGAGGAAAGTTTCTGATAGCCATTCACTTGGGAGTGGCCAGAAATGGTTCTTTAATTGGGAAGTCCAAGCAGCTCACTACTTTCACGCATTGTGTCCTGGAAAATGGCATTTTCGAAAACCTCCGTTAGCTTGCTAGAGTGAGAAGGCGAAACAAATGAGCAGCCTGATTGGTTGAGCGATCACTGATATGTCTCAGGTTTAGTAGGTGACTGATATCACTGAAGCTCATCAAACTATCGCGCATATTCTTTTGTCCCTAGAAGGCGGATGAGTCCATCATATGCGCCAACGGCAGATAGAAACCAAAAGAAGAAAATCCTGGTTCGACATATTGCATCCTGGTCAGCGTCTGATCCGTAATTGGCGGCTGCAATCAAATATCCTGGCAGTAGGTAAAATGCAAAAATCTAGTGGACTGGGTTTGCCTCCCGGCACCGTTCATAATGGAAGTGAATATACGAAAATGAAAACATAAACAACCCCTGTTTGATGACGATCCCCGCAGACGATTTACAGATATGCACTTAGAATGTTAGAACCCTATACAGATCCGGTGCAAGTATCCAATTGGCAGATGTCTTCGAAAGTTATAAGGCTGACATTACCGCTATCCAGGAAATGCAATGGACATGGCTGCACAAGAAAAAGAAACTGCGACATATACTACAGTTGCCATGAGACAAAACATGAATTTAGTTACGGATTTGTTGTTGGCCAAAGACTGCGACATCTAGTCTCTAGGTTCAATCCTGTGAGTGAACGTATAGCCACAATCCGCATGAAAGTGAAATATTTTTATATTTCCCTCATTTGTGTGAATGTCCCGACAGAAGAGAGAGATGATGATGCCAAAGACGTATTCTACGAGCTCCTAGAGGAAACGAATGACCGCTGCCCTGGCCACGATATTAAGATTGTACTAGGATATTTTAATGCTAAATTAAGCAGGGAGAATGTGTTTCATCCGACTATTGGCAATTCCAATATATATGTTGACATTTCCGACAACGGTATAAGAGTGATTGGCTTTACCGCGGCAAAAATCATGGTCATTAGTGGTATCCCCTGATCAAAGAACGAAGAACAAAATTGATTACGTGGTAATTGATTCAAGGCACCCATCCAGTGTAATGGACGTACAAGTAATCAGAGGTGCTTACATCGACTCTGATCACTGCCTGGTAGCAGCAGAAGTTCGCACAAGATTAAGTAGAGCGAAAATCGTACGAAACCAGACGCAGAGAAAGCAGGATATCGGAAAGCTGCAATTACCAGAGGTAGCCAAAACCTACTCAAGGAAGCTATCGCAACTTTTGGTACAGAACCCACCCTCTCCCGATGACGATCCTGAAGCGAAGTAGCCCCCATTTCCGACTCTATAAAAACTGCCGCGACTGCCGTACTTGGTTCTGAAAAACCGCTTCGCTACAAACCATGGTACGATGAAGAGTGTCGCATTGCAAATGATGAAAATAACGCTGCACGTCTGGCAACGCTTCAGTCAATTGCAACTCGAGCTGCGACTGAGCGGTATAGTGAAAAAAGAAAGGATGTAAACCGTATCTTTAGTCTTAAGAACGAAGCCCGAAAATTTTACCAAAAAGTCAAAAACGGGATTCACGGACATGATTGAGGGCCCTACTTCTGTAAACATAAAGACGGAGGTCTCACCGCAGATGTGCAGAGCATGTTGGGAATATGGAGAGATCATTTCTCCGCCGTACTGGTAACTGAGATATCCAATACCAATGGGACAAGCTATCACAATTGGTCAGAACAGTCATTGTCCGCCTTAATAACAACAAAGCCGCAGGAGCCGATGGATTACCGGCGGAGCTGTTTAAGGCTGAGGGCGATGAGCTGATAAGGTGCATGCATCAGCTCGTTAGCAAAATTTGGTTAGACTAATTCATGCCTGGCGATTGGAGTCTCATTGTACTATGTCCCATATTTAAAAATGGTGACACGAATCTCTGTGCCAACTACCGTGGAATAAGCCATTTATCCATAGCATATAAGGTTCTATCAAGTATAATGTGCGAAAGACTAAAACCAATTATCGCAGACGTGATTGGATCATACCAGTGTGGCTTTAGGCCTGAAAAATCGACAACTGACCAGAATTTCACGCTATGCCAAATCCTGGAGAAGAACCACGGAAAACAAATCGACATCTATCACTTATTTTTCGATTATAAGGCGGACTTCGATAGGCCGGTACGGGAGAAACTCTACGAAGCAATGCCTGAGCTTGGTATTCCTCCAAATGTTAATGTACTAGAAAGGGAAGTATAATCGCGAGGTTGTCTTAATTTGGACACAGTGGGCGAAAATGTTAATGCATGGTCCAATATAAAATTTCAAATAAGTTTGTTCTCGAGTTCGCTACAATCATAGTTAATATCATTTTTGAAAGCACTAGTTATGTGCTAACGTCTGGCATAAATTGAAATCGCGAGATTTTCTTAATTTGGACACAGTGGGCGAAAATGTTAATACATGGGACAATACTAAATTCCGTACATCGCTGTTCTGAAATTCCTCTGAAATATAAGGGAGGTAAATTGGGAAAGCACTAGCGAGGGCTTTAATCTGGTGGAAGCCTTGTCCGCCAAGAGTCCTTGGTTTGGACACAGTGAAATGTTCAATAGTAGTGTAAAGTGCTTAAAAGAAAACGCCCAAAATTATTGTATTCTGAAATTCGTCTGAAACCTCGGAGTAATATAACCCAAAAGAACATACTCCTACCTATTGCTAAATATTCATTTAGTTGGGGAAGAATCCTTGATTTGGGCTCAATGTCCTTTCTAAAAGTATATACATTGAACTAAAATATAATGCTCGCTGGTAAGCTGTTCAAGATTTGTGCCACTAATACTGAAAGCTCGTAATGTTTTTTATACGATTTGTCAGTTTCATATTTTTTTATTAATTTAATTCTCCAAAAACCTTGCTTATTTCAATATACTTCCCTTTCTAATACATTAACAGATATCTGTATATAACAGCGCTCTGCTAACGAAAGTGGTTTGTGTCTTTGCTAGTTAAATTCGAATTTATCTTCACGCACATCCGAAAATGGTGAACAAATATATAAAAAATTAAATTTTTTCGACATTTTTGCAATTTTGTGCGACACTAGATGCAGTTTTTTGGAGTCAGTTTATTTTACACTTCTTTTCTCGTAGTCTATGGCTACAATTGTGACGAAGAGAGGAAAACAAAATTCCAATTGGTTGGTTTCCAATTGGAAAATTTAGTTTTATCCAAAATAAAAAAAATAAAATCCATAATCCATAAAATCCGAACAGCAACAAAATCCAAATAGTGTTTTGTTAGTTTCAATAAGTTTTGCGAGATATTTCACATGAGAAGGAGTTTGCACTCGATGACTTCAAAAATGTTGTTGAAGATTTGAATTCCTTAGATCTGAACATACTGGTGAAAAAAATGTAAGTTGCCAATACTTGAAAATAGTGTGTATGGAGTAGTATGAAATAAATGGTAAATAATTTTCAAAAAAATTTAAATTTGGGTCCAACGAATCGACCACTGCCGACGTATAAACGAAGTCGAGTTCCATTCATAAATGTTTTGATTGTATTTCAAGTCGATCATAAAGTTTTGGAAATATCTCAAATGGTTTGCGTTTTATTTAAAAAAAAGTTGTCAAGTCCTTATTGGACAATCCTATATATGTCCTCTATTTATTTACACAAAATATAACAATATATCAATACGAAGTTTAAATAACTAGAAGGTTCACGAAGAACATAGGGCGTCAATCAATTCTCCCGCCGTCTCTTCTCGTTTTGCGAAGTGAGTATGCTGCCAGTAGGGTACACCGATCTTCATCATCCGGAAGTTTAGACTGTATCGTAAAGTATTCACGCCATCTTTACACTTGCTTATCTGGTGGTGTTATTTCCGTGCCACCATTAGCTTTTATCGAGGCAGTACTCCTGATGTTCTTGCCGCTCAGATTTTTTATTGAAGAGTACACAATACGGAGGTTACCTGAATTTGCAGCTCTTTCGGTATCCTCCGCTATAATGTTCAGATAATTGTCGTTATCTGAATGGATCATGTGACCCATTCTGCCATGTGAATTTAGCTGCCTCTTCAACATTGGTGCCTTGGATCGTATACGTATGCATGTGCATCGTATTACGTATGTATGTGCATCGAATTTCGGTCCAGGCTTCTGCACTAATCGAAGGTTTATTCACATATCTTTTCTCACCAAGGACCAACATGGCGGTTTCCTTTAGTGTTCGAACAATGCCTGACCACGTATTTTGACTGTCCTGTGCCAAATTGGAGCGTAGAGTTTGATCGTACGTCATTGATATGGTTGGGTCCTGCAGACGATGTTGCGTCTAATACCGGTGGACGGAGACGGAAGGTGCCCACTAAGAGTTGGTAGTCGCTATCAATATCAGTACTATATCTAGTTTTGACTTCCGGCAAAGAACCTGAAAACAAATTGTTTACAAGTATATGGTCGATTTGATTGAAGGTTTGACCATCAGGCGATTCCCATGTAGTGGTTAACTCCGATTGTTTCTGCTTTGGCGGTGGCGTAGGGACTTGGGAAAACCGGCGGCGGCGGCTTGGTCGGATAACCTGGCTGCGGCATGGTTGGTTAACCAGGCGGCGGCGGAGGCTGCTATTCCTAATTATTTGGATATTGTCCCTACTGGTGTTGTGTATAGTTCAATTCTGTAATTCTGTAACTCGTGTGCTGTAACCTGTTAGGGAATGCGACCGGATGTTGGTGTTGTAGCGCGTGAAATTTCGCCAGGCTGTTGTTATGCAAACTTCAAAGTGTCTTTTAACTCCATAATTTCCATATGATTTTTCCATATGAAAACTTAATTAAACTCCCACTCTGAAATCGAATCTGAAAAAAGTGGGGATAAGGTTGGACACCGGGGCTCTCAGACTACTTCTGATATCCCCACGATCGATGACACTCCCGCCATTTTTTACAAATTTCCACTCATCCTCTCCAGGATTTTGCACATGAGACCCCAATGCTTTCACTACGGATACGCCCACTCTGCAATCGAATTTGAAAAAACTGGGTATAAGTTTGGAGACCTGGGCCTCTACTCTATTTATAGTATCCCAATGATCGGTGCCAGCCTCACAGTTTTCAAGATGTGTCCACTCAACCGCTCCTTGCGACAAGGTCCTAGAATAAAGCATCGTCTAAGTTGCGCCATTTCTGGATAGACCAGGTTTTTTCTCTGTCATATGCAAATTTTGTTGCGGTTGCTTCAATATTTTAAGGGAAAAGCTGAATTTTCTCAGCAGGTTACAAATTAATTTGTTCCTAACCATTCGCAGTAAGCAGAATGGTTGGTGTCTTTGCTGGTTATAAACGTTTATACCTTCACTCACTTGCTTTTCAAAACCTTTTTTGCATTTATTTTTAACGAGTTGTTAGAAAGCATCACATGTTTTTCTTTAGCTAAGGGCTGATGACTGTGGACAGAAGGCTCCTTTTGAATATACACTGTGGTTCATCAGGATAGAACCAAGAAAATATTGAAGATATATGACCTACTATGCCGAGATGTCAGAGGTAATATTGATTCTTTTTTTGAAGACACATAAAAGACATTGCATTCATTATATAAAACACAAAAAATTTGTTCCAAGGGCACTTTTTTTCTCTCTGTTTGAAATAAATTCTTCGGTCTTATCACAGAATCGATAGAAAAAGAGTCATAATGTGGTACTGAATTATATTAAAAACCGAGAATTCCGAAAAATTATTCGAGTTGCATCAAAATCAAATAATTCCACTTCAAAAATTAGGCATTACTAACCAAAATATTGAAATCTTCTGGCGATTTCGATTCTGAGAACATTTTTTTGGGAATAAAAAATCGCAGAGCATGGCACGGTAAAGCCATTCATTTTCGAGAAAAGCCGCACCAAAAAGTCATTCGCTGTGGATGTATCAGCTTCTCTTCAGGCACGTGTGAATTTTCTACAAAAACGACAATTTTGTTTGTTAACGTAGCTGCCGATGTGAAAATGAACTTCACTGGCTTCAACCAAACGATATGCAGTCCATTCAACGAAGCGAAAACGCATCAAATGGTCACAGGGGGATTCTATGGCACAGCTGATCGAATAGGTACTAGGGATATTATAGAGAATGAGAGACCAAAGAAGACAGGAACTAATTTTAAATAGTGTTTATTGCTACTAATGACAGCTAAATTATGTTTTATGTTGTTTCCATTGAATGAAAATACGCATTCCCTTTGATTTCTGTCCGATTTATGTCCAACGCAAGTGTAAAATTGGTAAAATTCAGCAGCAAATAAAACTCTATGAAATGGCCTACTACCTCGTCGTCATGAAGAGGCATCGAAGAGAGTATAACGAGGTCTTGATGCAAAATTCTAAGCAAAGAAGTGCGAGAAAAATTCAATTGCTGCGAATGGTGGCGAGTTAAGGTTGATGGCTGTTCGAACACACTTTCAGCTACAGCGGCAATATTTTCCACTGAACGCACTGGACAAGTACGTATAAGAGTCAATTTGTTCAATAAGGATCCAGATTGACGAACTCGCTTAACAAATTGACCCACAAACCGAATTGATGGCTCCTCTTATTCGACGTTTTCGTTCAACTGACTCAATATGTTTTCGAAAATGACATCAGGTTTGAAATAGAGGAACCCAAATTTATACTGAAAAGTTTTGACAAATGTTACGTTTTCATTCGACTTGAAATGACAAGATTGTTGAACCCAAATCAACTTTCTTTCGATCAGAACACGAACGAAAGCATTCGATCGAGATCAGGGAACAGACTGTAATTTACTTTATACATACATAAGTGATTAAAAATACATAAGTATGTCAATAAATTGTACGGAAATTTATAATAATTTTGACCATTTTGTATATAAATCGAGCGGGAAAATTTTAGAGCATTGTGAAATGCCACCCAAATTGGTAATAACAACAATCGAAAATGATTCCGAAAATAGTACACAATGATTTCATCACGAATCTCGAAAAACTTTAAAATGATCCATAAATGTAACAAAAAATAATCATAGAAGATTGTAAAAAGAGGAAAAAAAGTTTCATAAACGACTCTGAAATCATGCCCACTTATGATGACAACAGGACTCCTAAAAGGAGGGAAATTATTATTCCCATGTTCATATTTTTGATTCTTTTCTGAGTCATAAAATAACGTTCAGATAAGAGGAGACAGACACATTCTTACTTATTACATTCTTTTCTTATTCACGTTCTCATTGATATGTTTTTGATAAGTTCTCAGACTCCTTACTGACGCTTTTGGCCCCATGTTTTGGATCTTGTGGGTCCCATGCATTCGTTTTTTCGTGATTTTTCAGTCCACTGTCAAATTTTGATTTTTTTAGTCCCTCCCAAATATCTGCAATTTTGTCAAAAAATCTTTACATACCTGGAATCGTAGATTTAAATCCGCTTGTGTGGTATTACTGCTACTGATTTTTGTATTACAATAGTTCATTATTTATTAATTTATTATTAACATTATACCGACCAAGAGGGGAACGGTTATCGTTCCCACGTTAACAAGATAAATCCATTGATTAACATATACGAGATGCCCCAACTCTCTCATTTGACGTTACACGTTGTGTATCCTACAAGAGGAATCGAACGTCTGTCAGATGTTTTGCTCTAAGGTCGAACAAAATCCTCCAATTTAATTTTGTGGGTTCACGATGGTCACTATTTTCAGTGTTTGGTCATACAATTAGAAACGATGTATTCAAAGTTTCATTTCTTTTCACAACTTTCTTATAAAGTGCCTCTCTTCTTGGTAGCTCCCGTTATCACTGTAGTTCAATATATTTTTGGATGTCTAAATATCAAAAATAAGTTTTGAAATTTCTCACAGTTGCGTAAACTGTAGTGACACGTGTTTCTGAGGGTGGGCAGATAATTAGAAACGCATTCGTAAACAGTGGAAATTTAATTAATTTTCAACGGAAGTTGTTTATTTTTTATCTGTTGGCCAACATTTTACTAATTAACAATTCAATTCAGTACAAATATGGGGCAAAAAATATCATGTAAAATGTAATTTATTGTGCGCTGCCTTCAAAAAGAAAAACAATACATTTCAGCCATAGCAAACCGACTTTGCTCTTAAAAAAAAATATTTTTATGTCAATAAGAATATTTCAATTTACGGGAAGTTTTAAGACCCATAAAAGAAGTTCAATACCTAGAAACCCCACTCCATATGACGAGAGAGTCAGTAAATCCAACCCATTTGTGGCTTAAACCGAAGTTAATGCTATTGCAAAATCTTGCAGAATCTAGAACCATTAGACGCAGATTACAAGAACCTGGTCGGCATGGAAAATATTGCAAAACGTTTGAAATTTGCAAAGGAGCGGCTGCAAAAACTGATTAATTTTTAGAAAAAGATACCCTGGTGCGAGGAATCAAAGTTTAATTTGCTCGGTTCGGATGGAAAAGCTTATGTAAGATGGCCACTAAACAAATCGTTGGATCCTAGATACACCATAAATACCATTAAACACGGAGGAGGAAATGTGATGGTATGCGGTGAATTTAGTTGGTCCTATACACAGCATAGATGGTCCAATATACCAACATCAATATTCAAGTATTCTGTAAAATTCAACTGAACCATTTTCGTTAGAAAATTTGTCAGTTACTTATATTTCCAGCAGCACAACGATCCTAAGCATACTTCCCGAGTTGTGAAGCAATAGTTGATGGATACGCATACCACTGTTTTCGTCTGACCGCCACAAAATTCAATTGAAAACTAATGTCCAGATGTCGAACAACAATTAAAATCACAAACCTCAAGAAATAGTGTCGAACATTTTCGAAATATTAAGGCAGTTTGAATTTGGTAGAAAGCTTACTACCGAGATTAGTCGACGTCATACAAAATAAGGGCCACCCTACAAAGTATTAATTGTCTTTTGTATTGTATTATATTTTTCTGTAAAATTAGGAATAAAATATTGTTTTTGTCGTCGTTTCCAATTGCATGACCCTCGACTTTTATAGATCTATTAGTAAGTGTGGTTTCCTCTTTTCCGGAATATAACTAATTATCGAAATATTTGCAGAAAGTATAGCAATAAGTGAGTCTTACAATACTGAATATTTGCTTTCTTCCATTTTCATTTTATGGCAGTAATTCTGCTATACAATACAAATTCTAAAGTGGCGTTTCTAATTGTATGACCTCCGCTGTATATACCTACATACAATATTTTGCACATTTACAATATGAATTTCGGGTGAATTCTTCTCTTGACGTTACTTACATATTCCAGAAGTCAAAACATCAAGAGCGACTTGGTGGATCTCTAGTATGTTAATCTATGAATAACTCTAAACACAATAACGATGTTGCCTTAACGATATTTCACCGTATTTAAACGAACGACAACCAACTATTTAACGATTTACAATCACTTCTTTTACTCTTTTTATTATTTCTCTTACACATATTTACTAATAAACATTGAACTTTCTCTTTAGATCAACTGACACAACAATGCATTTCTCTTCAAACTTTTTTTTGCAATTAACCGTTTTCACAACCACGCACTCACACACACCTACGCTCGAATTACCGGCTCTACCGTAAACAAGAAATGGAAAATTATATTCTTCGTAATTAAAACTGACTTCTGATTGATTTTCACAAATATTTGATAGCACCAACATTTATCAACTTTAATTAATTGAATTTTAACAACAATTTATAAATTTATTTGTAATTTTCAACACTTAACCACTATTTTAACCGAAGTTACGGGAGCTGACTGCGAACGACCAGAGGATTAAGAAACAACTAAAATTGGAATCGTAGAGCGAGAGGACAAAAGTGTCAAAATAGAGATTTGGTGTAAAAGCTTAACTTTATCGTTCGGTTGAGAGTCGTGTAAAGACAAGCGGAAATGGAACACTACATGTTGATTAAAAGAGAATGAGAATAAAAGATGAAAACGGAAATATGAACATGATTGATTTTTCCCTGCTTATTGTCAACAATGTTGCCAGTTTTTGTTGCCAGTATTTCTCTATGGTCGTGTAAAGGCAAGCGGATATGGAACACTACATGTTGTTTGAAAAAAAATAACAGCCTGTTTCTCTATATATCTCGAACGAAAGCTGTGGTTTGTGTTCTAGACGAAAGAAAGTTGATTTGGGTTTCACTATCTTGTCGTTTCAAGTCGAATGAAAACATAAAACTATTCAGTACAAATTTTGGTTTCTCAATTTCGAATGTGCTGTCACTTACGAACAAAGATGGAGTCGGCGAACGAAAATTCGAGTAAGAGAAACTCAATTTGAGTCGAATGTGAGTCTTTCGCTTAGCTTTCGTTCCAGATTGAGAAACAGGCTATAAGAATAAAAGATGAAAAGGGAAATATGTAATTCACTGATTTTTGCCCTGCAGTGTTGCCATTTTTTTACATATACATAGGTGTCTAAATAGCAACAATAACTTTTGAAATTTCTCAAAATTGCGTAAACTGTAGTGACACGTGTTTCTGAGGGTGGACAAATAATTAGAAACTCATTCGTAAACAGTGGAAATTTAATTAATTTTCAAGTTATTTGTTTTTATCTTTTGGCCAACATTTTACTAATTAACGATTCAATTCTGTACAAATATGTGGGGAAAAATGTCATGTAAATGTAATTTAGTGCGCTGCCTTCAATTAGAAAAACAATACATTTCAGCCATAGCAAACCGATTTTGGTCTTCAAAAATATAATTTTATGGCAATAAGATTATTTCAACATACGGGAAGTTTTAAGACCCCTAAAATAAATTCAATACCAATAAACCCCACTCCATATGACGGTAGAGTTATAGAGTCAGTAAATCCAAACCATTTTTGACTTCAACCGAAGTTAATGCTATTGCAACGCACCAAATCTCGCAGAATTTCGAGAACCATTAGATGTAGATTGCAAGAAGCTGGTCTGCATGGATGCATTCCACGGAAAATATCGCACGTCTCAAGGTAAAATATTGCAAAACGTTTGAAATTTGCAAAAACCGATTAATTTTTAGAAAAAAAAATACCCTGGAGCGAGGAATCAAATTTTAATTTGTTTGGTTTGGATAGAAAAGCCTACGTAAGATGGCCACTAAACAAATCGTTGGATCGTAGATACACCAGAAATACCATTAAACACGGAGGAGGAAATGTGATGGTATGGAATGAATTTAGTTGCTATGGTGTTGCTCCTATATACAGTATAGATGGTCGAATAGGCCAACACCAATATAAAAATATTCTGGCAAATGCAACTGAACCATTTTTATTAGAAAATTTGTCAGTTACATATATTTTTCAGCTGGACATCGATCCTTAGCATACTTCCCGAGTTGTGAAGCAATGGTGTATGGATACGTATACCATCACAAAATTCAATTGAAAACTAATGCCCAGATGTCGAACGACAATTAAAACCAAAAACCTCAAGAAATACTCGGGGATCTCACACGGCAATTTTACGTCCTCAAGTTCTGAGTTTATAGGAGAGAGAGTGGAAGAGAACGGAAGTTCTTCCCCTCTCTCTCCAATAAAATCCAGACTTGCGCAAGTAAAATTTCTGAGATAGTGACGAACATTTTCGAAATATTAAGGCACTTTGGGGAATCGATACCATCCTGGCGATGCTGGACTTTGGTAGAACGTTTACTACAGAGATTGCCCGAAGCCATAAAAAATAAGGGCTACCCTACAAAGTATTATGCGTCTTTTAAATTATTTTATTATATTTTTTCTGCAAACTTAGGAAAAAAATATTGTTTTTGTCGTCGTTTCCAATTGCATAAGCATCGACTTTTAGAGATCTATTGGAAAGTGTAGTTTCCACTTTTCAGGCTTGTAACTAGTTATCGAAATATTTGTAGAATGTATAGCAATATGTGAGTCTTAAAATACTGCATACTTTCTTTTTTAATTTTCATTCTATGGAAGAAATTCTGCTATACAATACAAATTCTAAAGTGGCGTTTCTCATCGTATGACCTCCACTGTATATTTGTACATACAATATTTTGCACACTTGCAATAAGAATTTCGACTGAATTATTCAAACCTCAGTAACAGAATTCTTCTTCAGACGTTAACACTTGCGTACATATTCCAGAAGTTCGATTCCCTTCAGTCAAAAATCAAGAGCGAGTTGGTGAATCTCTAGCATGTTAATTAATCTATGAATAACTCTAAAGACGATAACGATGTCGCGTTAACGATATTTCACTTTATATAAACGAACACAACCATTTATTCAACGATTTACAAGCACTTATTTATTTCTCTCTTTTACTTATTTCTCTTCCACTTATTTGACCATTGAACTTTCTCTTGAGAGCAACTGGATCAACTGACAACAATGCATTTCTCTTTACACTTTTTCTGCAGGTAACCGTTTTCACAACCATGCACTCACGCACGCCCCCACACGAATTACCGGCTCCACCGTAAACTAGAAATGAAAAATTATATTCTTCGTAATTAAGAATGAATTCTGATTGATTTTCACAAATATTTGACATCACCAACATTTATCAACTTTAATTAATTGAATTTTAACAACTTTTTAGAAATTTATTTGTAATTTTCAACACTTAACCACTATTTTAAACGAATTTACGGTAGCTGACTGCGAATGACCAGAGGATTCAGAAACAACTAAAATTGCCATCAGAGAGAGAGAGGAAAAAAGTGTCGAAATAGAGATTTTTGTGTAAAAGCTCAACTTAATCGTTCGGTTGAGAGCCGTGTAAAGACAAACGGAAAGGGAACACTACATGTTGATTAAAAATGAATGAGAACAAAAAATGAAAACGGAAATATGTACACGATTGATTTTTATCCTACTTATCGTCAACAATGTTGCCATTTTTTAGCATAATTTTTTGGACCATGATGCTAATGCTTTTTAGCATTATTTTCACAAAATTTCCCCACAGTTTGTCATTTTCCGTCAAGTCTGCAGCATAATGTTTCTGAAATGCCACAATTTTTTCATCATACAATTTGATATGTTCTTTTATTTTACGAACATTTGACACTGAAAGGAGGTGGTTGTACTGTTACAGGCAGTCAGTAAAATTTTATGGCAAAATTTGGCAAAAAAAAACTAAAAATTGCATTCTGCACCTGAACTTATAGGTAAGTGTTGGTACTCAAATGAAAGGAAATTTCATTGGTGCCATTAATTTTCATATTCGATGCTTGTTAGTCGAGATATGAATGTTTTTTTTCTATATTTCAATACCCACACAATTTATCGACATTTTTTTCTATTACAAATATGCATGTATGGGAAATTATTGATGGTATTGGTTCCTCTCTACGTTGCTCGTACCGTGTGCTAGACCTATTTGAATATCGATAAATTGATATTCCTGCTCAGACAGGGAGTTCAAAGTCCCTCTATACCTTAAGTCGAATTTGGCAATTTCCCTCTTTCGGACAACTTGTTCCCGACTCAGGAGCAAAACTGAATATTTAGTTGTTTTCCAGCGCTTGTCCACAAGGTCGTAAAGTTCAGCAAATTTTACTCTTAAAATGTTGCCAAAATACACATTATCTCCTGTGCCGAAAAATTCCCAAGTATATTTTTCAATTTCATTATTATGTGCTGTCAAAGTTCAAATTTTCCATTTACGTTATTGCGAAATGTTTCTGCCACTTTGTATGAAATACATAAGCGAATGTCAGATAAAAAGAATGCAAAAACATTTATTTGCGAAGTGAAAATCTGTTAGGGCACTTTCTCAATGGCCGGGGTTATCTTTTATCGTAACGATAAATTATGTGACAACAGAATTTCATTTTCTCAATGTCTATTTAAAATTTATCCAGCCGAGTTTATCGGAACGATAAATGTAAACAGTTGACAACTTTTTGTTTTATATTTATGTTTAATGTAATTCCAAATGTTTTCGATCGGGTGGAAGTCCGGTGTCTGCACTGACCACTTCATGAATGTAAATTGTTGACGGTTTAGCCAGTTTTTAACGATTTTGGCCGAATATTTGGGGTCAATGTCAATCTGAAAAATAATTCTTTCAGTAGCAAGGCCTGTGTTTTATAGCAGCTGGTAAATGATTTTACTGAATTGATCGTTTTTCATAATACCTTCAATCTTACTATTGTTCGTAATACATTCGAATACCATTTTGGATCCACCAGCGTGTCTCATTATTTGTTTTTCTGCATTCGGGGTAGTAGTATTTCGATCTAAGCGCGGCCATAGGACAGAATTACTTCCATAGGATAGGATTGACTTTTATCTCATCGAACCATAACCTTAAACACAGTGCGTAATTGTACTTTTATTATTTTTAACATGTTGAATTCAATACTTTTCCTTCTTCCAGTCAGCCTCAGTCCAGTGTCTTTACGAAACTTTGCATTCTTATGTGACAAAAATGGTTTATTATTCTTCTCTGCAGCCTTAACACCCAATCTTTGGAGACTTCGACGGGTATTCATTCCACTCACTGGCGTCAATATTCAATGTTTTTAATGTGACGCAGCTGGGGTAATTTCATGGGTACTTGACACTAATTTTGCCAAATAATGATAACTGCGGTTGTCAATCTTGTTGGGGCTTCCAGGACCAGTTGAAGTTTTAATATTTTCCTCCGTTTTATTCTCTGGTTCGTCATATGGCTTATATTACACTTTTTTGCAACGTTCCGAAGAAAATTGTTATTTTTTTTTAGCAATTCCATGAATTCAACCACTTTAGATGCTTCCATTTTTGATCAGCACACGGACAATAATGAGCAATTGTAAATAATAGGAGCAAATTTATGAGCTAAATTATGCTGGCTACATGTGAGTTTCTGGATCTTTCAGGAGTTGAAGAGAGTGCAATATTGTAACATTGAAGAAAGTGCGAAATTGTAACATTGGGGTTTGTTTACATATTACATTCTTTTAAACATGTACATATGTATAATTATTGTACTCTTGAGTGTTCATTATGAGAGAGACCATAGCAAAGAAACATTCAAAAAATGATTTAGTTCTAAGGTTAAAATCTGCTAAATAATCAAGTTTTAAACCTGTTACAATTTTGCTCGTCACTGTACAACTGTTTCTTAACATTTAGTCTCCATCCTACTTTTTTCGCATTGTCGGAGAGTCTGATTAACTTGGCCCAGATGGCAAAAAATTTGAGGGCCATCAGACATATGACATCTCCGTATTCGATGTTTCTATATTGGTTGGTTCCATTAATTCATACATAAATAGAAGAAATAATGCGGCGAACAAGACGTATTGACTACTCTTTGCACTACTCTAGGTCACCTTTTTTTCCATGCACCTCTGATGAAATATAATGGTATCCCAACAGCTACGCTGGTACACTCAGATAACTAGTTGGTTGAAAAGAGGTTGTAGCAATCGTAAATTCGGTGGTTACCATCGAATTGGGGTCTCCACAACCGAATTGAGGTTGTCACGATCGAATGTTCATAATTGATTCGGTTGTGACAACTGAATCAGGAATTATATTAGTTTTGTCATCCAAATTTTCCAAAATTTCGGTTAGAACAACCGAACTTGGAATTAATTCGGATACAACAACCGAAATTGGACCTAAATTCGGTTGGAGTAACCGAATGTGGCATCAATTCCCGTGCAACAACCGAATTTGGCATCACAACCGAATTTGGTATCAATTCGCTTGTAACTACAGAATTTGGTATCAATTCGGTCGCAGTAACCGAATTAATCCTTAAGTCTTCGCATGAATTATGTAGGTACAACTGAAATACATTTTTAATTCGGTAACCACAACAAAATTCTATGTATTTAAAACTTCAAGTTTAAAACTATAAAAACAAATACTATATCAAAAGAATTTAAAGAATGTATACTTGTTCCTACATCGGCGATAGAAGATTTTTTGTGGTCTTATTTTGCAGAGAATTTCCAAGCAGATATCAAGAGTTTTGAGGCTTTTCAAGATTGGACGGTGGAGATAATCTGCAATCATCTGCATATGAAACGGTTTGGGACCTATGTAACTCAACAGCTACAACACACCAAAATTGGAGCGGTGACTCATGCTGGCTGGGACTTCAAAAAAGGTCGGTAATGACATGTAAAACAAATGTGTTTATTTTCTCGTTTTCTCATTTTTTAATAAGAATATAGGAAATTAAAAAATGTTAGTAAAATAAAAAAAATATATCAAATTATATGATGAAAAAATTGTGCAATTTCTAAAACATTATGCTACAGACTTGACGAAAAATTAAAAATTTTGGGGAAATTTCGTGAAAATAATGCTAAAAAGCATTAGCATCATGGTCCAAAAAATTATGCTAAAAAATGGCAACATTGTTGACAATAAGCAGGGCAAAAATCCATCATGTACATATTTCCGTTTTCATTTTTTGTTCTCATTCATTTTTAATCAACATGTAGTGTTCCCTTTCCGTTTATCTTTACACGGCTCTCAACCGAACGATTAAGTTGAGCTTTTACACCAAATCTCTATTTTGACACTTTTGTCCTCTCTCCCTATGATGCTAATTTTAGTTGTTTCTTAATCCTCTGGTCGTTCGCAGTCAGCTCCCGTAAATTCGGTTAAAATAGTGTTTAAGTGTTGAAAATTACAAATAAATTTCTAAAAAGTTGTTAAAATTCCATTAATTAAAGTTGATAAATGTTGGTGATATCACATATTTGTGAAACTCAATCAGAATTCGTTCTTAATTACGAAGAATATAATTTTTCATTTATAGTTTACGGTGGAGCCGGTAATTCGTGTGTGGGCGTGCGTGAGTGCATGGTTGTGAAAACGGTTAATTGCAAAAAAAAAGTGTAAAGAGAAATGCAATATTGTGTTGATCTCAAGAGAAAGTTCAATGTTTATTAGTAAATAAGTGTAAGAGAAAAAAATAAAAGAGAAAAATAAGTGGTTGTAAATCGTTGAATAAATGGTTGTCGTTCGGTTACATAAGGTGAAATAAGATTTATTCATAGATTAACATACTAGAGATCCACCAAGTCGCTCTGGATGTTTTGACTGAAGGGAACCGAACTTCTGGAATAGGTAAGTGTTAACGTCAAGAGAAGAATTCTGTCTCTGAAGTTTGAACAATTCAACCGAAATTCTTATTTTAAATGTGCAAATGGTTGTATGTGTATATACAGTGGAGGTCATAAAATTAGAAACGCCACTTTAGAATTTATATTGCATGGCAGAATTACTTCCATAAAACTAAAATTAAAAAAGCAAATATTCGGTAGTGTAAGACTCACTGATTGGTATACTTTCTGGAAATATTTCCATAACTGAAAACTATAGATCTCTAAAAATGGATGGTCATGCAATTAGAAACTACGACAAAAACAATATTTTATTCCTAATTTTACAGAGAAATATAATATAATAAGACAAAAGACACTTAATACTTTGTAGGGTAGCCCTTATTTTTTCTGACATCGGCCAATCTCTATAGTAAACGTTATACCAAAGTCCAGCTTCGTAAGGATGTTATCGATTCCCAAACTGCATTAATATTTTGAAAATGTTCATCACTATTTCTTGAGGTTTGTGTTTTTAATTGTCGTTCGACATCTGGACATTAGTTTTCAATTGAATTTTGTGGCGGTCAGACGAAAACATTGGTGTGCGTATCCATCAACTATTGCTTCACAACTCGGGAAGTATGCTTAGGATCGTTGTCCTGCTGGATAATATAAGTAACTGACAATTTTTTTAATGAAAATGGTTCAGTTGCAATTTTCCAGAATATTTTTATATTGCTGTTGATCTATTCGACCATCTATGCTGTGTATAGGACCAACGCCATAGCAACTAAATTCACCCCATACCATCACATTTCCTCCTCCGTGTTGAATGGTATTTCTGGTGTATCTACGATCCAACGATTTGTTTAGTGGCCATCTTACGTAGGCTTTTCTATCCAAACCAAATAAATTAAAATTTGATTCCTCGCTCCAGGGTATTTTTTTTTCTAAAAATTAATCGGTTTTTGCAGCCGCTCCTTTGCAAATTTCAAACGTTTTGCAATATTTTAGCTTGAGACGTGCGACTTTTTTCGTGGAATGCATCCACCTGCTTGTAATCTACGTCTAATGGTTCTTGCAAGAGCATTGGCTTCGGTTCAAGTCAAAAATTGGTTGGATTTACAGACTACATGTGGCCATTTTGTTTGTGTTTAACGTTACAGTCGTACGTATTCTTTGCGCATACACCGAAAAGGTTCAGTTAAGGCCGGGGCCACACTGGCGTTTTCTTGTCGCGCGTTTTCAAAAGCTCTAACGCAAAAAAAGCTCAACGTTGAGTTGTATACGTTGATTGTGTATACTTCTACGAAACCTTTTGAAATCGCGCGACAAGAAAACGCCAGTGTGGCCCCGGCCTTAACCACCATTTTCTTAATGAACAATAAAACATGCCTTAAGACCTACATTTCATGTAAACAAACTTTATTTTTACTTTTGGTGTTTCGAAGATATTGCCAATTTTATGTGGTCTTTAACGTTACATTTTTTGGAAGTGAGTTTCGAGGTACCTCAACATTTAAAAAAAAATTAGCCAAATAGGACATGGGAAAGCCTAAAGTTAAGCACTATTTCGAAGATGAAGGATCAACTAAAGCACTACATACATAAAAAATTAAAAAAATATTTATCTTCCACTTCAAGGAGCACAAATGTCCGGTCTTTAACGTTAGACGACAAGGTATATAACGGTACATATCGATTTTTATTGAGAAGCGAATAAATATGGTTTTTGATGTGTTAACATCTATAGCGGCGTATAGGAACTAAATCTATCAAAGTCAACACATTTATGCTGCTGCTAAAACCAGATGTTATGCTGCTGCTAAAACCAGATTTTATGCTGCTGCTAAAACCAGATTTTCTGCGACTGCGAAAGAGAATAATGACGTGTTAAACAAAAATGAGCGAGCAAGAGAGCAATGAAAGAGTGGGGTGGCAGGGGAGAGGCAAACGAAATTGTGTCTATAGCGTATGTATTAACATAATCATGTATGAATGTACATGTGTCTGTTGCTGTTGTTGAACGGAGATATAAAGCATAGCCACGCAAAATTTCATTTGGTTGTTTCGTTTTTTATCTCATCGCATATTAGTTAGCAATCACCAATATTCGATGCTCTGCTTTGTTTACATTTGAAACATGATCATTACAGCGATACACAATTTCATTAGTGGGTAATGATCATTTTGGTTACTTGTTTTGTTTTGTTTTTTCCCTCTCATTTTAAATTCAATTTCGCTTATGATATTTATCGTTTGAATTATATCGACTTATTATATATATTGGTTTTATATGCCTGGAATCATATATATACTAATGATACTACATATGGATAATTGTATGTAAATAAATATGTACGGAGTATATTAGGTCATAATGAAAATTCAACCTAAGTATAAAGGAATCGGCGAGTATGAACAGGAAAGTACCCTTTATGGTCTGTTATCTGGCGAATGATTCAAAACGTATTACTCTCTTTTTGTCATAATTGGTCGATTAATAATTTTGATGTGAAACGTTGATGCCTTTTAAAACATTTATGCTTTTTGTATTGTTTTCTATTATAACATTGTCGAAATGGTGCATTTATACTGAAATCTTCTATAAAGAGAATAAGGCTCGTTTATGCTCTTTTACTTAGATGCTATACATGTGACTGGAAAAAGAGTGCAATAAAATGTCTATATTATTCAATACTTTTTGTCATCGCTCTGTTTGCGACAAAATAAAAACAATTATTTCAGTAAGCTAAATTTTGCTTTATTTATTTCAACAATATTACAACTAATGTTAAAGCAGATGTAAGAAAAAAGAAAGTGCAATAGTAAAAGAGCCTTCAGCACAAAAAAAAATTACCAATGTGTTCATAGAAATCGCACAGGTACCGTGTAACAAAAAGGTGTTAACACATCACCCGTGAGTTCAAACACTCATTGATTGTATTTATTTTTCACTGGTTGCCAAAATATAACTTTGTAGTGCTAATTAAGAACATATTTCCTTATTCGAGTATTCCAGAATATTTTTTGTACGATTGTTTTTATGTATCTGGACGTATCAAAAGAAATTGTTTTTCCATTTCTTTAGATGTGCTGAAGCAATGTCTCGGACATTTAAAGCCGATGCAAATACAACCGAAAGGTCCAATGAATCGTTAATTTTTTGAAACTCTGTTTCGGTCACCTTTTCAACTGCAATTTTTGATTGTGTGCGATCAAAATTACTAACAAAATCAGCAGCACAGTTAACGATTGATTCTTGAGCTCTGACATGTTTTCGTGCAATCGTTTTCTTTTTGTCGCACCAATACCATCAACGCAGCCCTTGCCATGTGTAGTCGCAAAATAGTTCCAGTATATCTTCAAACTGAATTCAGTCTCTAGTAGAGGATTCATTCCTGCGATATATTTGTTTTTGAATTGTGACGAAGGTCCATCGCTCCAGATTTTAAAAATCTTCAACGATTTTGGCAATTCCTTGGGCAACTTGCAGATGTATGGAACAATTGTTTCTTTGACGTGTACTAAGCTGTCAGAAACAAGCACTTTTGGTTGAAACAATTCATCGAAATGTAAAGTGGTGGTGAAAAATGACAACTGGCGTTGAATCCAATGTGCGGATTGAACTTCGTCCTGAGCTTTACATACAAAGTTCTCGGCTAAATCCACTTGCAATGTTCCTTCATGACCATATTGACACTTCTTGCTCATGCACGCACCGCTTCACGACGTTTTTTGATGGCACTGACAAGTTCATCGTCTGTCATTTTGCTTTCGATCTTTTTTATTTCATTTCAGGTTTTTTTCATGGATGCTGCATTTTTTTTTTGTTATAATCGTCATATTTTTTATTATTCTTTAACTTGTCGATGTTGTTTTTGTTTATTTGTGACCGGCTCAATGGTTTCTGAAAACAAAAAATGATGTTTTTATTTCGAGTCACAATGTACAATTTTTCCAACGAAATTTGTCTTTAACGTTACACATGTTAAATGGCCAATACAGCGAAAAATTAAAATGTTTTCAAAAAATCCCTATGTATTTAGAATCTTGATCAAAAGTTCTCGTAAATCAGTGGATCATCTTAATTTGTTCATCCTTAGATTTTTCAGAAAAAACCTTTTTGTAAAATAAAGTTTTAAAGTCTTTAACGTTGCATGAAATTTGCGGTACATTTCAAAGCCATAAAAATCAACAAAAAAAAACATTAATTGTACTGGTTATGGATTTATTTTACAAGTTAAAGTCTTTCTATATTTCATAAAGCAAATTCCAGGGAAAACAATTAAGTTGTGTATATCTGTGGTCACAAACAATAACAGCCTAACTCGAGTTAGGCCAAATTTGAAAAAAAAAATTGAAAATCAAATAAGAAACTCTTTCTTGTTAAGAAGTAAGTAAAAGAATTCGTTTCCTTGTTATCTGTAACAAAGTAATCACAAAAACTCCGACCCCTGATTTACAGTAAAGATATTAAACCTTAAACTGGTCTCCCTGAAAAATTTTAGAATCGACTTAGGCTGTTATTGTATGTGACCACAGATATATTCTTACCTTTCTGTTCGGATTTGAATTTTTTTTTATTTTTTAAAATTTTTCAGACGCCCGACATAAGTGAACTGAAAGTGCAAAGTGAAAAGTGGAAGCTGACGAAATTTGCGTTTTCCTATGCTTAGGGTTGTATTTTAACGGAATATAGTCGTTACCGTGTGAAATGCAAAGAATTTATTTTTTTCCTGTTTTACTCTTTCAGAAAAAATTGGCCATATGTCTAACTCTATCGTAAAATGGAGCGGCGTTTCTTGCTATTGATCTTCTTTTAGGGTCTTAAAATTTCCACTAAGTTGAAATAATCTTGCTGGCATAAAATTATTTTTTTGAAGAGCAAAATCTCTTTGCTATGGCTGAAATTTATTGTTTTTCTTTTTGCAGGCAGCGCACAGTTAATTACATTTTACAGCATATTTTTTGCCACACATTTGTACTAAATTGAATCGTTAATTAGTAAAATGTTGATCAAAAGTTAAAAAAATAAATAACTTACGTTGAAAATTAAATGCATTTCCACTGTTTACGAATGCGTTTCTAATTATCGGTCCACCCTCAGAAACACGTGTCACTACAGTTTACGCAATCTTGAGAAATTTTCAAAAGTTATTGTTGATACTGAGACATCCAAAAATATATTGAACTAGAGTGAGAATATAACGGAAGTTACCAAAAAGAGAGACACTTTATACGAAAGTTGTAAAGAGAAATGTAACTTTGAATACTTTGTTTCTAATTGTATGGCCACTACTGTATGTAAATAATGAACTCCGTGAATGCATAAAATTAAAAATGGAGGATTTTGTTCTATCTTAGAGCATAACAGCTAACAGACGTTCGATTCCCCTTGGAGGATGCACGACGTGTAACGTTAAATGGAAGAGTTGGGGAATTTCGTATTTGTTAATCAATGGATTTATCTTGCTAACGTGGAACGATAACCATTCCCTTGGGCAGGATAGTCTGTGGGAATCTCGTTAACACATTAGATCAGAGAAATCTTAATACGCATGCGTTTGCTTAAAATCGCTATAAACAGTCTTTGTCGGTATAATGTTAATAATAAATTAATAAATAATAAACTATTGAATTACAAAAATCAGTAGCAGTAATAACACACAAGCGGATTTAAATCTACGATTCCAGGTATGTAACGATTTTTTGGCAAAATTTCAGATATTTGGGAGGGACTAAAAAACAAAATTAGAAAGTGGACTGAAAAAACAAATGCATGGGGCCCACAAGATCCAAAAAGTGGGGCCACATAGGAGTGTGCGTACTTTCAAACTCAACGGTGTAATAATTTTTTATCATATGCCATTTGTAGAACGAGATAAACATTTTTAAGTATCCCATCCAACCTTCTGAGTCCGAAAAGAATCGCAAATGAGTCTCAGAACTTCCAAAAACATATTAATACGAATATTTTTGCGTTTGAAAGTGTCTCTCTGCTCTTATCTTATCTGAATGTTATTTTATGACTCAGAAAAGAATCATAAATATGACCATGGGAATAATAATTTCCCTCCTTTTTAGGAGTCTTGTTGGCGTCATAAATGGGCATGATTTCAGACCCATTTATGAACCTTTTTTAACTCTTTTTAGAATCTTTTATGTTTATTTTTTGTTACATTTATGGATCATTTTTGAGTTTTTTGAGATTCGTGATGAAGTCATTCTGTACTATATTCGGAATCCCTTTAGATTGTTATTACCAATTTCCGTGGCATTGCATTTCATTTCATTTATATACTACTAAGAAAAAGATCAAAACTATTATAAATTTCCGTCCAATTTAGTGACGTAGGTATTTATATGAATGTATAAAGGAAATTACAGTCTGTTCCTCGATCTCGTGCGAGCGCTTTCGTTCGTGTTCTAGTCGAACGAAAGTTGATGTGGGTTCCACACTCTTGTTATGTCAAGTCGAATGAAAACGTAATATATGACCCAAAGTCACAAATTTTTAAATTTCATGAAGTCGACCTTCACCTTCCACTATTTTATAACTGGTAGTGTCTGATATAATGTGATTAATGCATTTGCATTCTATACACTTACAGAAGTTACAACTTATAAAGATTTTGGCGATATGTTTATTACTTGCCATATTTTCAGCCACATAAAGTTAAAAAATGTTAAAAAAGAGATTGAAGATTTCTAGTTTTTTTATGATCTTCTTTCATTTGCATACGTGGTGTGGTACGTGCTAGAGACAAGCGGTCTATGGCAAAGATAGAGATTACCCTTAGTTGTATAACCCTCTCATATAAAAAAATGGCGTACAGTCAACCAGTATGGTTTTATTAGCCGTCAAAAATTGAAGATGGTTTTTTGGCACTTTTTGTATTTTGGATGGGAAAATGGTGTGCCTTGACCAATGGACAAACTGAAGATGGTAGTTTGTAGTACTAACCATTACCAACATTTTGATATATATCAAGTTGGTGTCACTTTTATAGGAGCTTGTAAAATCAGTCGTAAAGTCCTAATTTTGATTCGTGAATTTTACAGAAAAACCACTTTTTCCCGTGTAAAATTCGGTATCTTGGCCATGGTGGTCCACTATATCGCGTGATCCTAGTTTTTTTGACATTGCATCAAAAAATCAACGGCTTGTTAAAAAAAATACACATTGTTTTTTCATACTGCAGAAATTTAAAAAAAATGCATCGCTAAAATTTTGCATTTTTGACACTTTACGGATATGAATATCAATGAATATGTAAATCTATGGAAAGTCTACAACAAAAATTATCATCTTAGAAAAATAAGTGTCATCATAGTACACTTCAGGAGGGTAATTTGGTACTTTTATCCCCAGAGAATTTCCACTTTGACATCAAAGGCGCTGATCAGATTGCGTTGAAATAAATTATAATCTATGGTACTTTTATTGCCACATAACAATATCGATGGCACGTTCGTTGATTACATTTAAAGTTTGGCCCTTTTACAGCCATTTTAGGATATTTTATACCCCTTATATCTCGCAAAGTGACATCGAAGGCGCTGAATGAAATCCGTCAAAACACACAGCAATCGGTAGTATTTCTTGTCGCCAATCACATTATTTTTGGCACGTTAAAAAAAAATCAGAATTGCATACTTTATGGTCCTTTTAAATCTTCGTTGCATTAAATGGAAATAAAAATTATATTCAGTTGTATTAAAAATTAATATTGTTACTATTTACTGCATTAGTTTTAAGTAATACACAATATTTTACTAATATCGCAAAGTAAATTATATTTTTTGCATAATTAATCTACCATTATTCCACAAAGTAAAAAAAATCAACGAAACCACTTGAAATTTAAAATCAAATTTTTTGAACCAAACTAACCATGAAATATTTTTTTATGTCAAGCAGTTGGCCATAATAAATACTTAGTAGTGAAAAATTTTAACTTAGGCAGCACATAATAAGAAATTTGAAAAATATACTAGGAAATTTTACCTCACAGTAGACAATGTGCATTTTGGTAAAACATAAGAAGTAAAATTTTACTGACTAGAACAGTACATACAACCACCTTCACCGTAAAATGTTAGTAAAATAAAAGAACATGTCAAATAGTACGATGAAAAAATTGTGCAGTTTCTGAAACATTATGCGACAACTTACTTTTATTGGCTATTTTGTAACCTCTTGAGGTCAGATGTCTTACATATATTAATTAAACAAACAAATTAAACAAATTTCACCATATTCCTCCAACTAGCTCTATCCTTCGCCTTTTCTCACCAGTTGTTAACACCAAGGATACAGAGGGATTCTTCTGCCTGGTCTTTTCAGCGGAGTCTTGGTCGTCCTCTTTTCTACAAACTTGACTAAAAATTACAAGTTTTGGGGAAATTTCGTGACAATAATGCTAAAAAGCATTAGCATAATGGTCCAAAAAATTATGCTCAAGATTGGCAACACTGTTGACAATAAACAGGACAAAAATCAATCATGTACATATTTCCGTTTTCATCTTTTCTTCTTATTCTTTTTTAAACAACATGTGTAGTGTTCCTTTTCCGCTTGTCTTTACACGACTCTCAACCGAACGATCAAGTTGAGCTTTTACACCAAATCTCTATTTTGACACTTATGTCCTCTCTCGCTATGATGCTAATTTTAGTTGTTTCTTAATCCTCTGGTCGTTCGCAGTCAGCTCCCGTAAATTCGGTAAAATTTTTGGTTAAGTGTTGAAAATTACAAATAAATTTATAAATAATGGATAAAATTCAATTAATTAAAGTTAGTAAATGTTGGTGATATCAAGTATTTGTGAAATTCAATCAGAATTCGTTCTTAATTACGAAGAATATAATTTTTCATTTATAGTTTACGGTAGAGCCGGTAATTCGTGTGTGGGTGTGCGTGAGTGCGTGGTTGTGAAAACGGTTAAATGCAGAAAAAGTGTAAAGAGAAATGCATTGTTGTGTTGCAATAATCTCAAGAGAAGGCTCTATGGTTCAATGTTTATGAGTAAATAAGTAGAAGAGAAATAAATAAAAGAGTGAAATCAGTGCTTGTTAATCGTTGAAGAAATGGTTGTCGTTCGTTTACAGAAGGTGAAATATCGTTAAGGCGGCATTTGACCTATCGTTATTGTCTTTAGATTTATTCATAGATTAACATACTAGAGAGAGAATCGAACTTCTGGAAAATGTAAGTTTTAACGTCAAGAGAAGAATTCTGTCGCTGAGGGTTGATAAATTCAGCCGACATTCTTATTTTAAATGCAAATAATGAATATAGTGAATGCACAAAATTAAATCGGAGGATTTTGTTCGATCTTAGAGCAAAACATCTGACACGTTCAACTCCTCTTGGAGGATGCACGATGTGTAACGTCAAATGAGAGAGTTAGGACATCTCGTATATGTTAATCTATGGATTTATCTTGTTAACGTGGGATCGACAACCATTCCCATCTTGGTCGGTATTATGTTAATAATAAATTGATAAATAATAATTAATTAATAATTAAATAATAATAAACAATAATTAATAAATAATAAACTATTGAAATACAAAAATCAGTATCAGTTATACAAGCGGATTGAAATCTACGATTCCAGGTATGTATAGATTTTTTGGCAAAATTGCATATATTAGGGAGGGACTAAAAAACCAAAATTAGAAAGTGGACTGAAAAAACAAATGAATGGGGCCCACAAGATTCAATAAAACGGTGCCACATGGGAAGAAATAAGTGTGCGTACTTACTAACTCAACGGTGTAATTATTTTTTTATCATATGACATCCGTAATTATCCCATCCAACATTCGGAGTCCGAAAGAGCCAGAAAGAGTCTCAGAACATTTCAAAAACATATCAATAAGAATATTTTTGCTTTTGAAAGTGTCTGTTATCGGAACGTTATTGTATGACTCAGATAACAATCACAAATATGAACATGGGAATAATAATTTCCTCCCTTTTTAGGAGCAGGGGGATTCTATGGCGCAGCTAATCGAAAAGGTACTAGGGAAATGATAGAGAATGAGATACCAAAGAAGATAGGAACTAATTTTAAATAGTGTTTATTGATACTAATAACAGCTAACTTATGTTTTATGTTGTTTCCATTGAATGAAAATACGCATTCCCTTTGATTTCTTTCCGTTTTATGTCCAACGAAAGTGGAAAATTGGTGAAATACAGCAGCAAATAAAACTCTATGAAATGGCCTACTACCTCATCGTCATGAAGAGGCATCGAGAAGAGTAATGGAAACTCTTAGGTATTGCTCTATGTTAGGAGACTTTTTGTCATCATAAATGGGCACGATTTCAGAGTCATTTATGAGCCTTTATAAACTCTTTTACAATCTTTTATGATTATTTTTCGTTACTTTTATGGATTATTTTAGAGTTTTTCGAAATACATGATGAAATTATTGTGTACTACTTTCGGAATTATTTTAATTTGTTTGTTTTTATTACCAATTTCCGCGGCATTTCACAATGCTCTAAAAATTCTCCCGCCCGATTTATATACTACTAAAAAAGAGGTCAAAATTATTATAAATTCCCGTACAATTTACTGACAGAGGTATTTTTAATCACATATAAATATACAAGGTGGCGCAAAAGTAATCCTCCTATCAGAAAATGCTACAAATTTTGCGATTGGCCCCTAATGTCAGTTCTGTTTTGACATTTGTGTAGTAAACACATGCGAAATACACGTTAATAAACAATGTTACGCTACACTGCTCCAGAACGCGGAATATTGCTGACTATTTATTTGACCAATAATCGGTCGGTGACTTTGGCACAACGTGAATTTCGTCGCAGATTTCCTGGCCGTCCAACGCCTACTGGTGAAACACTGCGACGTTTAGCCGCTCGCCTCGAAGAGACTGGCACAACACGAGATGCTGCCAGACGTGGCAGACCCCGGAGTAGCCGTTCTGCAGAGAATATTGCTGCTGTAGCCGAGGATGTCATGGAAGCGCCGTCGACATCGACCAGACGACGTGCCACGCTACAGAGCAATGATCAACGAGTTCTTTTTGCCGCAGCTTGATGAATTGGGATTGGAAAACATGTGGTTCCAACAGGACGGTGCACCCGCACACAGTGCACGTGCCACAACCGATATGCAGAAGGATGCATTTCCCGGGCACCTAATCTCCCGTTTTGGCGATTTGCACTGGCCAGCAAGATCGCCTGATTTGACCGCTCCAGACTTCTTTTTGTGGGGCTTTTTGAAGTCGCGGGTTTATGTCAACAAGCCTCAGACTCTTGCAGCTCTTAAAGACAATATCCGTCAAGAATGTGAGGACGTATCGCCGGAAGTTTTGGCCAAAGTGATGGAAAATGCCATGAAAAGGGCTCAAATGACAATCAACTGTGGCGGCGGCCATTTACATGACATCATATTCTCGACTTGATGTAAAAAAAATTAAAAGACCAAATAAAAATAATCCACAAGAAGAATCAGTTTTTCATTTTTTTTTAAATTACAGCCAAAATACATCGGAAGTCTACTTTTGCGCCACCTTGTATAAAGGTAATTACAGTCTATTTTCTCGATCTCGAAAGAACGCTTTCGTTCGTGTTCTAGTCGAAAGAAAGTTGATTTGTCTTCTACAATCTTGTGATTTCATGTCTAATGAAAACGTAACATTTATCAAAACTTTTCAGTACAAATTTGGGTTCCTCTATTTCGAATCTGATGTCATTTGCGAAAAAATATTCAATAGAACGAAAATGTCGACTATCGAGGAACCGAATTTGAGTCCAATGTGAGTGAACGGCTTTCGTTCGCTGGGTTTTTCGTTCGGGATCGGGGAATATGCCATTAGTCTTACACGAAAGTGTACTTACGTACATATATTAAAAAGCCATAACCTGAAAGTTATAATTTAGTGTAAATTAAAATATGATATTAATCCATTATTTCTCCACTGAACACTTGGAAACATCTGAGGAAGAGTTGAACTCCCCGTTGTTTCGAAGCAAATGACCAATTTTATATTTATGAAGTGACAGATAACACTTTGCAAGTTTTTGAAAAAAAAATGTGGAAAAGATATGTGGAGTCAACGGTTTTACACTAATTCGGGCCCTACGAATCAAACTGCATCATAAGTTTTTTGACTTGTGATGATGGTTTCATACAGAACTTCACTTTTTTAATTTCTTTCTCAGAGGCTGCGATCTAGAGCTAATCTCTTGAGAGAAGTTTATACATATGTCACCATTACTCGAGAATGCCACAGCCGATTTTGTTTAAACCAATTTAGAAAAATTAACAATTATAATACCTTTAATCATCAATCATATCATCAATCGTATTCCTCAAGGTAAGCAACAGTTTCGCAGTTATAAATAAATTTATTAAGAAAAAATAATAATTTTTGTGTATGAATAAATTTTTATAAAACCATCATTATAGGGCAAAAAACTAATGATTCGATTCGTAGAACCCAGATTAATGTAAATCCGTTGACTCCACTTCTGTGATTTGGACCTGCATAGTGTTATAATTGAAGGCTAGAAATTTTCCAAATATGACGAAAATAAATTGAGGAATATTTAAAACTTTCTTCCAAAGTTCTGAGTCTTAAACTCAAAGAGAAATAGAGTACCGTAGCGTTGCTTTGAGGATCAATTTATTAAGCGAGTTCGTCAATCCGGATACTTATTGAACAAAAGAGATCTTATAGGTACTTGTCCAGTGCGTTCAGTGGAAAATATTGCAGCTGTAGGAAAGTATGTTCGAACAGACATCAACCTCAACTCGCCACCGTTTGCAGCAATTGAACTTTTCTCGCAGTTTTTGTCTCAGAATTTTGCATAAAGACCTCGATATGAGGGCTCATAAAGTTCAATTAGTTCAAGAACTGCAACCTTGTGACCATTCGATTCGTTTTCGTTTCGCTGAATGAGCGAAATTTTGTTTGGATGAAACATTTTCACCGAAAAATCCTCATTTCCGATGAAGTTAATTTTCACATTGGGAGCGACCTTAACAAACAAAATAGTCGCATTTGGAAAATCCACACGTCGTCAGGAAGAAACTGATACATCCACAGCGAATGACATTTTGATGCGGTTTTAGGAACATATTTCTTCGAAAATCAGCAAGGAGCTTTACCGTGCCATGCTCAGCGAGGATGACATTGACGATGTATGGATTCAACAGAACGGCGCTACGTTCCGCACAGTTAACCCTAAATAACCTAGGGTTTTTACACACTTCATGTGCATTTCCTTAAATATTGTTGATATTTGTAGTTTTATAAACAATATCATTCTTAAAATCTGTTGATCTATTGCATTAGAGCTATATTTCCCAATATTGTTCATTGTGTGCAGTTCACACAAGACAACTTTTTGGTGTGTTAACATCTATAGGCGCGGGCAGGAACTAAACTATCAAAGTGAACACATCCAAACAGAGTTTGTCCGACTGCGATCACAGATTGTTTGGCGTTAAACTCCTCCGAAACGGCTGGACCGATTTTTATGAAATTTTGGGTGCATATCGGGTAGGTCTCAGAATCGGCTATTTTTCTTACCACCAAATGATAGGGTGACCCACCCCTATATAGAACACAGATTTGTTCGGCTGCGAAACAGAGATTGTCAAACTGCGAAAAAAAGACACACACACTGATGTAGCGGCAGCGAATAGTTGTTTGGTGTAGGTGCGGAGCACTCTCAGACAGCAACGAAAATTGTGTGAACTTGTGTAGCGTATGTTCGAACATAATAATGTATGTATGTTCATGTTATGTATGTTCTTTGTTTTTTGTGGGAATAAAACAAAAAGTATTAAGCAAGAAAATAATGACACATGTGCTTGCACTGGTCTTTAAATAATTTTAAGTATTAATATTATTTAAATGTAACGTCATCATATGATTGAACGCTGTTTTTTATTTTCGATTGTAACATTTACTAATATGTTTATATAAATCGAAGAGATACCGTGTAACAAAAAGGTGTTAACCCATCGCCCGTGATTTCGAACAGTCATTGGATTTTTTTTAATCAATTATTTTGTATTTTAGTTGGGCAACTCTATAAACCACAAATGTCAGTGGCAGCTTTCGTAAGCGAACGCAAGCTCAAAGTGACGTATATACTATAATTTTTTGACATTGGCATTTGGGTTGGTTTTTGCGATTACTTTCACTTTCGGGACTTGTGGAATACTTTCCACAAGTCTTGACTTTCTACTGTAAAAGTAAAATTTTACTGACTATAACAATACAACCACCTTCACTGTAAAATTTTAGTATAATAAAAGAACACGTCAAATTGTGTGATGAAAAAATTGCGAAACATTATGCTACAGACTTGACGAAAAATTAAAAACGTTGGGGAAATTTCGTGAAAATAATGCAGCATAAAGGTCCAAAAAATTGTGCACAAGATTGGCAACGTTGTTGACAATAAGCAGGACAAAAATTAATCATGTTCATATATCCGTTTTCATCTTTTATTCTCATTAATTTTTTCTTTACACGACTCACAACCGAACGGTTAAGTTCAGCTTTTACACCAAATCTCTATTTCGACAATTTTGTCCTCTCTCTCTCTCTGATGGCAATTTTAGTTGTTTCTTAATCCTCTGGTCGTTCGCAGTTAGCTTCCGTGAATTCGGTTAAAATGTTGGTTCAGTGTTCAAAATTACAAATAAATTTGTAAATAGTTGTTAAAAATTAATTAATTAAAGTAGATAAATGTTGGTAATATTAAAGATTTGTGTAAATCAATCAGAATGCATTTTTAATTACGAAGATTATACTTTTTAATTTCTAGTTTACGCTGCAGCTGGTAATTAGTGTGTGTGCAGGGGTTTTCTGTGTGACAACTGATCGCAAAGGTACTAAGGAAATTATATAGAATGAGACCTTAAAGACGACAAAGAGATTATATAAACTAAGTTGCAATGGTGTGTGACAGAGAGAGAGATTATATAAACTAAGTTGAAATGGTCTAATGACAGCTAAATTATGTTTTATGTTGTTTCCATCGAACGAACGCATTCTCTTTTATTTCTGTCCGTATTATGTCCAACAGAGAATAAATTAGAAATGCAACTTGAACTCGATAAAATGACCTACTACCTCGTCGTCATTAAGAGAAGGTGAAGAGAGAGATAGCGGCTGTTTTCTATTTCCCTATGCTACACCTCGTCCTCATCGAGAGAACGTAAAGATAGGTGTATAAACTGCTGTCTATTGCGCCCAATTTATACGATGATTTTTACGACGTTGCTTCTGCTTGCTTCTCCGACGTCTTTTTTTACATATAGGCGAACGGTGTAGAGAAGGGCCGATTTCTATTTCACAGAAATCGTGTCTTTTTGTTTACCGCTCTTGCTTCTCTACACCATTCGACTATATGTTAAAAAAAGACGTCGCAAAAGCAACGTCGTAAAAATCATCGTATAAATTGGGTGTTGGTCTAAGAGTTTACTCTTTGGTTGGACATACAACGGATAGAAATAAAAGGGAATGCGTATTTTTTGGTATATAATCTGTACTAACTTTTCAAATCGGCTCAAAACCGACTAAGCTGGAACTAATTAGGATATATAAGTAATAACGATAATTTGGTCATATTTAGAATTTTGCGGCTACTGAATGTGTTGAAAATGTTTTTTTTATCTGCTCTATCAGACCTTAAAATTATGCTAGGTGATTTTGAAAAATTACAAATTTTTCAAAATTTCAACATTTAAGTTTTTTTTTCTTAATTTGGCTTCGTTTATAACAAAACTGTATTAGAGGTCACATAGATCGCTTAAGGTGGCCCACTCAGTCAACATAATATCTTCCCGTATATCCGAACTGTGGAGGCCCATAACTTCGAAAATAGGATCCGCCACCAAGTTTGACATTTAATATGTTTTACTTGAAACAATGAGTTCTACGTCATATCAGTGAGCTTTTTTGGCTAGGGCAGTGGGATCTAAACTAGGTTTAAGCCTTGTTTAGATTTCTCCTCCTATTCCAAAACTAACACCGTAGCTGCTCCACAGCATAAAACAAGAAAACATTCATCGTCCTGCATACATATTTAAAATATTTTCTTCCAGTTTGTTTAAAACTTTAGAAACATTTGTATTTACTGCAAATTTGTTTAAAATTTTTCAGAAAACAAATTTGTTTTTCTGGCAGGTTGATCAAACAATTATTTGCTGCAGATATTTGTTCAAGTGTGACCACAGGGCAAATGTATTTTCCATACTGTTTATTTGACTCTATTTCATACCTGTTTGATCAAACAAAAAGAGGCAAATAAATGTGCATAGTGTGAACACAAAATCAACCCTGTACTGACTTTACAATATTTTGAACAAATATGATGAACCAAGGTGACAACTTATCATGCGATCTCTTTGACATCTTAATGGAGATCATTATTAGAAAAGCTGCAGTCAACATGAATAAAGCCGTCGGCAGCTAAAGCCACATGCTGCTCGCGTATGCTGATGATATAGATATCATTGGGCGCACAGTGAGAGAAGTTACTGCAGTGATTTCGAGAATTGAAAAGGAGTCAGCAAAAGTGGGTCTGACAGTAAATAAGGACAGGAAAAACTTAATGGTTTCAACGAGCAGCGCCTCCACGCGATTAAACCAAAGCGTGAATGTTAATAACCGTTATAATTTTGAGGTGGTGGACGCAGTTATTTACCTCGGATCTGCCGTAAACAAATACGACATCGCCAGCCTTGAGATCAACCGGAGAATTGTGCTTGCCAATAGATGTTAATTTGGGCTAAGCAAGCACTTTATAGATAAAGACCTCTCTCGAGTAACAAAAGTCCAGCTATACCAGACTTTCGTACAACCTGTCTTACTTTATGGCGGAGAATCTGCAGATCTTGGAGAATTTTAAAACACAACAATTGATATTAAAAATACTTCAATTGAATTTTAAGACGTCAAATGAAATTTAAAATTCGACAGTTGAAATTGAAATATTATGAAGCGATTTTATGTAGTAGATTTTTAAGTTTCAATTGATGTCTTTGAAATTTCAATTGATGTCTTTTAAATTTTAACTGATGTCTTCTAAAATTCAATTGATGTAAATATTTTAAATTTTAATTCATGTGTATTAAATTTGAATTAATGCATTTTAAAGATCTACTGATGTCTTTTAAAATTCAGTTAATGCTTCTTACATTTGATTCGATGTATTTCAAATTTTAAACACAATTTTAAAATTCCAATTTCGAGTAGAAACTTCAATTAATTTTTTTTTCAATTTCAATTAATTTTTTTTAAATTCCAATTGGAAATATTAACAGTTCATCTAAATGGATTTCTTGCAAAAAAATATTAAAAAATAAAATATCACTTTTTTCAAAAAAAAAAAATTTCTTCTGCGCAAGACCGTCATTTAGAGTGTAAGAGTGTAGAGTGTAGAGTTGTTTCAGTCGTATTCGACAAATATCGTAGTGATGTAGAGCGATATTTCTAAAACAAAAGACAGTTTCTATACCGCTCACCGTATTATTTTTTTTATTTCAAAAAATAAAAAAAAAAAATTTAATGAGTGTTCGAACTCACGGGCGATGTGTTAACACCATTTTGTTACACGGTACCTATTCGATTTCTATGAACACATTAGTAAATCTTACATTGGAAAATAAGAAACAGCGTTCAATCATATGATGATGCTACATTTTATTAATATTAATACTTAAAATTAATTAAAGACCAGTGCAAGCACATGTGCCATTATTTGCATGCTTAATACTTTTTTGTTATTCCCACAAAAAATAAAGAGAATGCAAAGCGACAGACACATGTTCATACATACATTGTTAGGTTCGCACATACACTACACAAGTTCACACAATATTCGTTGCTCTCTTGCTATCTCATTTTTATATACGTATACCCAGGGGGTTTCTATGGCACAGCTGATCGAAAATCCACTTGGGAAATGATGTGGAATGAGAGACCAAAGAAGACATACAGATTACAGACCATGCAGCAAACTGAGTATAAAAGTGTTTGATTGATACTAATGACAGCTAAATTATGTTTGCATCGAACGAAAATACGCATTCCCTTTTATTTTTGTCCGTATTATGCCAACCAAAGAGTAAATTACCAAAGCAACTCGAACTCGATGAAATGTCCTACTATCTCGTCGTCATGAAGAGGCATCGAAGAGAGTAATGGCGGCTCTTTAGTATGGCTCTGTTGTATAACCACGTCATTATTCTCTTTGCTCTGCGAGTGCTTCGCACCCACACAAGACATCAGTGTGTTTTTTTTTTCGCAGTTTGACAATCTGTGTTTCGCAGTCGGACAAATCTGTGTTCTATATAGGGGTGGGTCACCCTTATCATTTAGGGGTATGAAGAATAGATGCTGGCCCATTCTGAGACCTATCCGATATGTACACAAAATTTCATACAAATCGGTCCAGCCGTTTCGGAGGAGTTTAACGCCAAACAATCTGTGATCGCAGTTGGACAAACTCAGTCGGACAAAATGTGTTTTGATGTGTTCACTTTGTGAGTTAAGTCCCTAACCGCGCCCGTAGATGTTAACACATCAAAAACATTTTTCAGAAACGGCAACACTTAGACTCCCAGAACTTAACGAGTAAACGTCACACAAAAAAATTATTGCGTGTTCAGTTGAAACAACATTTTCATAATAACTTTTTTGAAATAGCTAAAGATGCGTTCTTTTGAAGTCGATAAAACCTTTATACTAACTTCATTTTTGGAACTAGTGCATAACTGATTCCCATGGAAATACTTCTAAAAACTTTTGCTGGGATACGTCAAATAAAAAGAACTGAAACTGTTGCACTTATCGTAATTTAAAATCGTGGTTCGTATTTCGTGGGTCATGAGTTACCCTGGGTAACCCATTTTTATAGCCGTGGGGAATGGGTAGTGATAGTTTACCAATTACCCACAGCGTATGGGGAAAAATAATAGGTAGCTACCCACAACAATGGGGAATTAACCCCTACGATAACCCAATCCCCGGAGGGTAATAGGGAAAATAATGTATATTTACCCATGACAATGGGGAATGACCCACGACGATGGGGAATTACCCACGACGATGGGGAATTACCCATCTGTATTACCCATTACCCACAGGCTAATGGGGAAAATATTGGCTACTTACCCACGACGATGGGGAATTGCGCATCACTATTACCCATTACACATGGATAATGGATAAGCGGCCTTTACCCATTAACCACGGCGATGGCTAGTGGATTACCCACAGTTAAATATCCCCATTTTTGTTCCAAAATATGAAAAAATTAGAAAAATAAGTCTCTATATCTCGGAAACGATGCGTCCAATCGAACAAATAGTAAATTTTTACAGGTTACTTAAGGTTTTTTTTTATAAACTGGTCCAATTCGTATGAAAGATTTGTTTTAAAAATTCACCAAAATGTGAAAATCGCTAATGTATAAAATAGCTATATCTCGAAATCGGGCCATCTAATAGCAAAATTAATCAATTTGATTCTCCAGAGGAGGCTTTAAGCAACAGATGTCACTTTTTATTAAAAACAAATTGTTGAAGCTAAAATTTTTCGAATAAAGAATCGCCCTTATGTGTTAGAGATTTTTCGAAAAAAGTGATGCCTTATAATAGACATCTATAGGTTAAAGACTCTTTTGGAGGTAACAAATTTATTATTTTTACGATTGGACGCACCGTTTGCGACTTATAGCCATTTTCGATTATAGTGATTTTCTTATTTTGGAGATTTAAAAAAAAGTAACATACGAATTGGACCACTTTATGAAAGACCCTTAGAAACCCATAAAACCCATTTCTGAGGTATAGAAATTATTTCTAATTTTTCCAGCTTTTCGATCAAAAATTGGAATGGGTTTCCCTGGGTAATCCAGTACTCATCGCTGTGAGTAATGGGTTAAAGCCGGTTAACCTTTCCCCATGGGTAATTGTGATGGGAAATTCCCCATCGTCGTGGGTAACTACCCAATATTTTCCCCATTACCCCGTGGGTAGTGGGTAATCGTGATTTGGGATTCCCCATTATCGTGGGGAAATGGGTAAAAGTTAATTACCCATTCCCCACGGCGATGTGTGCGGGATACACATGGGGGGGTAAATACGAATTCTGCTTAAAACGAACCTTGTTTTATAAAACACCTTGAACCTTGTTTTATAAGAAACCTTGAAATAAAACAGGGCTAAAAAGGACGATTAAGGAAATTCGCAACAATATATTTGTTGACGAGATCCACATTTTTATTTTCATTATTTTTTGCTTTATTTGCTATCATTGCGTTTTGTCAAAATTTAAACATTTAAAGTTTGCAAGGACGCTTTACGCCCTTATTTAGGTCAATCGCCCTATACATTGTTTTACATTTAATACACTAACAGAAATACTACTCTTGCACTTGTAAGTTATAAAATAAATAATAAAATCAAATCGAGACAACTTAGTTTGTGGCATGGAGATAATCCAAATAGTATGATACCGGTAGATATGATAATATTTTTTTAAAGCGATCAGCTATAACAGTTTGGAAGCCACTATTAATCGATGGACCGAGGACTTCATAAAATGCACGCCAATTTTGATTAATAATAGCATTCGTGCTGTCCTCCAACTCCTTTAGGCCATTAAATAGGTTATCGAGTTGTATGTGGACACCACCAATCTTCGTAATCTCCAGGTGTAGTTTGTCGATATCGAAGAAGACGAGACCGTATTCATCACGTCGATTGAAGTGCATTCTGATGGTAATTTCGGCATCATCTGAAGATTAACTCATAATTTAATTGACATTATTTACAATTTAATATTTTAGCTTTTACCAATGATCATAGTGGAAACGCCGTGTCCATTCAGCGCCAAGTTTAAAATGTGTCCCTTCATAGTGTATTGTGAGTCGATGTCGAATTTGGGAGCAAAATATATAACTGTTATGATCATCTTATCAGAGTCAAAACTAAAAACAAAATAAGTCAATATTTTTTCTTTGTCAGAATGGTGATGAACTTTAAAATTAGGAAAAAATTCCATTTAGTTGCTCGCGTTGAGTCATACATACGGCAAAGTAATAATATGACAATTATACTTTGTAGATTAATTTGAATTAACTCTACAAATGCAAATTCAAACATATTTGAATAATAGAGTAATGACATATAGAGTAGCCAACTCTCTCAGTACATTGATGACATTTGGTGTTTTGCAGTTGGGTGGTTGGATGTTGGAAAGTATTGCTTTAATAATACCAGATAGAGGCAATAGCTCAAACCCACCAACAATAAATCAGCACCTGCATTTTGTTTTTTTCGTTAACATTTTTGTTTATATACTCCACAAATATAGACTAACAATAAAACATAACAAAAAAGTCGAAAATGCGTTTAAATTTCGCAGTTTTCATCAAAACGGCATGAAAAATTTAGGTCAATAATTTTTGTAATTCCACCTGGTGGAATCCAATTTACTTAAAATAGCTCTCTCTCACACCGACCGCACCACGAATAGTGTGAAAGGAAATGAAGAGTGCCACCTCTATATGACATTACTCTATGATTTAAATACCATTTGCAATTGGATTAATTTCAAAGTATTTCCTTCTTGTCTGGCAGTTTTGGTTGTCAAATATTTTATACAGTACAGGTTCTTGAATTTGAAAGTAAAATTAGGCAACACCAATCGAAGACACAAACCTCTACATTTAAAATACTTTAAAAACAGAATTTCCAGCAGTCAAACAAATTCAAAATAGTTAAAAGCATTCCTATATTCCGTTACAATTGGCATCCTATTCCACAACCTAAATGTTCAAACTTTGAGCAAATGGAAATTCAACATGTTTGAATTGCCATTGCGAACAATGGTAATTCTTTTGCATTTTCATTAGATAAAGTAATGGAAATTAAAATCCAATGCTAATTAACAACTCCCAACGCTGGTTTAAAGGCGAAGAAGAGCAACCAAGTGATTAGTGTAATCATAGGTTAATACATACCATAGAAGCTTTTATTCGGTCAATAAATTAAACGGCATGGGTACGATGGAAAGTAAACATTGGACGGTGGAAAATGTGGGTTCAATAATACCAGATAGTGGCAATAGTATACAGCGATCAACAAAGGAATAACAACCGAACTTCGTTTTTTTGTGGCAAACTAGTTGTGTTAAATTCAATACAAATGTATACTAACGATAAAAGTCAACAAAAAAGTGCAAAATATATTTACATTTTTCAGTTCTACACCAAAACGACAGGAAAAAGTTAAGTGAACATATTTTGTAACTCCACCTGGTGGATGTAAATTTTAAATTTAATTGCTCTCATTTCCACAAACCTACGACGAAGAGTGTGAAATGAAACCTCAGATGAGAGAATAAGTTTATCTATGTATGTATTAGTCTTTATTTTATATATTCTCACCTGATGTCTTCAACTTTTAGTTTACTTGTTCCTCTTGCCTTGATGTTGGATAGTTGAACATTTAGTTGGACTACGGGATTATTGTTGTCCTGGACGACAGAAACACGTTTAATATACAGTGGCTCTAGGGAACCGACGGAATTCAAGCCCGGAACACCTTTTTAGGAATGAAAGCAAGAAGTTAGGAAAAAAAAAACGACTTATTAACAATTTGGCCCTAGTACGAGTATGAGTTTACCATCTTTCCATTCGTTGAATATAACTTGAAAATTGTTGCCAAAACAGCGTTTGAAGTTAGGATCGGTTTGATTGCAGGACGTTAAATAGGACGCTGATGGTAATGAAGAAAAAGATTTTAAATTTAATAAAATCGTCGAACTTTACAGTGCACCATAGTCATTGCTACTTACGCTTCTCGGCAAGGAAATCTTCATCGGCAAGTACGATGGCTGCCGTTAATAAAGCCGCCAAAATTCCCAACCGCATTTCACATTTCATTGTGCAAGTTGCGAAATATATAATAGTTCTTTAGAGCTATAAGACGTTTCTGCTCCAAATTTTCTTTAATAAATGATCTCAACTAGAGTTTTAGTTTATAGTGAGACTAAAACACCAATACTAATACTACGGACAACAGAATAACTTAATAGTTTGTATGTAGGTAGTTCAACTTGTTTATCCAGCGCCTCATTCTAGATGAGAATATTGATGCGTGATTAAAGAGCCGATCAGCACGGCCTGGGCGCTCCGCTTTTAGGTTTTGTCTGCATCACTCAAACTGGAATTGAAATCGAATCTAATGAATATTTAAAATATGTTTCTTACTCAGAAGTAATATCCATACAAATTTCATACATGTGGCTAAAGTTTGTAGATATAACTGGAATTCCACAATATCTCAGTGAATCTGCTTCAGATTTTGGTTTAATATTTGCATCCCACTTAAGGCTGTGTTAGACTATTAACGAAATAGTTGGATATGTCAACAGTTTCATTTGATGAGAGCGGATGGAATAGTGTAACCCATAGACGAATATAGGTATAGATACATTTGTTCTCTCATCTGACGTTTCATTTCACACTCTTCGTCGTAGGTTTGTGGAAATGAGAGAAATTAAATTTAAAATTAACTTACACCAGGTGGAGTTACAAAATATGTTCACTTAACATTTTCATGTCGTTTTGGTGTAGAACTTTGCACTTGCACTTTTGTTGTTGACTTATCGTTGGTATACATTTGTATTGTATTTAACTCAACTAGTTTGCCACAAAAAGACGAAATTCGGTTGTTGTTCCTTTGTTGCACGTTGTTTACTATTGCCTCTATCTGGTAATATTAAACCCATTTTTTCCACCATCCAATGTTTACTTCCAACCGTACCTAACGACGTTTAATTTATTGAGAGAATAAATGTATCTATACCCATATTCGTCTATGGTGTAAAATTGAGCAGACCGATTTTCAGAAAACAAAATATTGGCATATCTGTCATGACGACAAGGTAGTAGGCCATTTCATCGAGTTCGAGTTGCTTTGTTAATTTACTCTCTGGTTGGTATAAACGGACAGAAAAAAAGGGAATGCGTATTATCTTTCGATGCAAACATAATTTAGCTGTCATTAGTATCAATCAAACACTTTTAAACTTAGTTTGATGCATGGTCTGTAATCTGTATGCCTTCTTTGGTCTCTCATTCTACATCATTTCCCTAGTGGCTTTTTGATCAGCTGTGCCATAGAAACGCCCTGGCACAGCTCAGTGATAGTGAGAAGTTCTCGCCCCGATCCCTTAATGGGATGTAATGGCAAAATAGTTTGTAATTGTGTAATTGAAAACGGACAACTTTCGTACACCCATTTTCGTACCTCCCATAGTATCCTTGACGGAAATTTGGCTGGTTGACACGAGAAAGCCCCAAAAACACAACAGCTTCTAATAAAATTGGAGATAACATTCTACGCACTGCAGTCTGCTATTGACTGTGGGCGACTTTGCCACGCTAATTCAGGTAACTGTAGGTTGAATGTCTGCAAAAACATATATAGGTCTGTTTTTAGTAGAACTCGCCCCCAATGGCTGACTTAGGGTGAAATATTTATAGTCGGTTCGCGAGCCGTATTTTGGGAAAGACATATTTAATATTTAATTAGGTGGCTCGCGAGCCAACTTGCAAATTTCATCTTGTCGGCTACCGATTGGCGAGTCGGCTCCCAAATCTGGCTCGCCGCTAATCTTTCGACTTTAGAAGCTGGCTCACCGGGAGGAAACCGACATATTAGGTATTCCCGGCTCGTAAGATCCTTCTCAAATTTAGGTGCTGGCTCGAGAGCCGTTAGATTGAAATTTGGCTCCGGGCTAGTGAGGTGCGGTTCAGATTTGGGAACGTACTCACAATTTGAAATTTGCGAACCGTCTCGTGAGTCGAGAGCCGCCAGATTAAGCTTTGGATTTCTGCTCGAAAGATAAAGCCATGGAAAAACAAGTAAGGTAGATGCAGTACAAATTGAAGTTATTTTGTTTTTATATCAAGGTCCGCCCTTGTCAAATTCAGCTGATCGAAATTGCCAAGATTTATTTATATCAGGTTATAGCGGGAGACATTGTTGTAATTGTCGGCAACAACCTCATGGACAAGAAAAAATTATATCGGCTGTTCTAACGCTTCCACCTGTACTAGATACATCTTGGAAATTGATATAAACAACTTTTGACAAGGTCGGACTAGAAAGACACGAAAAAGTTGAATCAGTTGTTCCAACGCTTCCACCTGTAATAGATACATCTTGACGAACGCGTACCCTCAAGATGGATTCTTACATGGTGAACGCATAAGCACAGCTGATTTGCCTTTTTTACATTGCATACCACTTCCGAACTGTTAAGTTCACATGTATTTTGTTTTTGCATGTGTTTGTTTTCATTTATTGTTGGTATACTTATGTGCTGGATTTGACACAACGAAAGTGAGAAGCAGAAACAAAATGTAGTTTGTTGTAGGCAGTGTTGCCAGATAAAGTCGGCCACAAATCGTCAAATTCGAGGTGCAGAAATCGTCAAATCGTCAAAATTATTTTTCGAAATCGTCAAAAAATCGTCAACATTAAAAACTGCAATTGCTGTACCAAATTTCAATATTTTTGTGGGGGGAAAACAGTAAAACAAAGCAATTAAATCAATATGTTATAGTAATATTTTTAAAATTCATATGTCTTTATTTAAACTCTATTCCGAAATCTCTTCAACTATTGGTCAAACAACCAACGAACAGAGTTGACAAATATGTGTACGAACACAATCGGAGCGATAACGTAGGCAGTGCAAATTTTTAAACGTATTCTTATGGAAGAAAAACAAAAGCTGGCATTTGACGTCGCTTCTGGCGTAAACGACAAAAATTAGAATTCTTTTTATTTCCATGGCGTCAAGACGCAGAATGTTGGCGGCTTAATACAAAAATGGGTATGTGTTGAAAAACGTTTTTCTATTTTTCTGACAATTAAAATTAAATTATTTAAAATTTCTGAAAGAAATGTGAACAGGAATTGTAAATTTATATTTTATAGGGTAAAAAAGAAGAGTCGATGCAGTTTTTGTCATTCATGAATAATTTTCATTAACCCCTAATTGGCTGACCCCCGATTCAATTGTGTGAATTTGATTAAACGTCACACAGATAATATTTAGGGTATTTATATTATTGACACGGTATGTTTTATACATTAATATCGTAAGTTTTTAATAGTTCTACACTTCCTCAGTTCGTCTACAAAAATGAAATCTAGATAATTCTATTATTTCAGAAATAGTTCCATTTGTGGGGAATTTTTCTACCCAATATTCCTTGATGGGTTAAAGTTAATGTTTAAATATATATAGCTGTCGCTCTTGCGTTACCAACAATTTCAATTTTGGAATAGACTAAAAATCGTCATTCCAGAAGCTGAAATCGTCAAATCGTCATTTTATGTTTTTGTGACTAAAAATCGTCAAAATGACGATAAATCGTCACTTCTGGCAACACTGGTTGTAGGCATCAATTTGCCATCAGCTACAACAACACATCCTACGTCTACCATGAGTATTTTTATCATGCGTACCAGGTTATAATCAGAAACCTGCTCGTGTATTGAAATATTCAACGAAGAGAGTAAGAGAGAAAGCAGAGAAACGGCCGCGCTTCACTCGTTTTCTTTGTTGGCATTCCACTCCATGAGTAAATGTTCTTGTCTATACCATAGTTACTTTATGGTTATACATATAGTCCAGCAAATATATGAACGAAACCGAGTCTCTTCCCATGGTAAAATGAGTAAGGTAAACTCGTTAGAACAGCTGATTTTAACATATTTCTTGCTTAGGTGTTTCTCTTATGTCAAATTCACATGTAGTATTCACAGTAGATACACACATGAAGAAAATTTGGCAGGTTATGGACACCAAACAAAAACAAAATGCCTGTGTTGGTTGTAACAATTCCTAGTGCGTTTACCTTACTTATTTTACCATGAGTCTTCCCTATTATGACAAAATTCGTAGAAGCTGTCAACGAAATATTGTCAAAAAAAAAACTTCATCGAAATGTTTCTTCCTAGAGTTTTCCTAAGAAAATTTCAATTAAAACCCGATCAACCCAGGACAAAACGCCGAAAGTTCCAGTCTATTAAATATGATAGCGACGAGGCTGTTAAGTCTGCCTTGCTGGAGATATTTATATACTTGATTTTCCTAGTAACCACAACAATTGGTGAGTATGACAATAAGCAGGATTAATCCCTAAGACTTGTGCTAATTGGGAACAAAATATTCAAGTGGCCAATGCCTCTCACCACTTGTACATGTTCTATTTCAATAAAACTCTGGAGAAGCTGTTCATTACACGGGAAACTCAAACTAAACTCGGTTTGGAAATACCATTCTCTGAATTGGTGACAACATCTGATTGGTGGAGTTTCTTGGAAGAAAGTTTCCTGGATGATATCCATGGCGAAGCGTTTAATGAAAATGATTATCAGAATAATCTCAAATCAGGAAAGGACACGCAAAATGTTAACAAATTGGAAGGGAATCGTACGGTACTGCGGGATAATATACTGTTGGGGCCACCACGCTTACGGCAGATACGGGTGAGGGAGCATTCATGCAAGATTCACGAAGCATTTGCTAGATATTTCAATTCATGTTATAGTGAATACTCAAGAACTATGGAAGATCGAAGGCCGGTGTTTAAGAGGTGAGTGCCGGTAAACATTTGAGGGTTATACCAGTTTCATTCGAATTCTTCACTTAGCACTAATTTCTACACCATGACCCAGCTAAATGTGATTCCCGTTCGTGGTGAAATTAAATGGTATTACGGAGCCGGCTATGTTCAAAATCTATCATACGATCGTGCCACAAACGAAAAAGCTTTACAGGCACTAAAATCTGTCAAATGGATTGATCGTGGTACACGTATTATTATTTTGGAATTCGTGTTATACAATTCGAATTCGTTAATCTTCGATAATGTTAAGTATGTATGAGATCAAATAGATCCAGGGAATTTGTCTCAAATGTTCCTTACGCTCTCTTTTAGAATCCTGGCTGAACTGCCTCCGGTAGGTGGTGTTATAACATCATATCAATTCCAGGCTTTAAAGCTACATTCCATATGGTCGGAGTTGAGTTATGGCATCTATGTGGCAGCTGTCATATTTTATATAATGGTTCTGTTCTATACTTTCGAGGAATTTGTCGAATTGCGAAGAACAGGTGTGGTGAATTATTTTAAGGCATTATGGAATTTGGTCGATATTACAGTATTAGTGGTGAGTAAGGTTCCCAAACATTTTCTTCCACATTTTCAACAACAGCTTGTTTTGTTTGATAACCAGGGAATCTTATTTTTCGACCAATTTGTTAAAAACAAACTTGTCGAAAAATTGGTTTAGCAGAGGATAAATAATAGACTTAAGTAATATTTCTAATATATTTGGTAACTTCTTCCATCCTTAGATGGCCTACTTGTCCTTGATCTACAATATAATCCATCCCATGTATCTTAACAATATTTTAAAGAAATCCAAAGAAAATCTCAATGAATTCCAGAGCATTGATAAAATTTGTTTCTGGAATTTACTCTATATTGACATGATGGGCATTTGTGTCTTTTTGGTGTGGATCAAAATATTCAAATACATCAGTTTCAATAAGACCATGTTGCAATTCAGTGTTACCCTCAGTAGGGTAAGTAGCCAATGATCCGCCCCTTATTCCATAATACTGTATTATTAATTGAACCGACATCGTTATCCTCAGTGTGCCAAAGATCTTTTCGGGTTTGCTGTCATGTTCTTCATTGTATTTTTGGCCTATGCCCAATTGGGCCTTCTGATATTTGGTAGCAGACATCCAGATTTTCGTGAGTTCGGCATTTCTGTCATCACCCTAATGCGAATGTTTCTGGGAGATTTTGAATATCAGCTGATAGAGCAGGCGAATCATGTGCTGGGACCCATATACTTTTTGACCTATGTCCTGTTTGTGTTCTTTATTCTATTGGTAAGTTTTCTATTGGGAAATGAATAAATACATGGAGTACATGTATTATTATGTCTTAGAATATGTTCCTGGCTATTATCAATGATACTTATGGGGTTGTTAAAAATGAAGTCAATAAGGGACGTTCCAATCTGGGCCCATATTTGGTGAAATTATTTCAAGGACTCTTTCGCTGTAAATCAACTCGTGCTAAAATCAATGGAGCCGAGCATGTGGTTACATCCAGGAATGAGCGCATTGCAAACTTACAAAACTCTGAAAACGATTCGAAGAATGAACAAGAAACGGCAGGGTCTAGCGCTGGCTCATTATATCCTCCGTCTAGTGTAAATACTAATCCCGAAACTGAACATTTGCGCAAACGCGTTAGCGAATTAATAAGAGAGTAAGTAAGAGAGTAGTGGCAGACGAACGGTTTTTTGCACGATAACAGCAGAAAAATAATATGTGTGCTAGCACTGAATTTTCAGATACACAATGATTAGAATCATCGCGCTTGAAGTTAGAATTGCAGTGTTTTGCAATATGATTATTATAAATTACAGATTATTTTTGAACGTATTATTGTATTGCCAAGGTTTAAAGGCAATTATTTAAAGTTTCTATTATGTAATCTATTTCTGAAAACAAATTGGAAAAAAACGGACAAATTTTTTTTTACAGCATCCGAAACATGGAATTTCATAATTTTCATTCTGAAGTTCCGTTTTTCTAGCCTCATATTTTCGAAATAGCACTCCATCGCGTACTGTCTTATTAATTTACATAACCTATGAACAAAATGAGGCATAAATCATGAAAATCGATGAACGCGTTTCGCTTTTATTCACAATTAAGTGGTTGTTTGTTTCAATGAATTTGGATAATCGTACTGAATGAATTTAAAAAATTTGCTAGAGGATAGACACAAATTTCTTTGGAAAGAACATTGATGACTTTTTTTTATGATTCTAAGAGTTGAACAAATAAAGAAATTCCGAACTAATTAGCCCTCATACAAATCTCCCGTCAGCCACTATAAGCCACGCACACTCCACTCTCTTCGACCAACAGTGCCGGCACAGCCTGCAGTGCAAAACAGCAAAATAACGCGCTCCACCATATACATATGTATATAAAAGACCATAATATATTTCACTCGACTTACCGGGAGTTGGTTTTTGGTGAAATCTAATATATCGTGCATCGATCCGAGCACTACATTCAAAATCAGTTGATCTTCTATTTCAGTTACGAAAATATTGGTATCAATGTTTTTCCAATCTCGTTGGAACCGTTTGAACACAGGTATATCGGGACTGGTGGTACATCCGTCACCACGCGCAAATACAGCCGACAAAATGATCTCGAAGATGTGATGTGTACAGGGAAAGCATAAAAGCTTTTGGCCAAGCATCGTCTCAAGAAGACTGCACGTTCCATTCAATCTACCTTTAAATAATAAAACAATTTCATATTACTTAAATGTCCCTATAACAGTATAAGTTTAACTCACCTGTATTCGATAATGTTATGTCGAAACACATGGCACTGATTTTAGATACCAAATTCCGCTCACAAATTAGATGGTATATAGCTTCAGCCTGATTTTTCCCGCTTCCCGAACTTAGGGACGGAGGTGCAATAACCTATCTATAATATATCGCTTTTTGTTAATTATATACTTCACGGTTAAAACTCTGCGATTGCAATGATACAAATTGTTCGTCGGCACTTGTTGAATGACAAAAATGGATCAGTAAGCACCTATACGTACTACGTATTTTTCAATATTTAACTTGACAGGTACTTAGGAATGGACGCAGCTGTTAAGGGAGCATATGTACCTAAAACAGGGTTCAGATATTGTATTATTGTGCGTTCATTTAGCACAATTTAAGACTTTGATTACGAGCGTGTGCTTTTCAAATTTTTCAAAACTTTCAAAGTAATGAGTTATATGCACAAGTCTATTGTGTACACACAGATAAGAGATTCGTTGTCACAACTATATTTACAGCCAACTAAAATTTGGCGGTTCCTTGGACTATCACATTATTCAGTTGTGATTACCAATAATTGTGCTCTTTATCACCAAATGTTGTGCATATCAGTTGATTTGTAAATCAGTTTTGCTTGCAAGAACTTAAATATTGAGTTGAAGCCACAGCAACAATAAGTAAATGTGATCTGTCAATCAAGTTTTAGTTCTTGCAATCAAATAATCCTGTAGTGGTGAATATTCTATTAGTTGGATGAACGAAAAATGCAAAAACTAATTCGGTTGTACCAAATAATATATTGGTATGCTCAACTAAAGTATTTACTTGAATTTGGTGGCTGTCACAAAGAAAAATTGTGTATTTTATATTTAAATATAAACAAAATTATTATTATTTATAACCAGGGTTCGTATTTCGTGACCAGTTTTGATCGAAAATATGAAAAAATTTCTATATCTCGAAAACGGAGCGTCCAATGGAAAATATAACAAATTTTTGCGGGTTTCTAAGGGTTTCTCACATAGTGTTCCCATTCGCATGAAATAATATTTTTTCAGATAATCGCCAAAATAAGAAAATCTCACTTCACTTAATTTATGATAATATGTATTCTTCGCTGGCTGATATCTATAATTACACACTTTATTGTTTTTTCATATCTTTGTTTATCACTTTCTGTTTAAAATAATAGTTTTTCTGTAAAGTCCTCGTGTAACATTCAAATATGTGTAGTTTCTCTTTAACAGCAAAGATTCTTGTGAAAAATCGAATATGTACATATTTTTGTAACAAGTGTTTTTGCAACAGAAACTAAATTATGGTTACAGCGACTAATATTTGAACACGAATTCTAATATTGTACCTTTTATTAGTTGTATCTTCCATTTCAGATGAATGAGGTTTTTGTAATACTCAAATCGGTTAATACAACTAAAATTCGGTAGTAGCAACTTGTAATCTATCAAGAACATCGACAAATAATTCTGATGTTTGACAATTACGAATTCTGATCATAATATAGAGTTTATCATGGAATTTCCAATGTCTGTATTGATTTCCAACTAACCTTTTCCCTGTGGGTATATATAATTATTTTTCGCTAGAAAAATAATATATTCTTTCTTATCTGACATGTAATTTCACACTCTTCGCTGTGAAGTCGATGCGATAGACGAAAATTGACTTAAACCAGGTGGAGTTACAAAAATCCATGAGAAACAAATGCTCGCACATCGAGCCACAGTCTGGTGTGCATTTTGGTCAGACGGGCTTTACTTTTTTGAAAATGAGGCCGAAATTGCAGTGACTGTGAACGACATTCATTACAGGAACATGATAACGGAGTTCTTGTGGCCTCAACTGAACAGCATGGACGACATGTGGTTTCAGCAAGACACAGCTAACTGCCACAATACGCATGAAACAATTGATTTATTGCAGCAACAATTTCCATAACTTTAAAATGAAAAAGGGCATCATTACTGAGATAAACTTTATGTTTGATAAATATTAATAAAAGCGATTGTTCTCGCAATCAGCCAGTCAATTCGTTTTCCGTACACCCTAATGTTCATGCCATAATTTAAATTTTAATACGGGTATCCGCCGGGAAGGTATACTACTTTGTTTTGCCGCCATTTTAGTAAACATTAGTCTTGACAGTTCATATTTAGCAGTCGTGAAGTAGAGACGTGCCAAATTTATTATTGAAAAATATTCGATAAACCAACGTTTTTTAATCGTTAAAACAGCTCGCCCATGACAACTCCGAATTTCATGAAAACTTCATAATGTGAATAAACAGAATAGTCGGTTCTGGGCAATGGAAAACCCTCAAATTATTCATCAGTCACCTTTGCATCCATTAAAAGTGATAGTCTGGTGTGCAATTTGGTCAGGAGGCATCATTGGACCATATTTCTTTGAAAATGAAAACGGAGTAACGGTAACTGTCAATGGGAAGCGATATATGATTGAAAACTTTTTAACGCCACAACTGCATGCTTTGGGCTTGATTAACATGTGGTATCAACAAGACGGTGCCACATCGCATACAGCCACGATTAGAATGGAATTACTGCGAGACCTCTTTCCACAACTAGTTATTTCAAGAAATGGCGATGTTGATTGGCCTCCACGGTCGCCTGATTTGACTGCTCCGGACTTATTTTTGTAGGAATATCTGAAATGCAAGGTTTATGCAATCAAACCAGAAACGCTTGAGCAACTCAAACAAAATATTCGTGGTGAAATTAATGAAATACCGCGCGTGAAATGTGTGAGAATGTAATTAAAAATGTGCTCAAAAGGGCTCGCATTTGTGAGGCTAACACATGGCGGACATTATTCTGATGTTGTATTGCATACCTAATTGCAGACATTAAGTAAAACATTTATCAATATAAGATCCATTCTCTTTCATTTAATCAAAAATTATAAACAAACAAAGTAGTATACTTGCCGACGGACACCCTGTACATATTATTGCGGGATGGGGGCTAAATGAAAAAATATTAAACAACTTTTTTCTAACATGTAGCATAATACAACCAGGTATTATTAACTATATCTATTGGGTACTTTTGCTTTGGTTTGTGTCTAGACTAACATATATTGGGAAATTTCGTGTTTAATGGGAAGTTTTCTAGGAGAAGCCTGCAACCAATATTTAGTATATATTGTAGGTTTGAACACAATAAAAAGTAAATTTAGAAAAGCCAAAGTGAAAGAAGTTTAAAAAAAGAACAATTTCGTAAATAAATGACTTTTCTTAAAAAAATTAAATTTTCTCAAAAGAATGCCTATTCATATTCTTAAACAAAGTAAGTTTTCTTAAAAAATACCTTATCTTAAAGATGTACCTTTGCTTGCAAAAAGTAAATTTTGTTACAAAAAATACCTTTTGTTAAAAAAGTACGTTTTTAAAATGGTACATTTTCTTAAAAAAGTACATTTTCTTAAAAAAGTACATTTTCTTACAACAAATTGTATTTCTTTAAAAAACTACATTTTTCGTAAATAAGTACCTACTCTTAAAAATGTACATATTCTTGAAAAGGATCAATTCTAAACGTATGGGCATATCTTTAAAAAAAGTTTTCTTCAAAAAAAAACCTTTTCTTACAAAAATTCCTTTTCTTAAAATAACCTTTTCTAAAAAATAAAATAATACCTTTACTTTTCTTGGGATAAGTAGCCATTCTGAAAATAAGTACATTTTCTTAATAAAATAACATTTTCCTAAAAAGAGTACCATAAAGTACCTGTTCTTAAAAAAGGACTTCCTTATAAATACAAAATGCATACTCCTGTGGAGTTTTCTTACAGAAAGTACTTCTTCTTAATAGTAGTACCTTTTCTTAAAAATACATTAGCTTTTAATAAAAGAAGTACCTCTCTTTAAAAATTACCTTTTCGGGAAAATATAATATATATTCTTACAAAATAGGACTACTTAAAAAATACATTCTATAAAAATTTAAGTCTTTAAATAAGTTGATCATTTTATAAAGAGTATCTTCTCTTCAAGATCCAGTTTAATTATCGGATTTCCCAACGGGCTCCTTGGGCGTGTTGGAAGTAACTAGTTCATAATATATAGCGAAAGGAACTTCGTTCCAACCGGGTGTCTTTTGACACCTCATGTTATTTTTTTTTTGATATTTAACACACTATGTTTATATTTTACTTCCCGTCAAACGTAAGTTCGCAATATGCAATAATGAAAATATATTTAAAATTTCACCAGGTATATATCGCATTTCGTATCGCAAAATTCTCAATAACTGATATGTATTCCAGATTTTTGTGACAAAAGGCTGGAGGAAATGGAGATAAATTTTAACACCGGATAGAAGTTGTACGTGGTTGAACTAATACAATTATAATTTGAAAATATTGATTTATGACATTTCTGTAGATAGAGTCCAATATTTGTAATACCGCGACCGTAGAACAACGAGTTTCTAACACACAATTTTTGATAAAAATCATCTAGATCGTACTAAATTGGATATTTAAGATATCTCCTACCCTTTACGAGATACCCATTGCAACAAACGTCTAACTACATATTTTTCTATAATAATTTGGTTAATCACAAACATACAATCTTATATTTCTTAAAACATACTTTGGTGCACTTTGGACCTTGTTGTTCTAAGGTGGCGACACATTCCACTAAATCCGTTTTGCAGAAACCTTTGGGATATGTTTGAGATCTAAAGTACGTTCGTTTGCCACTAGTTTTTAGTTTGAAATGTTCATTTAGAATTTTGCAATATTTAACATATTTTTTGTAACCTAATTTTTTTTAAGGTATTTCGAAGAGTTGCCAGCCAACGAGTACCCAAATTTTCCTCAGAATGCAAACGAAAATTACGATTTAAGACGGTATGTAAAATAAAAAATTAAATAAAAATTATAATTATATTTCGGGGGCAAAAATTACTTGATCAAATTTAATGTTAGTTGGTTTTCAGTTGTTTCGGCTTAAGGGCATAAGAATAAAAAGAAAACACCTCAAGTATTTTTAATATTTTCCAATATTTCGACCAACTTCGTTGATCATTTTCGAGGATCTGATAAAACAAGAATAAACACAAAGTATTCATAAACATTATTGAGCAGCTCAAACAAGAATCAAAAAAACACAAATATATTATTTTCCCCAAAGGGAGAACGATTAATTGTAATTACATTTTGAGATAACACAGAGCGCGTCCAAGTTTTCCGCAGGCTTATGTCAACTAATTTGTTCTTCTCTTGAATTTGTCAATTGTGTGCGTATACACTTATGCACATTGATCTGTATCTCGTTTGAAATTAGGCCTTTTTTCCGATGGAACGTCAATTGTATGCAGCATTTCCTGGAAGAGGCGTCTTGAGTAATTTTTCTCTTCAGTCAGAATTTCCACTTCGTCAAAATTAGGTTTGCGTCCAGTTAAAGTACAGTGGGCTGCGAATGCTGTCTTTTGTTCTATCGGCTTATAATGAGGTTTTTGGTCCGACTTATGTGCAGATATTCTAGTTTTCAATTTGTTCATTGTAGTACCAAAATATACTTTCTGGCATATATTGGACTTGGCACCATTACATGGAATTCTCTATACAATGTTTGGCATGTAATTTTTGTTAATAATAGACTTTGTCCTGCTAAATAAACTATTCACGGTTAAATTCGATTTCAACGCCAATTCATATTTTCCATTGTCATATATATTGGAATGAAACCCGGAACATACGTTGTGATTTTATACATTCTGTCAGATTCAGTATGGCGTTCTGTCAGCTTGCTCGTCTCTGCCCGTGATATCAGATTGTCTATAATTTTCCTGGGGAAGCTATTCAATTTAGGGATTTCCACCATTTTCTCCTTATTCGTTTTGTAGAATTCAGCGTCACTTATCTTCATAACTCCCTTAATGAAGTTGCTCGCAGTGTTAATAATTGCCCTTCTTGGGTGTTTGGAATGATAATTTATCAATCGTCCCGACGCTGTAGGTTTTTGGTACCAGTCCATTTTGAGAGCATTTCCTTGTCTGATAACCAAATTGTCCAAATATGGTAGCCTATTGTCCCTTACCTTTTCGAGCGTGAATTGTAGTTGTCCATTAAAAGAATTCAATGCTGTCATCATTTTGACCACTTCAGCTCTTCTGATAACAACAAATAAATCGTCCACATCGGTTTGGGGGCTTCTCCCCCAATGTGTCGAGTACTGTATCCAATAATACCTCCATTATGATGTCAGATATAATTGGTGATGCTGGGGAACCCATGGGCATATCCTTCCTCTGTTCGTAAAATCTATCTTCATACCAGAAATAGCGTGTATCCTTAATGCAGAATGTCAAAATTTCCATAAAATCCTTAGGTGGTATATTCGTGTACTGTCCAACTTCGTCCCAGTTATCCTCTATAGTTCGTAGAGCTAGATTAATTGGTATGCTGGGGAATAAGTTAACCACGTCAAATGAAGCTATTATTTCATCCTCATCAATTTAATTGTATTCATTTGTTGCGTGTGAGTGATTTCACAAAACTCGATGAGCTGAATTCATACTAGGTATCCCAACGCTCAGAATTTATGCTTTAATCATGGTGGAATGTTTTGACTGGGTAAGAAGTGAAATAACTATTCCTGTGCTTTTATAAAAAAAATATTTAAAACGCTAAAAAGTTATTTCTGAAGCAAGATTTCTTAAAAGTAATTTTGCGATTTGTTTTTGTTTGGTTGCTACATTTATTAAATCCTGAAAATTATATTCTGAGAGCTTTGTAAGTTTTCGGGAAAAAATGGAAAACGTTTTTGGAAAACGAAATATATGCATCAGATCAATGTCAAGGACTACTTCCGGTCAAAAACTAAAATACCCTTTATCAATAGAGATAACAAAGTTATTAATGTTCCGATTGGACGCACCCTTATAGCCATTTTTCATTGTAGTGATTTTCCTATTTTGATGACTTTTTTAAAAATTGTTGGAATATTTTCGATTGGACGCTGTGTTTCCGCGATAAGGAGAAATTTTAGTTTTAGCGAGTGATGCCGTATTCAAGACATCCATAGATTAAAGCCTCCTATGGAGGTAAAACATATTATTATTGGGTTTGGACGCAGCTTCTCTGAGTTATTGTAATTTTTTTATTTAAGAGATTTTCTAATTTTGACGATTTTTTAAAAAAAAAATTTCATACGCATTGGACATGCAAAACCGTTAGAAACCGCCAAAAAAATGGTTATTTTTTTGATTGGGCGCTCCGTTTCCGAGATATAGACATTCTTTCTAAATTTTTCACATTTTCGCTCAAACATTGGGATGGGTTACTCTGGGCAAACCATTGCCTATCTATCGTCTCTTATGAAAAATCGAATACATAACTTTGTAACAAGAGTTTTTGTAACAGAAACTAAATCATGATTACAGTGACTAATATCACTGTGGAACACAAACAAAAAAGTTACATGGTTCTGACAACGGATTCTGGTAGCGCGGTTAAAAAGATATCATTCATTCCATGAGAAAACGCCACAAATCTGACCGAAGGTCTTCCGATTTTCTTCAAATTTTGCACGGAGAGACTCTATGGAGCCAAATATACATTTGCGTTTTTAGATTTTTAAAATTGTTAAAGATCGCGATTTTATTAGCGTTTTCCATTTTTCAAAAAGTTAAAAAAATGGAAAAAGTAGTGAACTTAGAAGAGCCACATTTCCATAAGTGGACCGAGTTTTTCAAAGATTTAAAAAGTTTCTGAAAGCTGTTTTTGTCTATTTTATGATTTGCAGTTTAAAAGTTACCACTATAAAAAAAAAAATTCTATGCAAATGCAGTTTTAAAGTGCATTTTGCAGTGCGTTTTCCCCCTTCGATTTTCAAAAAAAACATTTTTGTAAAATTTAGAATAGTATTTATTAAATAAATGTTCTCTTTTTATGGGACAAAGAATTTTTCTATTTTTAATGATTTTTTAAAAAAAAACATGTTAAATATTTCATATAAAAAGATTCGATCTTTGCTACTTTTGCTTGTCACAGAATTGTACACACATATGTATGTACAAATGTGTACATAGGTGTGTATACACGCTGAACACAATACATGATGAAATAGGGAAGAAGTATTTTATCATCCAATTCTAGTAGCATGTAGTTTCCTAGGAATAAGTATTTGGCATCAAAAAGTAAGCCTACTTACAAAAAAATCAAAAGAAAAACAATTTTTTTTCTGTACATTAGAATTTTTTGCAAAGTGCATCCAAAAATAGCATTTATATTACAAGTAATTGCATTCGCATTATTCTCAATCAGCATTATTTTAGAAAAACACACTTTAAATGACAACAATACCTTACAGTAACTTTTTAAATAATAGTAATGTGACAAAAACTGTTTAAAATATAGCAATTCAAAGTTGCATACCAAATAAATATCTTTCATAGTTTGTACAAACATTTTCAAAATCCTAAAAAAAATTAAATTTTATTTTTTTTTATATGAAAAATCAAGTAAGTCTTTTTTTAAAAAATCATTACAAATAGTAAGCTGCCTTGTCCCAAAAAAAGATTACTTGTCTTTTTTATAAAAAATTCTGAATTTTGCAATGATGTTAAATTTTTTAAAATCATAGGGGGAAAAAGAAGTGGAAAATGCATTCAAAAAGCGCAGTTGTTATAAAAATGAATTTCTGAAATCAAGCCCTCATTTTTAGAGTACGGATTCTACAAATAGACAACCCTATCATTCAGAAACTTTTTAAATTTTTGAAAAAAAATATAGCTCTCCAAACTTCACAACGTTTTTCATATTTTTAGGTTTTTCAAAAATGAAAAACGCGAATAAAATCGCGAGTTTTTTAAATTTCAAATATCTGATAATGGGATTCTCTTAATGGCTCCATAGGGTCTCTCTGTTGTCAATATAAACAAAATCGGTGGATGTGAATTCAGAAAATCACTTATTTTCAACTTTCTTTCCTGGAACGAATGATATACATCTATCGGCGTTTTGAAGGATTATGTCTGAGTTTTTGTTTAAGGGTGTGGGGGGTGACATTTTTCCCCTTTTGCACATTTTTATGATGAATCGACATGGGAAACCATGTAATGCAATGCAATTTTATGTAGAAATTTACGGGAAACATTTTTGTGGAATACTTTAACCCTCTGCCGCCTCAATATATGGGTCTTTTTCGTTCGTTTTGGGGAAAAGGGTAATAACTAACGAGTTATATACTACAAAAATGTTCCTCATAAAATTCTTAACATACTAAAGCTCAAAACTCAACTTGAATGTCAAAAATAAGTCAAAATTCATTTATGGGTTAATTTCGTACTTATTCCGAGTAGACGCTAAAATCTCCCCCAAAACTGCGTTCTAGGGGCTTGGTGTGTATAGGAAAAATATTCTAAATTTCACTATAAATCACCGAACAAAAGAAAACTGCAGATATAATATCTATAAGTAAAAGATCAGTACAAATTTTCGTATTTCAGAAAGAATTTATTTATTACATTTTTCTTTTAGCTCTCTTTAATTCTAGGTCGTTATCAAATAATGTCCGGCATATGTTACCTATAAGAGAATGAATACTCTTACCTGTATAGCGTTCTTCATTAGGTGCACAAGTTTGACAAAATCGTTCACCAGTTGCATCGGACTCTGTTACCAACTGATGCTCAGAAATATCCATATGAAAATTCAAAAACTATATTTTTGTTGACATATAAACACCAAGTTTCTCAAATGCACTTAGCATGGCGACGATTTTTTTTTTTGTGGAAAATTTGACTTTGTTCCACAGTGTATTTGTACTCGAATTCTAATATTGTGCTTTTTATGAGTTGTATCTTCCACTTCAGATGAATGAGGTTTTAAAAATATTCAAATTCTAATCATAATATGGACTTTATCATGGGATTTTCAATGTCGGAATTGATTTCCAACTAATCTTTTCCCCGTGTCAATGAAACAAGTTCATAGCAGCAATGAAACAAATTCATAGCAGCAATGAAGCAACTTCATTGCAATAATGAAACAAATTCATTCCAGGAATGGAATAATTTCATTGCAGGGACGATACTTATTCATTTCTACAATGACACAAATTCATAGAAGCAACGAAACAAATTCGTTGCAACAACAACTATACTTTCATCACGGTGACGAACAATTTGCAGTTGCTGAACACATTTTCGTAGCGGGATTAAATCTGTACGTTAGCTCACTTTCGATAACAAAAGTTGTTGGGGCTATGAACATTGCCATCTCTATGACAATGCTTTTCCGTTCAGTGTAGCTTATTACATTACAAAAATCCACGTGCGACCAGTTTGTAATTTTTTATTAAACTCAAGTTAATTTTAGTATCGAAAAATTTGTTATCTCCCCCATATTTAGTCACTGTTTTGGGAGCTGCTCGCTACTTATTTCATTATGTTTTACAAATTTGCTTTGTAATCTTTGTTACTTATCTGGATTTAAACTGATTTTCTTTTGTTCGTTTAATACAAATTTTCCCTAATTTCAGTTTAACTAATCGCATTACGCTGCTGGAAGAAGTCTTAGAGCAATTAGTTACAGACATGGATCGCATTTTGGGGAGTATTGAATCGAAGCAAAGACAGGCGAAACGAATGGCCAGAACAAAGTAACCACATAAATAAAGTCTGACATTGTTGTTGAAATTTAGATGTTTTAAATTTAATTAAAACTTTATCACTGTAATTACATTCGTTACAAAAACAGCATCAAATTTATTTCAATCATACGTAGCTGGTGGTAAATTGAAGAATTTGGTCAAATTGGTAAAAGTTCGAGTTCTTGTCGCTCTACACTAAAAAAAAAATTTCCTTCTGAATAGTGTTTTGTATACGTAGTGTACACTACGTAGGGGCATAGTGTTTTACGGGGTTATTGTGTCAACCAACAACCATATTTTGTACGCAAGACATCACTAAGGCCGTGGCAAATTCACAAATTTTTTACTGTTAAATAACCTGTGATACATAGCTTCGTAAGAAAGTAATAACAGACGAAAATACAAAGTGTTTCGTAAAGTCATACGGCTGTCATCATATTGACCAGTATACCGGGTAGAGTACAGAAACAGCAAATTCAGTCCGAAGTGCTGCTTTTGTGTTATTTAGACTTGTTGAAATATCGTTGGTTCAACTGAACTTTATAAATGATCAAAATTATAAACTCATTTTATTTTCTGATCAAAATAGAAAATTTAAAAAATAATCACTAAAAATAACACTGTGTAATTGTTTACTTACTTACGTATCCGGTCTCGGACAAACCCGGGGGGTCAGGGACCTTACAAAACGAAGATAACATATTTCGCCAACCAGTTCGATCTTTTGCTTTATTTCTCCAGTTGGCAATACCAAGTGTACGCGGGGATTCGTCAACCTGATCCCTCCAGCGGAGTCTTGGTCTTCCTAGTTTTCGTCTTCCTTCGAGTTCGGTTTCGAAAACCCTTCGCGCTGGTTCATCTTCATCCATTCTACCGACATGGCCTAGCCAGCGCAATCGCGTTATCTTGATCCGCTTAACTTTGTCAATGTCAGGATAAAGCTCATACAGCACATGGTTCATGCGTCGCCCATATTCGTCGTTGTGCACTATAGGGCCATACATTTTTCGGAGTATTTTTCTCTCGAAGACTCTTACAGATATTTCGTCTGCTTGCGATAAGACCCAAGATTCTGCGCTACAAACCAAGACAGGTTGTATGAGAGTCTGTTGTAGCTGGACTTTTGTGACTCGAGAGAGGGCTCTATCTCTCAAGTGCTTGCTAAGCCCAAAATAACATCTATTCGCAAGCACAATTCTCCGCTTAATCTCAAGGCTGCCGTTTTTGATTTTGTTCAAGGCAGATCCGAGGTTAATAACTTCGTTCACCACCTCGAAATTATAACGGTTATCAAAGTTTTTCGCTTTGGTCTAATCGCGTGGAGGCCCTGTTCTTTGAAACCATTAATTTTGTCTTGTCCTCATTTGCCGTCAGATCGACTTGCTGATCGTACAAAGGGTATCGCCTTGCCTGAGGCCTCGCTTAGCTTTAAAAGGTTCACCAAGGTCCATACCAACTTTCACTGCGGATTTGGTGTTCGTCAAGGTCATCCAGCAAAGGCGTATGAGTTTTGTAGGAATACCAAGCTCAGACATTGCTTCGAAGAATTTCTTTCGTATCGGGCTACCGAAGGCCGCCTTGAAATCGACAAATAGATGATAGGTATCGATTCATTTTTCGTGTGTCTTGTTCAGGATTTGGCGTAGCGTCAAAATCAGTTCAGTTGTCGATTTTCTAGGCCTAAAACCACACTGGTATGGTCCAATCAGGTCAGCGACAATTGGTTTTAGACTTTCGCATACTATACTTGATAGAACCACGGTAGTTGGGTTATCTATTTTAAATATGAGACATATTGCACTGAAACTCCTATCACCGGGAAAGCATTAATCTAACCAAATTTTTGCTAATGAGCTGATGCATGCACCTTATCAGCTCATCGCCGCCAGCCTTAAACCGCTCCCCCGGTAATCCATCTGCTCCTGCGGCTTTGTTGTTCTTAAGCTGGGCAATAGCTGTTCCGACCTCGTCTTGGTTAGGAGGGAACATGCTTTGGACATCTGCGATATGATTTCCGTCCTTGTCTTTACAGAAGGGGGCCCTGAACCATGTCCATTAGGCTGGGCAACAGCTGTTCTGACCTCATCTTGGTTAGGAGGGGGTAATCGACGTCGTCGTGGAAATTGTGATCGATTGTCCCCCATCGCCAGTAGTACCACTAGCGTGGAGAAATGACCTCTCCATATTCCCAACATGCTCTCGACATCTGGGATATGATTTCCGTCCTTGTCTTTACAGAAGGCGGGCCCTGAACCATGTCCATTAGGTCCCTTTTTGGTAGAATTTACGGGCTTCGTTCTTCCTTCTGTATGTCTCAATTTTCTCAGTCTCGCGCTTTCTTTACTGCCGTTTCTTACGCCTAAAGAGACGGTTTATCTCCTTTATTTTTCCCTATACCGCAGCTTGCTTTGCAATTGACTGAAGCATTGCCATACGTGCAGCGTTCTTTTCATAATTGGTTTTCCATGGTTTGCTGCGAAGGGGTTTTTCAAACCCAAGTGCAGTTGTTGCGGCAGTTTTTATAGAGTCGGAAATTGGTTTCTACTGCGCTTCAGGATCGTCATCAGGAGGGGGAGGTTTCTGTGCCAAAAGCTGCGACAGCTTCCTTGAGTAGGTTGTGCCTACCTCTGGTAATTGCAGCTTTCCGATGTTTAGCTTTCTCTGCGGCTGGTTTCGTTCGATTTTCGCTCTACTTAATTTTGTGCGAACCTTTGCTACTACCAGGTAGTGATCAAAATCGATGTTACTTCCTCTGACTACTCACTCGTACGTTCATTACACTGGATGAGTGCCTTCCGTCAATTACCACGTGATCAATTTGGTACTTCGTTCTTTGATCAGAGGATACCCGAGTAGCCTTGGGGATGCCGTGGCAAAGTCAATCTGCCGCATACCATTGTCGGAACTGTCAGCCTGTTGACTGAAATTGCCAATAGGTGGATGAAACACATTTTCCCTCCCTACTTTAGCATTTAAATCTCCTAGTGCAATCTTAATGTCATGGCCAGGGCAGCGGTCATATGTTTCCTCTAGGCGCTCATATAATATGTCTTTGGAATCATCATCCTTCTCTTCAGCCGGGGCAGGCCCACAAATTAGGGAAATATAAAAATATATATACGTTCACTCACAGGATTGAACCTAGAGACTAGATGTCGCAGTCTTTTGCCAACTACAAATCCGCAACCAAATTCATTTTTTTTCTCATGGCAACTGTAGTGTATGTCGCAGTATTTGTTCCTTTTGCAGCCATGTCCTGTCTATGGCATTTCCTGGGTAGCGGTAATGTCAGCCTTATAACTGTCGAGGACATCTGCCAATTGGATACTTGCACCGAATATATATAGAGTTCTTACAATCCAAGTGCATATCCGTAAATCATGATGCTTATAACTTTGTCGGGGGTCGTCAACAAATAGGGGTTGTTTTTTTTATTTTCTTTTTCGTATATTCATTGCCATTACGAATGGTGGCGGGAAGCAAACCCAGACCACCGGATTTTTGCATTTGACCTACTGCCAGGATTGCAGCCGCCCTTTATGCAATATGTCTTCTTTTGGTTTTTATCCGCCATTGGCTTATGTTGGCTCATCCGCCTTCTATGGACAAAAGAACATGCCCGATATCTTGATGAGCTTCAGTCACCTAATAAAGCCAATAAAGCTATTGCCCAGGACATACTGAGTGGAAGTAGGGAGCTCTTTGGACTGCCCACTGAAGGAATCATTTCAGGCCACTCTTGTGCCGATCTTATTCATGGATAATTTCAATGGTTGTCACAGACAAATTTTGACGCTACAACGGGGGAATATCAGAAAGTAATTTGGCTTTTTATGAGCCGTTGCATATCCCAAATTAAATGTGAACGTTTATTTTCTATCTTCATATTCCTACCCTAACACTTTTAATTTTTGCATAATTTCCATTTGGCTCCTAACGGGTTATCAGCATGCATGGTTTTTTTATTTTGCATTAGATTTTATTTTGCATTACTTTATCTAATGCAAATGCAAAAGAATTACCATTGGTCGCAATGACAGTTAAATAATTTTGAATTTGCATTAGCTCAAGGCAATGCATATGCAGGTTGTGGAATCGGATGCCAATTGTAATGAAATATGGGAATGTTTTGAATTTATTTGACTGGTGGCAATTCTGTTTTTAAAGTATTTTATTTGTAGAGGTTTGTGGCTACGATAGGTATTGCCTCGTAGTACTTTCAAATTCATACACCTGTACTGTATAAAATATTTGAAAACCAAAACTGCCAGATATGAAGGAAATGCTTTGAAAATAAGTATAATTGCCAAGGGTATTGCATTTTTTTTTACAATTTGCATTTCGAAAGGTAATTAAAATTAAACTACTAATTATAATTGTCATATAATTAATTTGCCCCATTTATGGTTATCAGTGACAAACATCAATTTACAGAAGGGACAATTTCATTGGGAACTAATTTTTCGTTGTGCCGTCTCTGGCCATCCAAAAACGCGGTAAAACTGACTAACACTTTGCTACTATGTGAGGTCAAAGGTTAAGTTTTTGAAAATTTGCAATTGTTCAAGGATTTCACGACAATTCCCCACCTTCTTCACCTTGAAGTGTCAACAATAACTTCATGAATACTTTATCTCCGTTAAAGTAGACACAGTTGTATCGCATTACCATCAAAGGTTTAGTGACCCTCGGTATAGTGTCTCGCCTGTGACCAAGATGTGGTCTGCTGGTAACTCTATGTGTTCCACCAACAACGCAACGCTCCCACGTCATTTTTAATAAAACATTTCATTTAATTTATGGTGACAATGAAATAAATTCATTCCACGTGCATCTGAAGGTGATTGTGACCGTGTTTTTGAGGTTTTTATCCTTGTCGGCAGCCATTATCACGTCGTGTCGTACCCTTGAGTGTCATAATTGCAAAAGAAAATTGTACACCTACCTGTCTGTTGTTATTTCGACTATTTACATGTTGTTGAAGAATTTCACATGTTTTTTTAATATCGAATTTCCATTGATCGATAGCTGTAAGTGTAAGAAGTGTGTTAAGGTATTCATGTGTGTATGTGGATTTTTGGATATGAGCAAGGATGTCTAAAGGATGTGTGTTAATAAGGGGGTTTCATCACACCAGTTTCTTACTAACTAAGCTGGGTAATTTTATATATTTAAATGGGTTTTCTTGTCGTCAGTATTTGCGCCAATATAACTCAAATTTTCATTTCGTAATGTTTGCGAGAGTTCAAAGGATTTTATGTTACGAATATAAACCGTTATTTATTTTGATGCAGACCTATGAAATTTTGCACCATAGAATAACACATACTATAGAAGAACTTATTCTCTCATCTGACGTTTCATTTCACACTCTCTCGGTAGGTCTGTGGAAATGTTTACATACACCAGGTGGAGTTACAAAATATGTTCACTTAACTATTTCCTGTCGTTTTGGTGTAGAACTGAAAAATTTAAATGTATTTTGCACTTTTTTGTTGACTTTTAACGTTGGTATTCATTTGTATTGTATTTAACACAACTAGTTTGCCACAAAAACACGAAATTCGGGTGTAGTTCCTTTGTGGATCGCTGTATACTATTGCCACCATCTGGTATTATTGAACCCATATTTTCCACCCTCCACTGTGTAATTTCCATCGTACCTATGACGTTTAATTTATTGAGCGAATAAAACCTTCTACGTATGTGTTATTCTATGTTTTGCACTTACATACTTCAAAAGTCTGAGTTTGAAGAATGGAGAAGAAAGAAAGAAATTCTGTTCCGTCTGGTTATTGAATTCAATGAAATTCAATAACTAACATGATTTAAAAACTTTTACTATTATGCAGTTAAAATGAGAATTTTTTTAGATTTACACGTTAGACATCAGTTGAATAAGAACAATGTTACTGAACGCACACAATAAAAGTTATATTTGTTCGTTTGCCGCAAAAAAAATACAGTTGCGCAACTAAAACCTTGCGTTTGCCTCTACCTCTACCCGTTTGCTACACCCTATCAGTTTGCTATCAGCGTTTACACAAATAAAAACCATTTCCGGTAAAAATTGTTTCATTTGTTGTAAACGAACTTTCATTTACCCCAAAGTTTATATTATATACTTTTACGAAAATATGGACAACATTTGTAAAAACGAATAATTTGCTTCTCGCAAATATAATATACTTGTGCCCAAACGCATTGTGTTTGCTATTCAATATTACATGTTTGAGACACAATGATTAATATGTTATAACATATGTTCTTGCGATCCAATTATATCTGTTTTTGTGATACAAATACAGACGTGTTTTTGTTGCACTCTTTATGCTCTCTCGAGAGCAAGAGAATAAAAGAGGGGCAACGAGTGTGAATATATTGTAAGTATGTATTTGTATTTTTGCATTATTCTCTCAGTGAGTGATATGTAAATATTCCTGAATATGCGTGATGTATTACGTTTTAATTTCATGTATTCAGTCGTCAATAGTTCATCGGACAGGAAAGCGCTGGAACACTGAAAGAAGGATAAACAAACGCTCAGACGGTTACATAGTCTGTGATGTTGCTTTGGTTTGTGTGTATGTGTTTCGCATATATTTGAGGAAAGAAACTGGAGACGGCAACAACATGAATCCCTTTTGCTGCCCGAGCCTCTACTGATAAAATCGGATTGGCGGATCATTTGTGAAATATAATAAAAAAAACACAAGTAATTAAATCACGCTTATCTTGCATGAACTAGATTTGTATATAAGTATATTGTTCGTGTACCAACGCATAGTGGAAACCTTCTGAAAACAAAAACGTGAGAGACAACAAAGAAAGGAGAAGCAAAAGAGGATTTTTATTTTATTTTTTTTATTAATTATTTATTTTAATTAAATAAATAAAGAAAGAAAGAATAATTCGTTTCTAAATATTATAAGGTTTGGGAGAAAATACGCATATGTTTCCACGTAAAGCATACATATTTGTCAGTAAACATGCTAATGTTTGCATTTAAATACACTTGAGTTTGGGACTTGCAAAGATATAAATTTTTGAATTATGTTCCAAATAACAGAGGCCGTTTTCAGCGTGTATCAGTGGGCATTTTGGCTACTAGATAATTTGCCGGCTGACTGAGGGAAAACAGAGCAGCAATTATTTGGGGAATATCTTCTCGGACATTCAGACGGTCATCAATTCCCTGGACTGGAGGATGCCTGTTATAGTAGCCTACATATTTAAGGACCTTGGCAGAATTAGCACAAATAGGATCTTTTCTAAGTTTCGTGGGGCAAATTAAATGGTTCTCGGATAGGGCTAACGCTTAATCTCGTTAGCCCGTGGTGTCACTATAGACCAATAAGTCTACGTGAGTCATTTAGCGACTGCCACCAAAACCTAATGTAACCTCAGGTGCCGCCTCTACGGGCTCAGTACGAGCTCAGGAAGTCACGTTATACTCTTTTTCTATCCGCCGGGGCGCGTGTGAAGGGTGTCGCCAATGATTACTGCTTGGCTATTACACTCGACGTGCTAAATTCTTTCAACTCGGCGGTTTAAGGGCTAGGTAAAAGTGCCCTGATAAGTATTCAGACAGACATCTACATATTTACCTTATTCCGAGCTAGTTGTCTAACCCTATGCTGAATTATAGGGAAAGCTTCTCAAAATAACGTTCGGAACCGGATTAAAACTGTAGGTCCCAATCAGTGAGTGCAAAAAATTTAAAAAGCGCAGCTCACTGGTTGTGAGAAGCTCTCCTCAATCCCTTAGTTGGATGTAATGGGAAAACATTTTAAATGCTGAATTGCAATAGCGATAACGGCGCAGGGTTTTGTGAGGGAACTGCAAGTCTACCACAAGGATCAGTATTGGCCCTCCTCTTTGGAATATTATGTGTTAATAATATTATAGACTGCGAAATCCAATTAGGGCTACGATTGTCGGTTTTTTTGATGAAATAGCCAATGTAGTGGTAGCGAATACATCGCTCAAGTGGTGAGGATCGCGAAAGATATGGTCGCGCAATTTAGGACGTGGCTAGATGAAGCTGGACTCGATCTGGCAAGGCACAAGACGGAAGCGGTTTTGATTAGAAGTCGCAAGAAAGTGGACCAGATCAGCCTACGGTTTGGTGACCATGTGGTACACTCATCGCCCGCTATCAAATATATTAGTGTCACGGTAGACTCACGTCTAAACAGGAAATATTACGTGCGTTATGCGGCGAAGAAAGTGGCAGGGATCCAGGCTTGTTGAAGGTCCCAAGGTTGCCAGGAGAGCACTGATATCAACAGTGGTATCTTCTGTTATACTGTATGCTAGACCTACATGGACCGAAGCGCAGGCAGTGAATACCCGGTATAAACAGTTGTCAACGACATATCGCCTAGCCGCATTGAGGTTAAACTGCGACTTCCGGACTATCTCGAGGAAAGTAGCCCTTTTATTCGCTAGTGTTTTGCCTATAGACTAGAGTCCGGCAAAACCAGAACGAGGCCATTCGGGTCTCAGATATGGCGCCAGGGGTATATATGACACAGCTGATCGACTATGTAGTAGGGAAATGATAGAAATCAGAGTACGTAGGCGAGAGATCTAATCAAACTAAATTTAAGTAGTGTTTGATTGATACTAATGACAGCTAAATTATGCTTTATGTTGGCTGCATCGAACAAAAATACGCATTCCCTTTTATTTCTGTCTGTTTTTGTCCAACCAAAGAGTAAAGTTCAAAATCAACTCGAAGTCGGTGAAATGGCCTACTACCTCGTCGTCATCGAGAGACCGTAAAGAGAGGGGTAGAAACTCTTGTCAGTTTCTCTATGCATGAATTCGATGAGGGTATGGCAAACCTGCTAAGAAAGTGCAGTGAAGAGTAGGTGGATAGTTAGTGTTCATCCCCAACTTACTTGACAACATTTTTTACTGAGCTCGGGTGCTTTAGATGACATCTGCACAGATTCGAGCATGATAGCTCATCTACATGCACGGTCTGTGTGGATCAGAAGAGAGATGTAGAACACGCTGCGTTTAAAGAATAGTATAAATTAGTCTCCCTCAGCTGTTTTCAGAATTTATAAAGCCCGAATTATTGTTAGGAGTTGAGCGATAAGCAAACCATGAGGGAAACTAAGTTACGTCCAACGAAAATACGCATTCTCTTTTATTTGTATTCATTTTATGCCCAACCATACTACAGTACTTCCAACTTTATACAATTTCCAACTACCTTGGTGGGCGCGAGGTGACGATAAGAGAGGGCTGGAAACTCGTATACACTACTGTAGGATACAACCAGCTGAAATAAAAGTAAAATATATTGAGTCGAACTTCTTGACTAGTTCCCGAACTCGTTCAATTAAGTAGCAGGCCGCACATTCCAATCACGAAAATATTTTTAGCGATGTGGAATAAGTACGTTGGACATTATGTTTGTGAAGATCATCTCTTGGCACCTTAAGTTAGACCACTACGCCACGCCGCCGCCGTTTGTTGACGCGTCGCCGCCTGATTACGAAGAAATAGACGCGGAGGCGGCGTATAACATTTTATTTAATCTTTCATATAATCGATCAATTAATGACATTTGCGTGAGTTACAACACACGTTGCATCCACAACAAGCAAAAATCCCAAAATTATAAACTACACACAACCGCCATCAGAATATTTCCTAATAACAGTCAGCTTAATTTCCCAAGAATTAATTAACTTATGGAGTGAAAAGGCAATATTAATTTTGCATAACAAGAGCCAGCCATACATTACAATTATAATAACAGCAGGTCAAATTTCCTAAGAGTTGAATAATTAAGAATAACCGCCGCCATGTTAGCCGACCAAGCCGCCGGGTATCCCAGTTCACTACGCCGTGTATTCCCTGGCTCATTTCATGAAAATATGTCCACCTACGACCATCCCCGAAAATGCAAGATGGCGATATGGCAGCGGTTTGAAAATTTGAGTTAGGGTCGGATACCGATACGTGGTTGCTAAGTTCTGAACCGGCGTTCAGGGCTTGTTGGAAAGGCCTTTAAGAGACCTTTCAAAATTTAAAATTAAAAAGCCAATTCTTCAGCCAAAAATTTCAACAAAATAAAACCTTAAACGTCTTAATTTACAAAAAAATTAATGTGTGCTTTTATTTCGCATTTCAGTCAAATAATCATAACTTTGGCTTGGCTTAGGGCATATTAGAAAGGTAAGCGGTAGGGTAAGAGAAAAAAATAAGTTATGTGCCATCTGGCTGAGAAAATTGAGGTTCTGTTTCACGTTCCTATGTATTTTTTCCCAAATATTTTTTTTAAACTTCCGTATCTCGGCGATTTCACTCTTTAAATTTTGGTAATAATTGCTTCAGAACTTAGCAATTTTACTCTAGTACCCTCCGACCACCAATCCGAAAATTTTCGGACCGCTGCCATTGCGCCCCTTGCATTTTCGGGGATGGTCGTAGATGGACATATTTTCATGAAATGAGCCAAGGAATACGCTGGTGAAATTTGTCCAGTCGTGACTGAACTACCCTGTATAAGTACACGCTAAAAATTTTGTTTGGAAAACATAGTAGTCCTGTGTCCAAACACATTGTGTTTGCTCTTCAATATTACATAATTAATATATATATTTGTGATCCAAATACAGCTGTGTTTGGTGCACTGTTTACTTCGTATTTTTGTCGATATTGTCGAGAGCAAAGTAATAAAATAGCGACAAAGAGATTACTCTCAGTCTAAGTTAATATTATTGCTATTTTATAACTGTAGTTTTGCATTATTCTTGTAGTCTGTGATTCATAAAAATTCCTGATAGCGTGTGTAAATTAATAGAGAAATTAATAGAAATTAATTATCATGACTGTGATCTTTTACGTTTTAGTAGCCAACCAATCTTGGAGCGCAATTTGGCAACCCTCATAAAAGAGAACCAAAAAGTCGACACGATTCTCAATAGCATTTCTCTCTCGCGTCATGTCGTGATTATTTCATACCTTTTACATACTTTATGTATTTAGACTCAAAGACGATCAAGAATTACACGACCAGAAGATGTGTGTAATTTGGCAACCCTGGAAAAGAGAACCAAAAAGTGCTAGAAATTCACTCAAAGGCATTTCTCCCACGCGTCATATCTTGAATATTTCATACTTTTTGCATAGTTTATGTAATTTTACTTCAACATGGTTGGAATTTGTATAGTTATATCGATGGTGTTGCGTAAAAAGGGCCAATCTGCATTTTTTTACGAAGGCCGATCTGATTTTGTTTACCTTGTCACAACAAGTCAAAAGGGCGAAACTGCTTGGGTCTATCTGCAACGAAATAGGTAGATAATTATACTGCTCGAAGAACCCAACCATAACTTTCTATAGCCATAACCATTTTTGCTACGTTATAATCTATGAATATCTTACAGACAATTGTAAGCAGCAGATTGGCCCTTTTTACGCAACACCATCGATATACAATAACACTATCAAAAAACTGCTCGTGTATTAAAATATTCAATGAAGAGAGTAAGAGAGAGCACAGAGTATGACTAGGGTTTCACCCAGGGATGAAAAAGTAGGTACAATTGTACCTTTTTCCGACGTTTTCAACCTTAGAGGTACATTAGGTACAATAGGTTTATTTTAGGTACATTTCGGTTGCGGTTGAACTAATTTTCCACTAACCTCTTATACGGCTGTAAATCCATAATTAATTTAACAACTAGTTATTTTAAAACTAAAATATTGGTTTGGCAACTCTATTCTGTTTTCTATTCTACACTATTGTGAATAGTACATATAAAAAAAAATATAAAACCATATCTGTTTTTCATGCTATCTTGCTCTTTCTCACAATATGTCATATAAGTGTCTTCAGTTTTGTCACAAAAAATGTTGTTTTCTATCATTTCGCTCCCATTGTGACCGAGCCTTAAGAGCTCTTTACTTTTGCGCGGATTTCTTTGGTGGCTTTCTAAAATTACGGCGATGGATAAGTAAGTTAACCAAATTAATTCCATATAAATTAGATACTTATTACATTTGCCTGCTATAGGTGGATCACCCGCAAATCTAATGCAAATAAAGATTGCGATGAAAGGTATGTATTTCTATTAACATTTGTGTTAATCCAATTTTTTGACAATTGTTTTTTTTTAGCAACAATGCAGATGAAGACGAGCAAAATGAGGCGCCGGCTAAAAAGAAAAAATACAATATCCATTTTAGAAAGGAATGGAAATTATCCTATCCGTGGATAGAAGAAGACCAAACCATAACACAAGGTAAAAAGTGTTCAGTTTGTTGCGTCCCCATTTATGGCAACCTAAGCCACATCGTCCGTCATGCGAATTCAGACTTGCACAAGCAAAAAGCAGATATTGCTAAATCAACGCTAAAAATGTCGAATTTTGCACTGCCAAATTGCGAAGAAATGCGTATATCTAGTTCGGCAAAAGAGCTAGAGATTCGCTTCTGCTTATTTGTAGCAGAACACAACCTACCTTTCGCATCATTGGATCATTTAAATCAATGCGTTAAATCAGTCAAGGATTCGAAAATAATTTCAAAAATGTGTATAAACCGGCAAAAGGGGCAAAAAATTATAAGATCTGTGACAGGCCCCCAAAACTGTAAGTCTATTGCAAACGCAGCCAATACGCAGTATTACTCTATCATAATAGACGAAAGTACAGATGTATCCATGAGTAAGAATCTCGCGGTTATTATTAGGATTTTCACTCAAAAGTGCAGAGATAGGTTCCTAGATTTTGCACCAGTTGCTGATTCTTCTTCTGATGGAATTTTCAATGGTATTCTGAAAGTTCTGAACGATCATAACATTTCAACAAAAAATTTACTCGGATTTGCTGCAGACAACTGTAATGTTATGATGGGCAAACGCAATGGTGTGCAAGCGAAGCTAAAGGAAGTTTGCCCAAAAATATTTGTCAACGGCGACGTTTGCCATAATTTAAACTTATCATCGGAGGCAGCTGCTTTAGAGCTTCCTAACAAAATTGAGAAGCTGATTCGGGACATTAACCATCATTTTTGCCATAGTGCAAGTCGCAAAGCAGATTTTTTAAAGTTCCAACAAGACTTTGGGAGCGAGCTTCATGTCATCTTGCGTTTTAGCTCCACGCGATGGCTTTCACGGCAGGTAAGTTTTATTTATGATCATATACATGATGAAGTCAAATTTTCTTAATGTATGCGATCTTAGATGGTGGTGAATCGAATTTTAGAGCAGTGGACTACATTGCAGTACTACTTTACGTTATGCAACTTCGAGTCTGGGTTCGGCAATGAAAAAAACAAATTTATTTGCAGCAGTCTTTCTGATCCGAACATAAAACTATATTTTTATTTTTTATCTTATGTTCTTAAACTTATTAATGATGTTAATATTGAAATGCAAGCGGAAGAAGCCCGCATTCATTTATTAATTCCTCGCTTAACATTCCTTTGTAAACAAATATGTCGCAATTTTATTTTGAAAGAGAAACTTGATGCTTGCTCGATACATTCTTTGAACTTATTAGACCACATTTCTGTTTTAAGTATTTTTTGTGGTACAGAAGCTGAAATAAGCATTACAGAGCAAAATCTGAACGAAGCAGAAATATTAGAGTTTAAAAGAAATGTATTAAAATTTTACATAAAATTTTGTGAAGGTTTGAGACAAAGAATTGATTTTGAAAATGAGATAACTAATGCGCTCCCGGCTTTTTCGCCTAAGGAAGTAGTTTCTGGAAGAACTATCAGCATTTTACCAGTACTTTTGAAATTATTTCCAGACGAAGAATTAAAAAAAGCAGAAATAATAAATACTGAGTATAGGGCATTAGCCGATTATGCGGAAATTATAAATCTTTCGAATTTGAAAATAACTGAATTTTGGATTGAAATAAGTCAAATCAAAAATGAGATGAACGAATTAATGTTTTCTAATATTTTTCGAATTGTTCAGGGCTTGCTTTCATTGCCACATTCTTCCGCTTGTGTTGAGCGAATTTTTTCAATACAAAATATAATTAAAACAAAATGCAGGAATAAATTAGCTTTGGCAACTTGCGCAGCTTTAATTCAAACCAAAGATTTAATTAGATGCAACGAAAGCAGCTGTTATAATTTTGATACTAAAAATTTAAGCAAATATACTTTACCAAACAATGACTTAAATGAAGATCAATTAATTGATTAGGTCTTCAATTAATGTACATAAATATTTTCAATTTTAAGTATACAGTTTTAATGATCTCTTTAAATGAATTTTTTAAAAATTTTAAGTTACGCATAGCGTTTATTTTATTTTATATTATTATCATACAGATATGGATACTTATGTACATATGTTTAAATAAAAAAATACATAAAAACTAAACACAACAGATTAATAGTTTTAGGTACACTCAGGCCCAAAAAGGTACAAATTTTTTTGGTAAATTAGGTACACTTTAAAATTTCAGATTTTCATCCCTGGTTTCACCCGTTGTGAGTGTTGGCATTTGAGTGAAGAGACATATTGACTGTCTACTTGTACATCGTTTTTGTTTGACTTAAACATGGTTGGAATTTGTGGTTGTCTTTTATGAGGGTTGCCAAATTGCGCACTTTTATTTCTTGTCTACCTAGATTCAATCGTTTTTGTCCCGGCGGTACAGTCCCAAGATGAAAGCAACCTTCTAACAACGAATCAAATGAGCAGCCAACCTATACTCAACAATGTGCACAAGAGTTTATAGACCGACAACAATGGTATTTATCGAAAGGTGTCAGGGAAAACGTCAACATACATTCTCCCCTAGGCGCTCAGAAAGAATTCGGAATATAATGATACAATAAACTACTTTGATATAAAACACTTGGTGCTATTTGTAAAAATTTGATCACTAACGTTTTGAAATTTCAGTTATTTAATGCTTCAATATTCACATTATAATTTTAATTTGATGTTTTGAACAATAAAGTTTCTGCAGTCTCAAAACCACATACACTTCGGTTCACGTATTTAAAAGCACTAAAAATTCCATATTTAGAAGCCTGTATCTTTTCCAATTTTTAACCGATTGCAGAATTTTAAAATGGAAATGGAAGCAAGACATCTTGAGATATAATAAAAATCATGTCAATAGTGGTTTCTTAACTAAAGAATCAAAAAATTTGCAATTTTTTTGGTTCACTTGAATAAAGGTACTTTAACTAATTTTAATGAAAAACAGTTTTTCTTGTTTTTTAAAATTTATTTTACTTTATTTAAGAACTATTAGTAATGGGTACAACCCCCTTTGTTTTGAATAACTACAAATATACGGGTTTTCATTGAGATATAAAGAGAATTTATGTAATCCAACGAAATTTGATTCCAAGCATCGTTAATGGCCTGAATTAGTGACTGCTTGTCATCAAATTGTCTACTTCCTTCATAGACCTTACGAGATAACCAACCGCAGACATTTTCGATAATGTTTAGATCTGACGAATAGGGTGGCCAGTCAAGAATATTACAATTTTGGCTTGCAATGAACTCCTTTACTACTCTGGCGTTGTGTGTAGGGGGATTATCCTGTTGCAATATCCAGGATATGGGACCAACTAGGTCACTGAACTTTCGGAAATGCCGATTTTTAAGATCGGTTATTATATATTGGAAATATCGAGTCGGCAATAGTCAGTTATTAGTTACACAGTAGCTTTCACCAAAATGTTGCCTAGTATCGAATTTTATTAAGATCGGTTGTTGTTTATGAAAATTATCGTGTGGATCAACCGGTCATCCGCCCAACTTTTATATGGGAGGTACCAGAATGGGTTTGGCAAAACAGCTTATTTTCTATAGGAGAGCTTTATTTGGCTAAATACTGACTAATACAAACTTTCATAAAGATTGGCTTTGTTTTGCGGGACTTCTCATGCCGAACAACCAGACGCCCAAACAACTTTTGTATGGGAGGTACTACAGTCGGGGTGGCAAAATCACCCTTGTTTTATTCGGTGATTAGCTTTTGATAACCTGAAGCCTTGTATCTAATTTCATTAAGGTCGGAAGTGTTTCACGCGATGTATTGGATTGACAATCCGGTCGAAGACCCTGTTTTGTATGGGAGGTACCAGAATGTGCGTGACAATCTCGCCCATTTTCTCCAGTTAAGTAGGCATTTACAGATTATTAACCGGTGTGAGAGTTGAAGCTAATCACATCTACCAGAAGAAAGGTTTGAAAGAAATATGATTTTGTGCTAAATGTGTCGATTTGTATGGGAGGTACCAGAAGGGGAGTGGTCAAAACGCCCATTTTCAATCCCAAACTCAATATTGGCAAATAATGGTCACTGACAAAGTTTCATCTGTTTCATCTGTAAAGATTTACGGCAGTTATCGTGTTGACCAGCCAGCCAGCCAGCCAGCCAGACAGACAGTCGGACATGGCTCAATCGTCGTAAAATGTCCAAAAACGAATTCCGTTCAAAGATACTAAGGGTCTAATTTGGTTCCTTCTATGTGTTACATTTTTTTACGTATTAAATGATATATACCTCCATCCTATGGTAAGGGGATAAAAATAGCACATTTTTGGACTTTTTTTTTTAAATTGCTCAAAAAAGTTCTTTGGTTAAGAAACCACTATGGTCATTGTTTTTTATATCTCAAGATGTATAGCTTCCATTTCTATTTGAATATGGAATGTTTAATGCCTTTAAATAAGTGAACCGGAGTGTATGTAGCTTTTTCCGTGCACACTAACTCTATGACAGACTTTGTAAAATCCTTTAAAAACAATGAATATTTATTAAGGATTTCATAATTATTGACGAACAATATTCAGTGTACACCTACAGAAAAAATAACTGAATTAATCGAATTTAAAGGATGTCACAGCCACATTAGATGTAGTCGCATCCGAAGTAGAGATTGTCACAACCGCATTAGAAGTTGTCATAACCTATTAGAGGTTGTTGGTTCAACAGAATTTCTGTTGTGTGGACTAAATTCACTCGTGCCAACCTCAATTCGGTTGTATTAACTGTAGTTCGATGGCAACAGCCAAATTTACGGTTGCTACAATTTATTTTCAAACAATTAGTTATGTATGTGGGTGTATGTTGGTATTCCTGGGCTGAGTGCCAGATGCTGGTTTGTTCATTTTAAAATGGTGTATAATCGTATTATTGCCTGACCCTGGACTTCGCTTAAATCTCTTGTTTTAATATGAACCAAAGACATATGCATGAATATCGTCAGTTTTCTAAGGTCGTTGATATCTGCGGCTAGGAAAATTTGTTATTCCAGTTTCGATTTAACAAAGAACTTTAACATAATACTTGTACACACTCTGTGTTGTAGGTTTTGGAATGTGTAATGAGCAAGCGTGTTTGAAATAGCAGCCGCGTTAGAGTCGACATCGGCAGAAATAGCGGTTAACGCCGATGCCACTGCAAAAACTTTAACTCGAAATAATTATAACGCATTTTTCCTTGTTTTCATAGCTAAAGAAACTATAAAAGTTGTTTCGTATACCTCACAACGTTTCGTTTAGCTTTGAAGTGTCTGTCTATTTGCTGAAATACAATTGATTAAAAATGCATTTATGCACATTAAAATATTTATTTAATAAAAATACGAGCTACAAATGCAGGCGCATAAATAAAAAAGCTTTATGTCCAACATTTTTACAAAACATTCCAAAAACAAGCAAGTATTTGCAATATTTCGCTCACTGCAATGTAAAATTTAAAAAAAAAAGCCAGAAACCTTAATAGGTTTTGTCATGTACCCTCACCCTAAGTATTGGCAGTGAAATTATCGCACCTGAAACACACACTAATTTTGACGGTTACTATTCACCTTCGTCATTATTTCTTATTTGCTTCTAATGTTCCAATGTGACAAAAACATTAATACAAATCGTTGGGTTAATTATCATAAATGCTGATATAGTTTTGCATATTTTTGCTATCTAGTGTATTTAAAGTTAATACTCATGTATACATTAAAACTTTGTTGTATGGAAATTTGTTATATTAATACGTGTGTATTAACTACTGTGCAAACTAAAATGTCTACAGTGAACAGCTCTATATGGACTAAATAACAGTTTCTTAATAGTTGCAACTATTTTGGCTAATAAAGAACTAAAACAAAATTTAAAATGTTTTAATTAAGTCGTTGTGTTTTTCGTTTTGGTCTTAAGCAAATAAAACTACTTGTTACGATTTAGAAAATTTGGTTGACAAAATGAGTATAATTCAATATACAGTTGTCACAACCGAATTAATTATGAAACGAGGTTGCTTCAACAGAATTTCAGTTGTAACGATTAAAGTCGGTCGTGACAACCTCAATTCGGTTGTGGCAACCTCAATTCGGTGGTAACAGCCGAATTTACGGATTCTACAACTTCTTTTCAATCAAGTAGTTATCTGGGTGTAGGCGAGAGAGGATAAGCATCCTCAAGCAAATCATGAAGCAAGCTAAGTATAAACAGCGTGTGGTCCATGCTACTGACAGCTAAATTATGTTTTATGTCGGTTGCATCGAACGAAAATTCGCATTCCCTTTTATTTTTGTCTTTTGTCCAACCAAAGAGTAACATTCAACAACAACTCAAACTCAATCAAACTCAAGCAGGGAAGGAAACAATTTATTTAAAAAAATATTAATCTCATTTTATTGTTTTCAAATATATTTGTTAGTATAGTAAATAATAAAGAATATGTTTTTCTGAAAAATATTCTCATCGGCTGGGGATGCTTATACACATTTCTTGCAGTGTGACGGCACTCAAGTGCCCATCGAATTTAAACCGTTTTGAAAGCAACTAATCGATTTTCTAGTGATGTAAAAGCAAAAGATAACTAAACGTTTCGCCAACAATAAATAAATACAAATCTATAATACCGGCAAAAAGATGTGTGGGACAGTCAATTTTAATTATAGAAAGTTGTAATGCCTTGAAAGCTAATGATTTTCTCGGTAAGTCACCTTTTCATCCCTGCGTGCAGCAGCGTAGGTTATTCGTGTGCATCTGCATTGATTTCCTATAAAAAGTCGCAGGCTTAACTACGCATCGGTCCAACTGTTCTTGTGCCATTTGGCGCCCCGTCTCCTTAAATTGTTTTAGCTTTATTTCATATTTCACTTTCGATTTTTTCTTCTAATATGCAAAATAAACACACTTGTTGCCTGACGAGGGTGTTGTAGTGTGTGTCACTTTGGCATGACGTACTTTAAAATCCGGACCACATTCCTAACCAACCGAAATTTGTCGACTATGTCTGTCCTCAATGGTTCGGTGTCTAAGCTGCTAACCACAACAAATACTTGCTTAGAATAAATATGTATGTATTCGTACATGTAAGCTTACCAAAGCTAAGGTAAAGCTGACAAACGGGTAGTTAGCGAGCATGAACGAACGTTTCGGTTTTCTCCTTCTAGACTCGCAGTGAAGTTGGCAGCGAATGTTGCTCAAGTTATTGTTGTTGCGTTTGGGCGATTGCAGCCGATCAACCTGAAAATGAAGTAAATAAACAAAGATAATTGTATGTATGAATGACGGACATGTTGAACATTAAACTCAACGTTACTCTAAGTACATTGTTGAGATTTTTGCACTCTACATGCCACCTTACATAAGAAAAAAGATTTGTTTGGTTTGGCAACACATAACGAGATCTGTTCCAAACATATTTCTGCTAGTTTTATATATAATATATATGTTTGGCGGAACTGTACGAACATATTTATTGTTGCGGACATATTATGTTTGTCTTGAATTATATAATATGTCATGAACGTATTGTGTTTGATACGAATTAGAATTTAATACGTTATACAAATTGTGGTTTATTTATCAGTTTTTGTTTATTTAATATACTAATAACAAATTTTAATAATAATACATAAATATTAATAAAAAAGCAATGAGTGTTCGAACTCATGGGCGATGTGTTAAAACCTTTTTGCTACACGCTGCCTGTTCGATTTCTATGAACACATTAATAAATGTTAAATTGGAAAATAAAACAGAATAGTTTTTGTGCTGAAGGCTCTTTTGGTATTGCACTTTCTATTTTCTTACATCTGCTTTAACACTAGATGTAATATTGTTAAAATAAATAAAGCAATATTTAGCTCACTGAAATAATTGTTTTTGTTTTGTCATAAACAGAGCGACGACAAAAAGTATTGAATAGTATGGAGAACTTATTGCAATCTTTTTCCCCTCTCATGTAGAGAGTCTGAGTAAAAGAGCATAAATGGGTCTTATTCTCTTTATAGAATATTTAAATACAAATGCATCATTTCAACAATGTTATTACATAAGACATATTACAAAAAACAATACAAAAACCATAAATATTTGAAAAGCCATCAATATTTCACATAAAAATTATGAATGGACCAAGTTATGACACAAAGAGAGTGATACGTTTTGAATCATTTGCCAGATGTCGCCAGTGCTTTTGAGTCATACATTTCGTTCCATGAGTTCTCTATACTATTCAATACTCTTTGGCGACGACGAGCTGCTTGTTTGTTTGCTTTTCCATCATACATATTTTCAGGCAGAGACTAGTGTTGTACAACAACCACGTATTTGATGCTAACGCTGTGTGTTGTTTGCATGTGTTCACTTTGATAGATAGCCCTACCCGTGCCTATAGATGTTAGTTAACAAGAATAATAATAACGTTAAATAAATTAAAAATATATAATAATAATTTAAAATAAATAAATAAAAATATTTGACACCAATTTTACTAAGGAATACAGAGTACTCATAAATTAGAACATGAAAACAAGTAAATCGGTCCACTCCTTGCCACTTATGATATTTTTTCACCCTTTTTTGGCGTAGAATACGTCTTACCTTACGGTATAGGGAGTCATATCAGATTGTTATTGTTGTAATCTTTATTTCATTGATTATGAGGAAACGGCGAGATAACTTTTTTTAAAAATTTTTTTGTAGGTAAATGAAGATGTTATATTGGTTGATATCTTCCTAATATTTAAATTTCTCAAATGAAAATTGTTTAAACACATACACTCAAACATATGTATGCTGTTTGGTTGAGTGTTTGAGTTTGTAGTGTGGACACAAACCTTCGGCTGTTGTTTTGATTGATGAAATATTGAAATTTCGTATATTTACTTATGTATTTAAGTGAAACAAAATGTTAAATGTGAATTTGAATTTAACATGGATATATAATTATAAAAAATATAAATCAAATTGATTTGCGGCTGTTATTTATCATTTACCCTTACTTTTTTAATTTAAAAACATATTTATCCTATTTTTCCTACCATAAGCTTATGTATATTATCAAAAGTAACTATCAAATAAATAAATTCATTTGCTTAAGTTATTTATCATTTATTGGTTTACATGTTTTCTGTCTTATCGGATGGCGTATTCTACGTTAAACTTAATGGCCGTGTCTCTGACACAGCCTGCAGGGACAGTCCGTGGCCGAAGGCCTCGGACAACTGTCTGCTGTATTTTTTGTATTCCTGAGGAATCGGAACAGGTTTACTGCAAAAAGTCGTCGCAATATAGAAGTTCTGATATGTGAACGTGAAATTTATAAAATTAGTATTATGTGATGGGAAACGACTAGTCCGCGTAACTTCGCATAGTCTTTGGATCATGTCATCCACACAGAGTACATACTATTCTAGTCAATCCATACCTATTCCCGTGTCTGAAAAACAAGTACTTCTTCTTGAAAGTTATTTTAAATTTTTCCCCGAGACCCTCATATGATTACTCTGATAAATCAGCTGTAATCTTGATGCATAAATCTTCTGCAATATCAGGAGATATTTGTTTAATTTCGACCATAAACCCCTACCAATAAATTTTAACAAAAATACTTTAGTGCATTTTGCAATTAGCATATAAATAAGTAAATAAATGGTTTCCCATTACAACCCATGAGAGGGACGGGGGAGAACTTCTCACAAATTAGTGAGCTGTGCGCTTTCCAGTTTTCACTCACTGATTGGGACCTACAGTGTTACACCGATTCCGGACGGTATTTTGAGGAGCTTTTTCATGGCTATATACTCGATAGTGTCGCCGTCACTATGCGAGGTGACCGCCGCCGGAAGAAATTTTAAGGTGGTCAGAGCAGGGTTCGAACCCAGGATCTCATGTACAAAAGCCGCGCACACTAACCATTGCACCACCGTCAATTAGCATATACAGCGTGCTTATTCCTTGCCTCATTTCATGAAAATATTTCCATCTACGACCATCCCCGAAACTGCAAGGGGACGAAATGACAGCGGTTTGAACATTTTCGGATTGGTGGTCGGACGGTACTAGGGTAAAATTGCTAACTTCTGTACCAGTGGTCAGATTTGTTTGTTTTTGGGCTTGTTGGAAAAAATTTAAAAAAAGTGAAATCGTCGAAATACAGAGGTTTAAAATAATCTTAAAAAAGACAAGAATGTGCACATAACCTCAATTTTCTCAGCCAGATGGCAACTAACTTAACTTTTTCTCTTTAAAGATTACCATTCCAAAATGCTCTAAACGAAGTCCAGAGGTCTTACCGTTCCAAAGATATGACCATTTGACTGAAATGCAAATTTTTTTTTTGTTATTGGAAGCGCAATAACAGGAGACATTCATTTGTTTTTGTAAATTAACACGTTTAAGATTTTATTATGTTGAAATTTTTGGCTGAACTTTGAAACGGTAAGACCTCTGGGCTTCGTTTAGGGCATTTTGGATAGGTAAGCAGTAGGGCTATATTCTAAGAGAGAAAAAACATAAGTTACCTGCCATCTGGCTGAGCAAATTGAGTTTCCGTATCGAGCTGTCAAATGCCTCTTTATAATCGGCAAATACCTGATAGGTGTCGATTTGTTTTTCGTGGGTCTTCTCCAGGATTTGGCGTAGCGTGAAAATCTGGTCAGTTGTCGATTTTCCAGGCCTAAACCTACACTGGTATGGTCCAATCAGGTCTGCGATAATTGGTTTTAGTCTTTCGCACATTATACTTGATAGAGCTTTATATGCCATGGATAAAAGGCTTATTCCACGGTAGTTGGCATAGAGACTCGGTTACCTTTTTTAAATATGGGACATAGTACACTGAGACTCCAATCGCCGGTCATGCATTCATCTAACCAAATTTTGGTAATGAGCTGATGCATGCACCTTATCAGCTCATCACCGCCAGCCTTAAACAGCTCCGCCGGTAATCCACCGGCTCCTGCGGCTTTGTGTCTTGGTTAGGAGGTGGGCAATTGACGTCGTCTTCCAAATTGTGATCGATTGCCCCATCGTCATTGAATATCTCAGATACCAGTCGCGCAGAGAAATTATCTCTACATATTCCCAATATGCTCTGCACATCTGCGTATGTATGTCTCAATTTTCTCGCGCTTTCTCCACTGACGTTTCTTACGCCTAAAGAGACGGTTTTCCTCCTTTCTTTTTTCCCTATACCGCTCAGTCGCAGCTCGCGTTGCAATTGACTGAAGCATTACCATACGTGCAGCGTTCTTTTCATCGTTTGCAGTGCGACACTCTTCATCGTACCATGGTTTGTTGCGAAGCAGCTTTTTAAAATCAAGCACGGTTGTTGCGGCAGTTTTTATAGAGTCGGAAATGGGTTTCCACTGCGCTTCAGGATCGTCATTAGGAGGGGGTGGGTGCTGTGCCAAAAATTGTGAGAGCTATCTTGAGTAGGCTGTGGATACCTCTGGTAATTGCAGCTTTCCGTTGTCCAGCTTCCTCTGCGTCTGGTTTCAAGTATGGGTTGCAAAATTGAAACAAATTTATGGTGACATTTTGGATTAGGGATCCAAAAATTGAGTCGAATTCGAGCGCTTGACTTTCGGTCGCTTAGCTGACATTAATAATTGATTTAATTCATTTACTAATTGAATTTAATAGTGTTCTTTATTTCCTGCGATAATGAATCAGCGAGAACAATACTTACATTGTGAAGACCATTTAGTATTAATATCTGCAAAGAAATAAAATGAAAAAAATATTATTCCAACCATTTTAGTTTTCACGATTCTTGTATTAAATGTGAAAGTCAATATGAAATGTGTTACTTAACCTGCCACATAGTTCTATCTCTCAAATTCATGTGTATATACTTGATGTTTTGATAAGGAGTAGGTAAGGCAGTTGCGGTAGATCTCAAGTCTGTTATACGTTTTTTTTTTTACTTTTTAAATTACAAGATTTATCTTCTGTCTTTAAAATCTAATAAATCGGAAATGTATTTTTTTTCGTCCAGGAAATTACATACTTCAAGTAGCGTTAACCTGAGCATAGCTAACCTAATACTAAGGAACACAAATAATTTATTAAGTTTTTTTAACATTTTTTTTGGGGACTTCGCTTTTTTTAAATATTCAAAAATTTATTTTTTCTGCTTAAATTAATAATTAGATTACATCGATCAAATTATATTTATAATTATCGTATAATTTATCGCCTCAAACGTAAACAATTCATTGTATCAATGAATAGTTTTGTAAATCCTAAGATTTTGTCGTTGCAGCAATGAAAAAAAACGATTCCCACTATATCCCATGGCGAGATTGGGGAGGATTTCTTAAATTAATCAGTCTGCTGTTGGCTTTCTAGTTTTATACTCACTTATTTGTACCTACAGTTTTAGTATGGCTTCAACCGGTATTTTGAGAAGGGTTTTCATGACGATATACTCGATAGCGTCGCCGTGACTGTGCGAGTTGATTAATGACTAATTTCAAATTTTGTTAATTTGTTGCATTTTATTTATTCTTTCAGGTATTGTTAGTCTATTTGGTTTAGAGAACTGGCGGATACCAAATGTTCCCTGACAATTTAATTTCATTGGGATTTTCATCTAGTTCGCAAATTTAATCACAGAGCAATAGACTAGAGTCTCTATTCCTCTCTTTACGTTCTCTCAAAGACAACGAGGTATTAGGTCATTTCATCGAGTTCGAGTTTCTGTTGTATTTTACTCTTTGGTTGGACATAATACGGGCAGAAATAAAAGGGAATACGTATTTTCGTTCGATGCAACCAAATTTAAAACATAATTTAGCTGCCATGAGTAGCAACCAAACACAATTTAAACTTAGTTTGCTGCATGGCTTGCTCCTGGTTGCTTATCATTCTCTCGCCCATCCACTCTTTTCTCTACAATGTTCCTACTACATAGTCGATCCACTGTATCATGGATACCCCCTGATTTAATTCAACATGCAATTTTCCATTTTAGTACTCGTTATTGCACACAAAATGCGCATGAAAAAGCATCTGCATCACCTGATGGCATCAGTGATGCCAGATGCAGAGCAACGATGCATTTATCAAACGTACAGGCCCAATATTTTTTGAGAGTAGGCGACAGTCAGGTGCCACTTATGCCTCTGACTCTATGCACCTCATTGGGTTTAGTCAGTGCAAAGGGTAGCTGTTCAATTTCCGTCACCCTCGAGTAGGTGCTCACCTATGTGAATTCTCATGCTAGAGAAATGACAGACAAACTGCCTTGTATTGCGTCCCGAATCAGGCCAAGCATTAGGCTTTTGCTGCTGACAAATTTATTCGTGTTGACTGCAGCTTTTCCACATAATGATCTCTATTAAAATGTTGAAGAGATCACATGATGTCGCCTTATCGGAGGCCTCCTCTCGTACTAAAGGGTTCAGTGAGATCTTTACCAATCGTTTTTGAGGATTTTTTGTCGGCCAGTGTCATTCCACAATTGTGCGGCAGTCTTCCAGATATACAAATATCCGCCATAGCTTCGTAATATTTTCCCTGTAGTTGTCTGTCGGAGACAGCCTTACAATCAACAAAGGCATGAATTTGGTTTCGTGTGATTTCTCTAGGATTTATCGTTATGTGAATATCTCGTCGGTCGTCGATTGATAAGGCCCGATTAGGTCTGCAACAAATGGGTTTAGGCCTCCTCACATTACGCTTAAAAGGAACATATATTCAATTGATAAAAGGCTTATTCAACAATACTTCTGGCATAGACTCGGGTCACGTTTTTAAATACAGGACACAGTATGCCAGGGCTCTAATCTTCGGGCATGCATTCGTCTATCAAGATTTTGCATATGTGCTGATACATTCATCTTTCCAACTCATAACCGCTAGCCTTAAACACCCCAGCCGGTTGTCCAGCAGCTGCATCGGCTTTTTGGCCTCAAGCCGGGAAATTACAGTTTTAACTTCACTCTGGCTAAGAGGGGGCAGTCGACGCCATCGTCCTTTATGTTCTCAACACCCTCAACTATATTGCAGTCTTCTGGGACAAGTAAAGCAGATAAGTGATCTTCCCGACCTTATCTCTACTAAAGTGCGTCCTGATCCATTGCCGTTGGTTTTGCTTTGTACTTTTCGGTAGTATTTACAATTCGTATGCTAGTCTTAGGCCGAAAAAATAGTGAATTCGGATTTTCTTTCGATGCAACCAACATAAGACATAATTTAGCTGCTATTAGTATCAATTAAACACTATTTGCTACTTCATAGTCATGGTACAAACAGCTGGTTTGAACTTTTTTCTGGAGTGATTATGAGTGAGTTTTTCTCTTATTTTAAAGTTTGAATTATACAGGGCTGTTCTGATATCACACTGTTTCAAAATCACCCGCCATTTTAAAAGCACTTGGGTGATTTGTTCGTGTTCTGAAAATCACCCGATTTAATCTTTTTCGGCGTGCTTTTGGATTTTCGAAATCCCTTGTAAACAGCTGATTTTCATTATGTCATTACCTCATTTGTCTATTAAAACCCAAAGAAAGTGGAAAACAATTCAAAATGCCGGGAGCTTTTTTATTGGCAGTGATTTCTTTAAAAAGAAAGCAACTTAGGACAGAACGTCTTTAAAAGCGTTATTTGCGGGATTTATCAAATCCAATGGATACAAATGAAACATCGTAAGTAAACATCACTTGTACTGAAGTAATGATTTTACGCAAATAGCTTTTCAAATGGTGTTAGAAGAAGTAGCTCCACACATACCAAAGTGCTCCATTCCGGAAGTTCTTCAATTAGCAGCTGCACTAAGATTTTTAGCGGTTGGATCGTTCCAAGGAGTTATAGCAAACGACGTAAATATTAGCATTGGCCGCTCTACCTTTTGTAAGATTTTATGGAATGTGTTGAACTCATTAGAGGACATTTTGTGTCCAACGTGGATACAAATCTCAATGGACCAACAAAGACAAAGTGCCTCAAAATCCCATTTCTACCAACAGTTCGGTATACCTGGCGTAGTTGGATGTGTTGATGGAACGCTCATCAGGCTTATGAAGCCACCGTCTGATCATTCAGTATATTTCAGCAGAAAGGGACATTACAGCTTAAATGCCATGATCGTAAGTTTTAAACATGTGTAGGAGTACCTATTAATATTTATCTTTATTTTCAAATTTGCGATTATGAATTGCGCATTCTCGCCGTAGATGCATGCAGACCTGGATCGTGCCACGATTCTTTTGTTTGGAAAATGAGTGATGCCAAAAGATACTACAACGATATGTATATTGAAGGTGCTCGCAATTTCCGGCTCTTGGGAGATTCGGGTTATGGTTTAGCGCCATATCTTATGACGCCATATAAAAATCCCGAATACGGTACAGTACAGCACACATTTAACAAAAAACACGCCTCCGCTCGAAATGTTGTTGAAAGAACTATAGACGTCTTAAAAAGCCGTTTTAGATGCCTTCAAAGTTCTCTTCTATATACACCATCCAAAGTAGTTACTATTACAAATGTGTGCTGCGCCCTACATAACATATGCAAACACTATGCTATAACATTCGAAGAACAAATTATTCCATATATCGATGATGAGGATTCCGAATCAGTAGAAACAGATGAAGACGATGACAATCATAGAAACGTGGCAGTAATCATTAGAGATAATATAGCGCTATCCCTGAATTAAAACATCAAAATATAAAACAAAACTATTTTATTTAAAAACTAAGTTCATTTTTTAGTAATAATAAACAAAAATACTTATCGTAAAAAAAAGCCATTTCATAGAAAAATATTGAGATTGTTTAAAAAATAATTAGTTAGATGATGGTGGTTGTAAGCCCAGTTTCATTTGCTTCGTTTGCGGGTTTGAATCTGTGGTGTTCTGGCTGGCGTTGAAGGTGTCGACGACGGTCTTTCATTTGTAGGAGACAATTGTGCTGGAGTTTCGGTACGTGTAGATAAGTGGACTGGTGGGACGTTAGAAGCTACCGATTCAAATGCCATTACTTCGACTGATGGTGGCAGGGGTGACATTGAAGTAGGTGTGGTTTGCGAAACAGAAGGCTGTGCCGATACAAAGATGCATGTTGCCGTTGATGTTGTGGCTAAATTTTCGGTACTCTTGTGTGCTTTATTTTTGACCGCAGACCCAAAGCTTTTGGCATTTTTAACACCATCCACTGACGCATACAACCCACTGACAATTGCCACCTGCTCCTCGATAGGCGACAGAATATAGTTATTAAAGCGTCCACCTCCTGTCTTCAATGCTTCTACTTTATTATGAGCCAAACGTTGTTTGACGCCGAGCTTCCAGTCGGTCCATACCTAACGAATTGTACACATATTTAGCAATCTTATTAGAACACATTAATTTTGTACTTACCTTTCTCCAAGCTGACACTTCCTACTTTGGCGGGCCCGAAGCATTCAGTTCATTAGCCAGTTCCAACCACAATTGCTCATGATGAACTCTGTCACCCTTTGCAAAGCCTCTGGCCAAATCAGGATTCTGCTCCATAAAATTAATAAAAATTTGAAGTTGGGCGCTGTTCTTATGTTGTCCCCTGTAAAAAAGTTATTTTATAAGACGTTATATTTGTTGATAACATGTACTTACATTTTTTGTTCACAAATTTGAATCCAAAAGCAAAAATTATTGCCGAGCGCAAATCTTTAAAACTGATAAGTAAACGAAAAAAGACAAAGTTGCCACAGCTCAAAAATGACAATTGTTGCCATTTTCTTACTTTTTAGGCTATTGTAGCATTTTAATTGCTCAAAAGTTTTTGTGTTTTTCACAAATTAAAAATATGATTTGATGTTAAAAGTGTTTTTTTATGTTAAATGATTCCTTTTGGTCCATCAATAAATAAGATAAATATGTTACATAAACTTTTCTTCACTCTGGCAATTCGATCTTTTTTCGAAGATACAAATCAGCTGACAACCAAAGAGGAACGCAAAATCACGAACGATGTCGCAAAAGAGCAGAGAAAAGTTTTAAACTGTTCGACCAATTTAGGAGAGTTTTATAAAAATGCGTATTTTCACAGTTATTTCTATTAAAAGTTCCAATTTTCTTACTAAAATCAATACAGGACAGTTCAAATTATATTCTATAACAGTTTATTATATGGTTTACATTAAATATCGTCTAAATAATTAGCATGTGATTTTACATCACCGTCTTTTTAATGGCAGATTTCTAATCACGTGATTTATACAAAACTTAGTGTACAGAACACCATTTCAGTGATAATAAATCACATGCCCTTGAAGTGATATCAGAACAGGCCTGTTAATGATCGATTTTTGTTAGTTTCTGCTTAATGTATGAGCAATTCATACTACAAGCTTACAAGTCATGAACATTTTTCTAATAGAAAAATGGTTGGTTTTTGTTGCAAATAATAGGCAATTCAGTTATTCACACTCAATGGCATGACTAGTTTCGAACCCGGTGACAAGTTCATCATCAGATGCCTAACTACTGTGCCTGGATTGATACCATCAGTTGATCATCATTCGTATATATTCAAATTAAATTCCGTAATTTACATGGGCGAATTAGTATCGATCGAAAATCCCAAAGTTTACCTGATTTTATTTTAAAATGAAAAAGTCCATTCGTACTGAGACACCCTTTATGTATACGATTGATGATCTACTGATGGTAGCAATTCAGGCACATTACAGGCACAGTGAGTATGCTTAACTAAAGTGTCTATTACTACAAAATGTAAACAAAACAAGCAGGAGCGTAATCGAACATATGTGTTATTTTCGTGTGGGTGGTGTCTGGTCACTCTAAATGAACAATGTACTTAGATAAAGGCTTGGTTTTTTGTTTAGATTGAACTTTTGGAAGGGTTAGCTGTCAAATGAACTGTCATAATGCGCTTACTTTTTGACATTTATGATAAGTCAGGGGGTTTCTATGGCACAGCTGATCGAATAGGAAGTGATGTAGAACGAGACACCAATGAAGACATATAGATTATAGACCATACAACAAACTAAATTTAAATTACCTTTGATTTATACTAATGACAGCTAAATTATGTTTTATGTTCTTGGCATCGAACGAAAATACGCATTCCCTTTTATTTCTGTCCATTTTATGTCCAAAGAGTAAATTTCAAAAGCAACTCGAACTCGATGATATGACCTACTACCTCGTCGTCATCGAGAGATCGTAAAGAGAGGGATAGCGGCTCTTGTCTCTTTCTCTATGGATAAGTATACTCTGGAAAGTCATTATGAATAGATTCAACTTTGAACAAAGCTACCAAATTTACTTTGAAATCAGTCATTGATTTACCCAACTTATAGACGACGTCTTGGGTTTTATGGCGCACATAATCGCCCATCTGAGCAAGGTATTCGTCCGACTGTGGATAGATTTCATACCACGTACTCTCTAAATGATGCAATAACACCAACACGTCGAAGAAATATGCGTTCTGAAGACAATATTGCCGCTGTAAACGTAAGTGTGGAAGAATATTAAAATTTATCGATTCGTCATCGGTCGCAGGAATTCGGGCTTTCTTCATCCACTACGTGTACAATTTTGCGCAAAGATCTTGGTCTAAGAACCAGCTGGTGCAGGAATTAAAGATACGAAAGCATCATATGCGGATGTCGTTCTTTCGCCATTTGGGCTCTGGAGCATTTGGAAATTGCCCCTATGGTTTACCGCAATATTGTGTTGAGCGATAAAGCTCATGTTTGTCGTAACCGGTATGTTAATAAAAAAAATAACAATATGTTAATAATAAAATCGCCTCGTATGGAGTGAGATCAATCCACAATAGACCCTAAAGACTCCATTAAAAAAATGGCATCCCATTGGGGAGTGCTTCTCACAACCAGTGAGGTGTGCGGTTTCTAGTTTAACAGCCACTGATTGTGACCTACAGTTTTACACTGGTTCAGAATGGCATTTTGAAAAGGTTTTTCATGGCTAAGTACTCGATAGTGTCACCACCACTAAGCGAGGCGTCCGTCGTCCAAAGAAATGTAAGGTGGTCAGAGCAGGGATCGAACCCTGTACAAGAGCCGAGCACACTAGCCATTCCATTCCATCCAGAAAAATGAAACGTTGGTGGCCTCATCCGACCCAATTTATGTAAAAATTAAGCCGGAGCTCGCGTTACGGTCTATGGAGATAGATACCGCACCATGATCCATGATTTTTCGGGGACACGCGCTGGAAAAAAACTGAATGACTTGACCTACTGAGTCGGAAACAAGTTGTCCGAAAGGGGAAAATTGCCCCTAAGGCCCAAAAACTCGTAAAAAAGCTGGCCCCTGAACTTATAGGTAAGTGTTGGTACTGAAACGAAAGTAAATCGTAATACGATGTCATTGGTGCCATTACTTTTCACATCCCATGGCTGTGAGTCGCCAAAAGATTGCGCCAAATTCGACTTAAGGTACAGAGGGAATTTGAACCCCCCTGCCTGAGCCCGACCGGACGACCGGGCGACTCAATGGAATATAAATTTATCGATTTTCAAAAGATTTCCTTTGATTTGAGTACCCTGAAAAATTTCGCTGAAAAATAACGGCCTCTCTAACATATTCTCCCAAACATATTCTCAGGAACCATGTATATGTTTGGAACACACTTCAAACATTAATATGTTTGCAAGTCCCAAACTCACTTGTGTTTAAATGTAAACAGCAACATGTTTACTGGCAAACGTGTATGGTTTTACGTATGCGTCTTTCCACATATTCGTCTTTCCTCCCAAACATAATAACAAACATAAAACGAATTATTCTTTGATAATATTTATTATAATTAATTTTATCAATATAAATCCACATTTATAAACAATCTATACAAAAAATTAACGTTGCATTGACTGCGTTATTTATTTTTGTTTCATGAAATGAGAATCTGCTGCTCTTTTGCTTCTCATTTCTTTGTTGTCTCGCACGTTTTTGTTTTCGGATGATTTCAGCTATGCGTTGGTAGACAAACAGTATATTTATATACAAATCCTGCTCATGCAAGCCAAGCGTTTATTTCACAATTGGTCCGCCGTTCCGACTCTCTCAGTAAAGTCACGGGCAGACCCAGCTTCCCAGCTTCTTACCTCAAAACCGTTTCTCACTTTGGTAGCACATAACGGGGTTTTCAATAAGAGCGCTACAAAAGTTTTTTTAAATAAAACAAACCCGGTTTTAGATACCAATGAAATTCTTTATTCCTGTGAAAGTACGTTCGATGCCATTTTGTATGGAACTCGATTTCTTTTGCATGGCCACCACGGGCACGCTTGCAGAAGTCCAGACGACGGGTTTCAAGCATAAGTTCGTCAATCGTCGCTGGCTTGTTGGTATAGACCATAGACTTGACGTAGCCCCACAGGAAATAATCTAACGGCGTCAAATCGCACGACCGAGGCGGCCAATCGACTGGGCCATTTCGTGAGATAACATGTTCACCAAACTTAGTTTCCAATAAATTAATTGTGGCATTTGCTGTGTGGCTTGTGGCGCCGTCCTGTTGGCACCACATGTCCTCCAAATCCGTATTATCCAATTGGGGCCAAAAATATTCGGTTATCATTGAACGGTAGCGATTCGCATTCACAGTAATGTGCCGGTCTTGATCATCACGGAAGAAGTACGGCCCAATGACGTCGCCGGCGCATAAACCGCACCAAACCGTAATTTTTTCATGGATTACGTGTGGATTGCTGTCGGACCAATAACGCATATTTTGCTTATTGACGAAGCCATTCAGCCAGAAATGAGCCTCATCGCTGATGATGATTTTCCGATGAAAATCCGAATAATTTCCAAGTTGTTGCTCAGCCCAATTCACGAACATTCAACGCCTATGGTGATCAAGCGGCTTCAGTTCTTGCGTCAATTTGATCTTGTAAGGATGTAGGCCAAGATCTTTTCGCAAAATTCGCCACAACGACGTCACAAAGATGCCCAACGCTTGAGAACGACGTGTGAGAGACACATTTGGGCTTTCTTGAACTGAAGCCTCAGCGGCAGCAATATTCTCGACACTACGGGCACTTGTTTGTCTGACTGGCACGGGAACATTTTGTACTATGTTTGTGGATTCAAATTTTTTCACTAGACGTTCAATTGCTGATCTGGTAGGACGATTATGACGACCATTAATTTGGACGTAGCGCTCTTAAAGTTGAGGCCACTGACTCCAAAATTAGGCAGTACATTTTAATAATTTCGACTCGTTGTTGGCTCGTGTAGCTTTCCATGATGAAATGGCAAACCTTACTGAAGAGAAATGTCAAAAAAGCGGGGAAAAATATGGCGTCGTTTGCTGTCCCTATCGATTTACTTTTGTAGCGTCTCTGTTGAAAACCCCGTTACATGAATATAATGAATGTATAATGAATACATGAAACTGTAACGCAATACATCAGCCAAAATAGAAAAACAGACTTCATTTGCAATTTGCACGCACATTCAGGAATATTTATGACTCCCTGACTGAGAGAATAATGCAAAAATACAGATACACACTTACAAGATAGACTCTCTCGTTGTTCCTCTTTTATTCTCCTGCTCCCGAGAAAGCATAGACAGTGCAACAAACACAGCTGTATTTGTATCACAAACATAAATATATGTGGGTCGCAAACACATATATTCTAACATATTAATTATTGTGTCTCAAACATGTAATGTTGAATAGCAAACACAATATGTTTGGGCAGAAGTATATTATATTTGCGACAAGCGCCAAACACACTTTATATTTGCATCCAAACAAGAAAAAGACAGACTTTTCCGCGTGCATGTAAGGATATTTATAAAAGAAAAAAATTTCGGTAAATTTTGTGGGTATTGAAATATAGAAAAACAGGCATATCTCGACTCAGAGGCATCGAATATGGAAAGTAATGGCACCAATGAAATCGTAAGAGTACCATTCGAGTACCAACAGTTACCTGTAAGTTCAGGGTCCCATTTTTTTTTGATTTTTTGAGCCTTAGGGGCAATTTTCCCCTTTCGGACCACGTGTACTGTATTCTGTGAACAATTCAAAAGAGGATGCCATTTTGGGTTTGTTTCCAGCGCGTGTGTGTCCCCAAGGTGGTAAATTTTTTGGAATTTTTTGTTCGAAGATATGGTTGCAGATAGTTGTAGTTACAATAGGATAGCGCTACGTGTCATATGGCAACTGCAACCATTGATTTGTTGAAATCAAAATTTGGTGATAAGTTGATTTTGAGAAATTAATATTTCAATTGGCCTCCAAGGTCGTGCTATTTGACACCTCTCGATTATTTCCTGTGGGGCCACGTGAAGTCGCTGGTGTATGCTGATAAACCAGCAACAGTTAAAGCCTTGGAGGCCACAAATGTTCGTATTATTCGTGGCATATGGCCAGCAATGCTCTAAGATGTGTCCCAAAATTGGACGTGTAAAAAATTGGGCCTGCCAAATACCCGAAATCATTTTCGAATGGTAACATGGCATGATCTTTCGAACAAAATTTTTTTGATTAACATTTAAGTTTTTGTGTTATTTTTTACAATTTCAATTTCTATAGCGCTTAAAATAAACACTCTTTAGTTCATTAACTGCCCAACTCTAGTTAGTACCAATCAAAAACTTTTCAAACTTAATTTACTTCCAGTTGCGTATCGCTCATTCTTCCATCCACCCAGTCGTCTATCAAATTTCCAAGTAACATTTCTATCAGCTGTGACATGGGTACCTCCTGGTTAAGCAGAGCTATTTTTTGGGCAACAATAATAGTTCCTCATGTACAGATCCTTTTAGTCGTTCTTGATCAACATTTACTTACCTGTTCTTGATTCAGTTTCAGTTTCAGTTTAAATTTCTGTTGTAGTTTTCACTTTTTCTACAATTGCGCGATTTGTTTTGTTCAAAAATTAAACGAAATCATATTTTGAACTGCTCCATTTTGCTGCCATTGGTGCTGCTAATGGTGGCCGCTGTTGATTGGCACTGCTGCATGCGCTGAGATGTGAGTACATACACTCAGTTACATGGGCAATTTGCACAGTGCGACGTACTAGTCGCTGCTGACTAAATAAGCGCTGCTGCAGACGTTGTTGCTGGAGCTGGCCATGGCGGTGGTGGCGATATAAAAGCATAAAACTCTTTGGGTTTCTGTTTGAGTCCGTTGTTTTACAAAGTCTTGTGCAAGTGCAAATTCTATTGTTTTCTTTGTTCAAAAGTCGGGAAGTTTTAAATGCTTTTGTAGTGCACTTATCCTCTCACCCACTATATTCGTTGTACAGCTGACTTACCGTCTACCTTCTACTTCAGATTGGTTTAACAACGATCCATTAGCAATATTGCCAAAAGCAGATAGAGGAAATAAAGAACATTTCATACAATTGGACTACTATATCACCAAATCCCCCACCAGTGTACACATCTAAAGTGCTCAAGTGTTTGAAGTGTTCAAAGTGTCATATTCATTGGAATTAACCAGAAATTGGGAGTTTTGTCGCGATGTCCAAAGTGGTAAGATTCTATGAAAGATAGTGGACTTGAAGAAGTGAACGAAGAAGAAGTGAACTGTAAAAAAGTGACAATATGACAGAAATTGTTTTTTTTTTTTGCATAGAAATGTGATTTTATCATGTCAAATGTATTAATTCTGAAAGTTCTAGAAGCAACAACAAAAAGCTCGCAGAACCCACATGTTGGCAGAACTGAATACAAAATGTTGTCTTTATGTAAAACTTTAAATATTCGCCAACACAAAAAAAGAAAAAAAACTGGAAATAAACTGCTCCCATAAATTTCATAAAATTATTACAGTTTTTTAAATTAATTTTTCCCATAAACTCTTCGAAAAAACTGAAAAATTATTAAAAATTTTAATCAAAACTTAATCTATATTATAATAAAAAGTGTTTAATTTAAAATCATCGATCTGAACTGCTTCATTTTATTAATATGGCAACAACCCACAACCTGCTTTTTATACCCTCACCCATAAGGATTGGGGTATATGTATATCATTTTTTTATAGTATCTGACATCATACAACAGTTTTTGATTTACGAAAATAATTTCAGCGTCACAATGTCGCCATTATTACTAAGTGTTATAAATAATCTGGACAATAATATCAGTCAGAAGTGTTATACAATAGAATGAAACCCGAACGGGCAAAAACTGCAACAGTGCGCGCTAGAACTCACGCACCCATGAACAACAGTCGGGTATACTAAATTGTTGCAGCAACGACGAGCACAGGTCGTGGTTCACATGATGCTAGTATTTGTTACAACTTTTTACTTTGGGTGGAACTGCTAAAGCTATATGTACGAAGACCCACGATTTTGCGACAGATGGTTATCTGTCCATGAAGTGGTATATCTAGGGTTTTTTTCCCGGGAAATTTGCTACTCCGGGAAAACGGGATTCATTTTTGGATTTCCCGGGATCCCGGACGAGAAATGAATGAGACAAAATTTTTTTTTTAAATGGTTTATTTAAAATATTGTTTAGACATTTGTACTCGTTTGAAAATATATATGTAATATATACATACATATAAAAACTTTTTAATACACAAAGCGCATTTAGAGTTTCATTTGAAAGTTTATTTCTTATTTTGGTGGCAAAGTTACCTGCAACAGAAAACGACCTTTCACTTTCCACTGAAGTTGGTTTTATAGTTAAAACTGCATTATATAAATGTTCTAAATTTTAACCTCTCTTCCCAGTTGCTTCAAATAATTTAAATTCCGATTTTAATATGTTTTTGGATCGATTGCTTGTCTTGCAAAGTCAAAACATTCGTGCCTACTCATTCTAACTCATAGCATTTTATATAATGACATTTGATTTTTTTAACATAAATGAGTTCAACTTTTGCGCAAAACTACTTAGAGACAATTTTGTTCCAATCAAGAACACACAACAGATGGCGCTTTCAACATATTATGTATTCTTAATTGGAACAAAACAATTTCTGCGCCAAAAAGATAAACTACATTTATGTATAAAAAACGAAAGGCCATTATGTAAAATATCATGAGTGAATATGAGAGAGCCAAAATTTAACTTGTAAATTGCATTGAGAATGTGGCTTAAATGTTGTTTAACATTATTTTCAAACAGTAGACACATAAATTTTAGTTTAATTTTTAATGTCATACCATTTTTGTGGTTTCTGGGAATGTAAAAATCCCGGCATCCCGAGGGCAATTTCCCGGGAAAACGGGAATGGAAAATGACGGGAATTCCCGGTTATTCCCGGGCGGGAAATCCCGGGACAAAAACCCTAGGTATATCTAAAGGGTGTCCCAGTAAGAATGCACTTTTTAATTTTAAAAGAAAGACACGTATTTTTTGAGGTAGATGTGATTTTAGTTGTGGGATTGTAAAGACGACATGTTCCGATTAAGAATGGAATAAAATATCCGTCAAATACCCCACGGCTCTGATGACAGGCCATTAAACTTTTCATGTCATTTTACAGAGATGTGGCTATATCTCACCGATGACATGTTGGATATCGGATTTGAGCCCACACACAAAGTAAAAAAAAGTTATTGCTCGGTTACCACAACAATACTTTGATTGATTTGTATTAATTTATTAATCTCAACCGTATGTGTATTATGTTGTTGCAAACGAATTCTCGTTTGCATCAAACGCGCACAAAATTACATTTGCCGCAAATTTAAAAAACGTTTGCGATAACCGAAATTAGCCATTTTTCTAATGAGAGCACAGATTACAAAGAACGTACATTTCTCTCATTCTGTCGACTGTATACACAGTCTTATCCATTCGTTTGGCATACACACTCACGCATACACATTAAATTGATCACACACTCTAATGCTTCTACGTTGTCGATATATGTATATTGGATGGGCAATTGAGACGTTGTAGTCTGCTGCGCTTTTAGTTGTTATTGGAATGCAAGGAGAGACAGACGTGTAGGTATTCAGTGAAAAAATTTACAAAAATGCCAACTTTTTTTAAAACAAATTTTATGGGTAAAACGAAAATCATAAAAGTTGGAAATTTAAACAAAAAGAGCTTATGGAAGCCATAAATAAAAGTTGTAATTTCAACTCGGTTGCTGTAACCGAAGGAACAGTTGACGGAACCGTTTTTCGTTTCTCGCAAATATTTATTCAGCTTATATTTTTCATAACTCGTTTGCTGCAAACATTTTTCGGTTCTCCCAAACGAAATGATATGTATGGCTTATCAGAAGTTCGTTTCTCCCACCTACAATCCCCAAACGAACTTCAGTTATCTGACATTTCGTTTGGGAGCAACGAGTTTTTTCTTTGCGTGCAGGAATTGATTCTGGTTTATTCGCTTAAACCCGAGATTTCACAAAACGCCAAAGAAAGATATCACACGGCGTTAAATCGCATGATTTTGGTGGCCAGTTGTCATCAGAATTTCTTGAGATGACTTGTTCTGGAAATCGTTGCTGCAATAAATCGATTGTTTCATGCGCGGTTTGGCAGTTGACGCCGTTTTGCTGAAACCACATGTCGTCCAGATCTATGACGTTCAGTTGGCCACAATAACGGCGTTATCATGTTCCTGTAACGAATGCCTTTCACAGTCACTGCAATTTCGGCCGGATCTTCAACAAGGTAAGACCCAATCACGCCTGACCAAAATCCGCAGCAGGTAGTTGCTCGTTGCGGGTGCATTTGTTTCTCATGGATGGCATGAGGATTTTCTGAGCCCCAATTTCGACAATTTTGTGTATTGTGTAAAAATTGGCATTGACTTTACTTTGTTCCATTACCCGTTGAACGAATCTGCTGGTTTGAACTTCTGAGTAGGCTGAATTTTATAGGCATGAATGTTTAGATCTTTTGTCAAAGTTCGCTGCTTTGTCCTTCGTGAAATGTGAAGTTGTTGAGAACGATGCTTAATTGATGTTGTCGGGTTTTCAGCGACACTATCGTTTACAGCAGCAATGTTTTTAAGAGACCGACCGGTACATTGACGCACAGGGGTCGTATTGTCCATAACCGACCCAGTTTCTTCAAATTTGGTAACCGCTCTTCGAAAGGTTGACACTTTAAGTGCACTTTCTGGACTGAGAATTCTTCGAAGTTTGCGAGCGGTCTCAGCATAACTTTTAATAAGATTTCACAATTATAACTCGTTCTTTCGTAAAGCGTTACGTTTCTAATAATCGGAACAAAGATACGTGACAGCTGCCAAATGTCAGAGTTGCCACATGCAAAAAAAAACACTAAAATTAAAAGTGTAATCTTACTGAGACACCCTTTATATATGTCTCTGTTCAGAGACAGGTTTACGTTGTGCTTTATGACCCGCGGAAGCATCGTCGGGCGTAGGCGTAATATTTGTTGTCATTCACGGTAATCAAATCGAGTGAGCCGAAAAAACCTCTATCCCATCGGCGAAAACGCTGCAGTCAGCAATCTGTACACAGAAAAAAGCGAATGCCCAAATCAATTACGATATTTGTCAATTCAATTATTTTTATACTTGGATTTCCGCCAATGACGATTTTTGTAAATTCAATTACTCGAATTGTAAGATCGTAATTGAAAAGTTTTCAATTAAAGCAAATATTTATTTGAGCACAGATTTAATCAAAATTTCTTAATATTGTTGATTAAATTAGTAATTGAGTTAAGCATGACTTTAATCAATTTTTTATGGAAAATTTCAATTACGCGTGTAATCAAGTTGAGTGAGTGCTTAATCAAAATTACATAATGTTTTGATTACGCGCGTAATCAAGTTGAGTGAGCGTTTAATCGAAATTATATAATGTTTTGATTACTAGCGTACTCAACTTGAGTATTCTGGTAATCAAAAGTCGGTGTTCGCTTTCAATCGAAATCGGTAATTTTTTCTTCTCTATTCCACTAGTGCTAGAATGTTTGCATTGCGCGTGTGTGCCCATGCATTTTCTTGTTTTTGCTTATCGTATGTCTTTTTTTCGTTTGAACATTTATTTGTAAATTCTCAAAGATGTGTTTTGATTTCGCAATAATTTTGTAGCACATGTGTTGTTGCTGTCATTGTGTTGACGAGTGCCGATTGCAATAACAAAACACCTTTTGTAACGGATTTTTGGTGATGCGCATCGTCTCCCTGACAACAACAAAAATTCGCCTTAAAAATCGAACAAAAAAACGTCAAATAACATATAAAGAATGTTGTAATTTCAAGTACACAAGTACTTGATTCCAGTGAAATTTTAATTGATCTTCTTCGCTTTATAAAATGTAAAATTGTTGAACCATGTATTCAAATGATTGAGTCAAATAATGAAATAATTGCATTTTATCTCTGTTTTCAAGCAAATCAGTAATTGAAATTAATTCGGGAATATTTTTTTCTGTGTAGTTATTAGATCGTTTAAGTCAGCGATTGGCATTTAAATACCACTGGTCATGAACTAGGGATCCTAGGTTGAGATCCACCAAAGCATAATTCACATTCGGAAACCTTATTTGAACTTGTTCGAGAACTAGTGAACGAGTTCGATCAGGGGGATCCATGACACAGCTGATCGCCTATGAAATATTCTTACTTAGAAAGAAAACAGAGTAGCAATCAGAAGCAAACAATGCATCAAACTAAGTTTAACCAGTGTTTGATTGATACTAATGACAGCGAGATTATATTATATGTGGAAGTTGCATCGAACGAAAATTCGCTTCCGCTTTTATTGTGTCCGTTTTATGACCAAACGAAGAGTAATATACAACAGCAACTCTAACTCGCTTAAATGACCCTCTAACTCGTCGTCATCGAGAGAACGTAAATAAAGGGATGGCGACTCTTATATATTACTCTATGGTTGGATTCAAGTCTGTGGAAATTGTTTCACGGCGATACTTTTTGGCTACCAGTCCTTTTGGGGTGACCAGTCCAATGCTTGGTATAAAGTAAAACTTGGGAGCAGTTTCACTCTGAAGCCCGGAGCAGAGAGTATAACTATCTGGTTGCACGGATGGGTTGGGCTCCTTTTGTCTGATTGTGGTTGAACTAAAATCGCTGGGGATTGATACTGGTTTGTCTTAACTCCACATATGATTTACATGTAATGAAATATGCTACGAGGGAACATATGGATGTAGGTAGAAACGTTTCTCAACAGGGTTATGTGACCCATATCACAAGTGTGGCTACCCCCTAACCAAAGGGGATTAATTTACAGACAAGCGTTGCTCAATTAGTATGTATCGCATAAACGGAGGAAATAATATATAAATATTTAGCACACCAGCGCTGTTAGTCGACATATTTGTAATGAAATATGGGTTGCCTATATCATTAAGGAGCTTTGGCGAGTATTCACCCCTAAACAAAGGAGAGTACCATACAAATAGAGCGAAGCTCAATTATTATCTCTTGGCCGCAAAAAAGAGATCGAAGTTGCTGAAGCTTGCTTTGGTGCACTTGTGAAAGCTAGCTTGCCAAAAATCTTGAGGTTCCTATTCCTATTCCTGATTTGAATTTGCTTACTTTATAAGTACATAGTTGGCCTCAAACAACCCAAAGGGGTCAAAGGCCTTACAAAATAAGGATAGCATGTTTATCCAACCGGCCCGATCTTTAAATTTTCTCCTTCAGTTGTTAACACTAAGTTCTCGCAGGCAAACTTTCACCTAGTCTTTCCAGTGAAGTCTCGGTCGTCCTATGTTCCGATGTCCTTCGTGTACGTCTTCAAATATCTTTCGCACTGGTTCATTCTGATCCATTCTAATGACATGGCCCAACTAGAGTAAATGCGTTATTTTGATACGCAAACTATGTCGATGCGGGATATATATTATACAGCCCGATACTCACCGTGTTTTATTAGAGAATCATATATTTTTCGGAGCATTTTTCTCTCGAAGACTTCAAATGACTTTTCATCAGCATTCGATATGACCCAGGATTCTGCGCAATAAAGCTAGACAGGTTGATCTTCGTGTCTCGAGAGAGGGTCTTATCTCTGAAGTGCTTGCTTAGCCCGAAATAACATCTGCTTGGAAGTGCAATTCTCCGTTTGATTTCTAGACCGTTATTGCATCTGTTCACGGCAGATCCGAGGAAAATAAATTCGTCCACAAGCTCGAAATTACAACGATTATTAGCGTGCACCCTTTCATCCAATCGGGTGGATGTTCTGCTTGTCAAAACCATTGATTTTGTCTTGTCCTCGTTTACTGCCAAACCCACTTTTGCTGATTCCTTCTCAATTCTTGAAAATACTACAGTAACTTCTCGCAGAATTAGCTCAATGATGCCTAAATCATCATCATAGGCGAGCAGCATGTGACTTTTGCTGCTGATAGTTTTTTCGTGTTGCCTGTAGATTTTCGCTCGATTAGTATATTGAAGAGATCGCATGATAGAGTGTTGCCCTGCCTGAGGCCACGTCTCGTACTAAATGGGTCGGTGAGATCTTTACCAATTATTACTGAGGATTTCGTGTCGGTCAGTCCGATTCTACAAAGATGTGACTTATTAGGAGGAATACTAAGCTCCGATATAGCTTGGTACAGTTTTCCCCACATCGGGCTATCGAACGCCACCTTATAATCTTCAAAGAGGTGGTAGGTGTCGATTTATTTTTGTCGTAACATGCACTGGCCTAAAGCTGCACTGATAAGGTCCGCTCAGGTCTGCAACACACGGCTTTAGTCTTTTACTCATTACGCTCGAGAGGACCTTGTATGCGATGGATGAAAGGCTTATTCCGCGATTGTTTGTACATCTACTTGGGTCGTCTTTTTTGAAACCAGGGCACAGTATGCTAAGACTCCAATTGACGGACATGCATTCGTCTAGCCAAATTTTGCATATGAGATTATGTATGCACCTTTCCAACTCATTTGAAGTTTCACGCTGTCCCTAAAACCGGAATAGCTCGGTGATGAGGACGGAAGCTATTTACGTATTTTGTTTTATTTTTGTTCGTTTTATATCAAACTTCTGACAGCAACTGGAACTGCATTAAATTTCCAACGGCTCGGTGAATTCGTTTGTACCAATAGCATTCATGGGACATTCGGTTACAGCAACCTAATTGCTGCCAAATTCGGTTGTTGCGGTTGTTGTCATTGTTGCACATTCTTTAGCTGCAAGACCACCATCCTTTCTCTCGAAGACCACCATTCCGTTGATCCTCCAACAGGATGGTCGCCTAATCGCGCCATCCTCAGAAGACCACGTCCGAAAGCTTAAGTAACTCACAAGTATGCGTCTTTTCCATTTCCTAAATATCTTAACCTGGGCAGAAGAGATTTTAAACCAGACGTGGAAATCAATGGATATAATCGGCTTAATGATTTGCCGTCGGTAGATCCGAAGCCTAACCTCATCCGAAAGGCCCTCATGCCAACGAAGCATGCGGAGATAATCCTCTTCACATTGCCATAATGTGGTCAATGTGTTGATGAAATTTGAAATCTGTCAGGAGTACGACCCCTAGGTACTTAAACCTATCCGCGACCATAATCAAGCTGTCCTCAACCCGTAGGTCAGGTACGTACACCCTAGGATTGGGGCAAGCAGATGCCGCTTTCCCTAAAATATCATACCCTCACACTTGAGAATGTTCAGCACCAGCCTCCACTTGCGAAAGTAGTTCGACAAAACCTCCAGGTACTCGTTGAAGCTAGAATTCGTGATTTCAGCCTTTGGGTCGGACAGGGCAACAAGTATGTCGTTAGCAGTATATCAGCAGGAGCCAGCCTTCCGGCGATTGCAATATATCCCTAGCAAATATGATGTAAAGTACAGAACTCATGATCGAACCCTGGGGTACTCCCACCACACGATCCCTAACAGTCGAGTACGCGTCTCTCACCTTCATCCGGAATTTACGCCCCCTCAAAAAACTTTGGTAGCCAGTTTCTTGAGGGGGCACAAATCCAAATTCAACAAACTTGAAAACGATTTAGGCCCAGAAGGAATCGAAAGCCCTGTCAAATTCAAGACTCACCGCGATCGTGGCATATCTCATATTCAGTGATCGCGCCACATAGTCTCCAAATACCATGAGCACATGTGGCGTTGAATGTGAACCATATTATCCTCTGCCAAACCTCGGACCCTTGACAAGATAAAATACTCAAAGAGCTTTCCAAAGGACGGTAGTAGAGATATCGGTCTGTAGCTCCCTCTCCTGCCTGGGGTATGGTCTCGGTTTAAGGATAGTAATTTCTACAGATTCCTTCCAGCCAGCCGGATAGTACTTCCAGTTTAGGCAGTTGTTAAACCGCACTGCCATACAATTCGAAATCGCGGCATTCATCCGCTTCAGAACCACATCTGGGATTTCATCAAGTCGACTATGCCCACGGTTCGGTCTCGTACGTAATGCCTCGTCAACCTCAAAAGGCTCATGTTGACGCCAGCTATCGCACCCCGTACCCAATGATCGGTCAGCAGTCATGACCGGTCCAAACATCACCGCAGGTGCATCCTCAGGCAGTCTCGAAACCTCCTTCTCCACGTCATTTGTACCCCTATGAGTTAATGGGAGCCATCCATGAATGCAGTCAACACGGATATTAGCCTTACTCTCTTCGACCACATTCAGTGTGCCATCTTCGACCAACAGGTCAGCCATGGGCTCCTAGCCCCAAGACCAGCAGCCGCCTTAATTCTTCGAAAGATTCCGATATTAACGACAATCCTATGCAAATTGACCCATAAGTCGACCCATAAGTCAATCTCTGGCATCATACATGGCATTTTTTTTAATTTGCATTGAGTTTTAATATGCATTACTTTATCTAATGCAAATGCAAAAGAATTACCATTGTTCGCAATGGCAATCACAAAATGTTCTTTTTTCATTTGTTTAGATAATGCAAATGCAGGTTCTGGAATCGGATGCCAATTGTAATGATATGTGGGAATGCTTTTAATTCGTTTGAATTTGCTTGACTGTTGGCAATTCTTTTTTGGAAGTAGGGGTTTGTGGCTTCGATAGGCATTGCCTCGTAGCACTTTCAAATTCATACACCTGTTGCACTGTATAAAAGATTTGAAAACCAAAACTGTCGGATTTGAAGGAAATGCTTTGAAAATAAGAGCAATTGCTAATGGTATTTAAATAATTGCATTTGAGGACGTAATTTAAATTAAACTACAAATTGTAATTGTCATATAATTAATTCGCCCCATATAAGCTGCCGAGCATGAAGGATTCCTATTGGCTGGGAGTTCGCTCCCTCTCAAACCCTCCGAACGTACCAGGTTGAATCGCCGTCGATCCCGTCGAATGTTTCTGGTTTAATGGCATAAACCCGAGATATCACAAAATCCCAAAGAAAGAAATCGCCGGCGTTAAATTGCATGATCTTGGTGGCCATTTGGCATCAGAATTTATTGAGATAATTTGTTCTTGAAATCGTTGCTGGAATAAGTCCATTGGTACATGCGCGGCGTGAAAGGTGGTGTGGTTTTGCTTAAACCACATGTCGTCCAGATCCATGCCGTCCAGTTGATGCTACAAGAACGAATGCCTTTCACAGTCACTGCAATTTCGGCCTCATATTCAAAAAAGTAACGGTCAATCACGCCGCCTGACTAAAATCCGCACCAAACAGTTGCTCGTTTTGGGTGCATTTACTTCTAATGGATTGGATGAAGATTTTCTGAGCCCAAAATTCGACCAGTTTTTGTATTCACGAAGCCATTCAGATGGAAATGCGCTTCATCGGAGGAGATGACGTTTTTTTTTTTGAAGTTTGCATTGTTCTCACGTTGCTCCATAACCAATTAAGCGACTTGCTAGCGCTTTCCATGGTCTGCTGATTTGAGCTCCTAAGTAAGCTGGATTTTGTACGCATGAACGTGGAGGTCGTTTGTCAAAATTCGCTACGTAGTGCTTAGTGAAATGTGAACTTGTTGAGAACGATGCCGAATTGAAGTTTTCGGGTTTTCGGCGACACTCTCCTTTACAGTAGCAATGTTTTCAAGAGACTTACCAGTACGTTGACCCACAGGGGTCTTACTGTCCTTAACCGACCCAGTTTCTTCAAATTTGTTAACCACTCTTTGAAAGGTTGACACATTAGGTGCACTTTCTCGACTGAAAATTCTACGAAGTTTGCGAGCAGTCTCAGCATAACTTTCCAAATTTTTGTAATAAGTTTTCACAATTATCACGCGTTGTTCTTTCGTAAGGCGCTCCGTTTTTAATAATCGGAATAAACATGTGTGACATCTGTTAAATGACAGAGTTGCTAGTTCCACAGAAAAAAAATTATTCTAAATTTAAAAAGTGCAAGCTTACTGAAACACGTGTTTCTAGCTTGTCACAAATATCTTATTCTTGTCTCCAAACACATTGTGTTTGTTACTTAAATTTACATGTTTGAGATAAAATGATTAATTGGTTATAATACAGGGTGCTTCAGTCACGACTGGACAAATTTTAGCAGCGTATTCCTTGGCTCATTTCATGAAAATATGTCCATCTACGACCATCCCCGAAACTTCAAATGGTACCGGTTTGAAAATTTTCGGATTGGTGGTCGGAGAGTACTAGGGTAAAATTGCTAAGTTCTGAATCAGTGGTAATAAATACCTCTGGGCTTCGGTTAGGGCATTTTGGAAAGGCAAGCGGTAGGGCTATGTTTTAAGAAGTTACCTTCCTTTTGGCTTAGCAAATTGAGGTTATGTACACGTCCTTATGTCTTTGTTTTCCACATTTTTTTAAAGCTTTTAATGTTTCTTCAAACTCTCTTAAAGGTCTTTCCAACAAACCCAAAAACAAAAAATCCGAACACTGGTTCAGAACTTAGCAATTTTACACTAGTTCCCTCCGACCACCAATCCGACAGTTTTCAAACCGCTGCCATTTCGCTCCCTTGCATTTTCGGGGATGGTCGTATATGGAAATATTTTCGTGAAACGATCCTACGCTGGTGAAATTTGTCCAGTCGTGACTGAACCACCCTGTATATGGTGTTGAGACCAAAATGTGACTTTGTTTGTTGAAAACCTCTAAAAACCAAAACGATACAGAGAACAAAGAAACAAATGAACAGTAGATCTTCAATTCATGAAAGCAATGCTTGAAAACTTGTACATGTTTTCAGCAATATGTTGCTGGAGCCGTTTTTTTCAACGAGTATTGTGGCAACCCTCGATAAAGTGTGGCAACGACAGTTTATATGATGCAATTTTGCAAAAAACTAATATCTGATTATTTGTGTATTGTAACGGAGGAATATACTATATCAATATGAAGAACGAACAATTTGTAAAACTTACTAGCAAATCTTAAACTAAAATTGTATAACCACGAGGGGTTTTCTGCCACAGCTGATCAACCTTAGACTTGGGAAAACATGCAGGAAGTAAGAAAGAGAAACAGCTGTATTTAACTGGAAGTAGTAGGGTTGCCCAATACGTTTTTCACACATTTGCCTTTGAGCATTGAACCAAAAACACAAAACTCATCAACTGAGAGTATTTTTTTGATAATTAGATCGAGGAAAAAAGGGATAACAAGTGGAATAAAGCAAAATGTAGTGAAGTGTTAGACTAAAATAATTTATAGCGAATAATTGTCAAACACATATTTATTAAAATAAAGATTTTTCTCATTTTGCATGGGTTGCCAAGTCTGCGTAACTCTTGCTCCAACTTTTCCAGTGTCATTTCTTAGTTTCCGGTCCAAGAGAAACAGCTGTTGCAGACTCTACAGGGTGCGTCAAGTAAGACCTGCCAATGTAAAATACGTATAACTCTTGTAATAATATTTTTCTTTTATTAATTTTTAATTTTATTTTTATTAAACACATTTCATGAAAATTTAGGGGGACTATGTATGAAATATGACATCAGACAAATGTCCGATACAAACATTGGCTCTTTTAAGCGCGTTTTCCATAACACCACGTAATGTTTCTGGTTGCAGGCTCAGTATTTCGTCTCGAATATTCTGCCTTAGCTGTCTAATTGTCTCAGGCTTATTGGCATACACTTTATCTTTTCCTTATATCTTATCCCAATAAAAAAATTCGGGCGCAGTTAAATCTGGCGAACGGGTGGCCATGGGAAATCAGAATTTTTGAAATCAAACGTTCGCTCGTGCAAATTTCTCGCAACAAATCCATAGTTTGCCTTGCAGTGCGCCCAGTCGCTCCATCTTGTTGAAACCACAAATTAGGATGCTGCTCGACCATTGGCCGTAAAAAGTTGTCAATCATTGTTGTGCAAGAAACCCCGGAAATCGTTTCTGGCGTTCCATCATCATTCTCGGAAAAATATGGACCGAAAACTTTACCGGCCATAACACCACACCAAACAGTGTATCTGGATGGATTTAACTGAAGCTGGTGTGTTGCCCCTGGATTTTCAGAGCCCCACAATCTACAGTTTTGCTTATTGACACAACCGTTTAAATGGAAATGCGCTGCATTCGACATCAAAGGTCCTGCGGAAGCAGAGCTTGTACAATTTGAATTTTGTATGGATGCATCTTGAGATTGAACTTTAAAATTCTCCGCAAAGTTGTTCGAGAAATGTCCAACTGGCTGGAACGACGACGAGTTGAGACAGATGGATCATTTGCAACACTTTGCCGCACAGTTTCCGCATTGTCTTCAGTACGAATATATCGATGGCGACCTCTTCCAGGGCAGTCGGCCACCACTGAACCCCGTTCCTCAAAATGGCTGATCAAATTCCGTATCATGAAGGATGAGGGAGCTAATCTCGAATTAAAATGTTGACGATACTTTCGCTGCGTCATAACTAACGATCCTTGACAAGAACAAAAAAAAATTTAATAATTTTAAGACGTTGTTGAGTACTGTATCTCTCCATTATAAATTTGCAAGAACTGAATTATAACCTGCAAAGAGTAAAACACAATTATATTAGAAAACAAAGTTATTCGGGATAAACATTGGTATGGATTATTTGGCCCACCCTGCATGTATATTACTCTATGACAGTGATGCCCACACAAATTTTATAACATATTGCGCTTTTGTTCGAAACGGAATAAACCGAAGTTCAATTTGATGTATTTTTAAACAACTACGCAGCGTGACCCCTCTCTAACAAATGCTGTCCAGGGGGTCGATTCTGGTTATGTGAAACTGTGAAATGAAAAAAATCTCCAGTGTTAATTTAGGTACAAGAATTATCACTGAAAAGTTTTCACAGAACCAGAATCCACCCCCTGCAACTGATTTGCATTGACCGCCCACTGACAAGAACCGACCGCCCACGATCGAAACCACACGAAGAAGCTTATAATGTACGTGTGTCGGCAGCGCAGAAACAGCATTTTGATGCCCATCACGCGTGTTAGGGAAATTCAAAATTTAGGCATCACTAATGAATAATGAACGTTTATGGTTGCTCTAAAAATTAGTGAAGTAAATAGTTTTTTCGCCCTCAGTTGTGCCTTTGGAGATAGTGCATTTTAAATATAAGCCCTCGAATGTACCGTGCTGGTTCTAAGTATCCACGGAACTGAGTTCCTCCTCCACCTTATGAAACATTCGAAATGAAACTATTGTTTTAACTCTGGCCGGATTTGGCCGAGTTCGTATTATGAATGCCCTTACACAAGTTTATAATAACAGAGCAGAAATTACCTTTAAGGTTAACCTTATGTGTGTCTACTTTATATTACTGTTACAAAAAAATCGAATACCAGAACATGTTCGTTTTTATAATATCAAGGTGAATAATAAAGGAAAAGTAGTAATTAAAAAAATATTTCAGCAACTTTTGCATTCAAGGGCAGTTGGAATTGGAAAATATTTCATTACCAAATAGTTGAACTGTTTCATGGCAAACAATAAATGTGCTAAACGACATTTAATTAAAATAATTGTTGGTGCACTTTATTTTTGAAATAATTTATTTCAAATAAATATTTTGTAGAATGTTTAGATACATAAATGGTTGAACTCAAAGACAGACTAAAGATTGTTATTTATTTATTTTAATCAACCAAGATCTAATGTGTTATAATTACAGTTCATGGATGTCCCACATTAATGACATTAAAATAATTGAAATTAACCTAAATTAGAGTTAACATAAACTTAAATCTGAAAACAACAATTGATGATGTTGTTAAAGCAATAATAAACTAAAAATAAATAAATAATTAACTAAAAATAAATAAATGGTTTCCCGTTACATCCCATGAAGGGATTAGGGAGAGCTTCTCACAATCAGTGAGCTTTAAGTGTTTTAGTTTTACACTCACTGATTGGGACCAACAGTTTCACACCGGTTCTTTTTCATGGCTAAATACCCGATAGTGTCGCCGTCACTAAGCGAGGTGACCGCCGTCGAAAGAAATTTATGATGGTCAGAGTAGGGACCGAACCCACGTCCTTATGCACTAGAGCCGCGCACTTTATCTACCATTGCACATTAATAATAAAATGTATAATTAAATATTATCCCAAGACATCCCATGCAGGGACAATCAATAAGCTGTGCGCTTTCTCGGTTTACACACACTGATTGGAACCAATAGTTTTACACCCATTCGGAACGTGTTTTTTTTGGAGAAACTATTCCATGGCTAATCATGGTTAAGCCGTCGAAAGAAACGTTAAGTGTAGGGAGTAGGGATCGAAAACAAGTTCTTATCAGAGAATGACAAAATTATCACTTTGGGTACCTTTTACGTATCGATGGATACACAACATGTAGCGATCGATTTTCATACCGTATACTTAATGCTCCCAGATTTTTTTTTCTTAAAATACAGGATTTTCGCAGGATTTTATTTAATTAATAAAACACAGGTATTCTTGTCAAAAAAATATTTGAAAAATACATGGTGTATTCATTGGTGGTCATTGGTTCGCTTTCATCATCAATCATTCCTTTGACTGGATATATTTCAATGTTCTGGGTTTCATGTACGGTATGAACTTCGTACTTTTGATTCGATTGAATCTTTCGGAGCATATCAGGCTGGTCTTTTAGCCAACGGAAAAAATCTAAGCACGACATTTTCAAATTAACTTTGGTTGTGAGAATGGCCTTTAGAGTTTCGACATTTAAATTTGATTTTTCCTCTGTCCACGTCTTATTCATCTCCGCAAACACTCTCTCGACAGAAGCTGTAGAACCGGGGAGACAAAGAATGTACTCAATTATTTTCTCCATTTCCTTGTAGTCACAGCTTTGGTCGTCCAAATGCGTGCATATTTCAACCCAACGCTCTGTCATTGAGACTTTTTTTCGATCCATTGTTTAATTTTACTGTCTGAACAATAGTTTTTCTCGTAACAAAATTCTTTGGGCAATTGAGCTGAATTTTCACTCGCGTCGTACAACGACTTTTCATTCAATTGAGACATGACTTCTTCGACATTTTTCCACGAAGGAATTTGACGCAGTGTGACCCATGAGTACTTCTTTAATTTCACAATTGGATTACCCCATTTGTCGAGATATTCACAAGCAATATCTGGGAAAGATAATATACCAATTCAAATTATAATGTAAACAAAACAGATGTTGAGATATGGAATGAGAAATTAAATAAATTACCAAAAAAGTCTTTGCATTTTGAAAATATGACACCGATATCAAAACGATCGTCTACAAGAGCATCCATTTCGGCTTTTGTCTGTGGTGATAGGTATTCGTCCTCCTGTCGCATTTTCAAAGTAACGTTCAGCTCATCTAAATATTGAACAATTGCAACGGCCGAAGTTTCATCGCCTTCTATTTTAAGAACACATTCTGCAAAGAGTTCAGCCTTAAATATGGAGCAGAAAGGAACATATTGAAAAACAGGATTCAGCTACTAAATCTCTAAACCTCAAATTTGATTTATCTGTTCCTGAACGAAATGAAGCTAAAAATTTGGACATCGAATTTTCGAAAAATTCTTTCATCAATTTTTCTCCTCTCCCCAAACCGGTGAACAGCCTTTTCAATGGCTCATAAACTTGTAAAATACGTTTAATTGCAGGGCCAAGAGCTAGAAATCGGGTCTTTGCGTATCCCAGCAACTTCAAATATTTAACACCGCACATTTCACAGAACTCTTTTAGAGATGCAACATGAGTTGTATAAATGTAAAAATAGGAATATATTATTACGACAATGCATTCAACATCGAAGGGTAAAACATCGCATGCATATTTTAGGGCATTGTGCACAATGTGAGCCGTACAACCGATTCCAATTAAATGTGGCAGCCAAGTTTTCATTTTGTAAGACACATTTTGTTGGTTCCGCCTCGCGTTTCACCCCCAAAATTCACTTTGGCATTATCTCCACAAAATGCAATGATTTTCTTCAGCAGGTCGTATGCTTCAGCTGTATTTTTAATTAAATCGTTGATAATGGTTGATGTTTCACCGTCTTCTGATGAAATTTCCAAAACTTTTACGCAAACACCGACTGTAGGAATGAAGAATCTGACCAAAACGGGAAATATTTTTATCGAACCATGATTTGATGCATCTACGGAAACCGAAACGAATTCTTCATTTCATTTCTTCAAATCTTCAGTTAGCATTTTTCGTATTTGTGGAGCAATAACATTCAATACGATGGCCTGACATTTGGTTTGTGAACATGTAAACTTTTTCATTTGAAAACAAGAGCGAAATATTTTTGATGCACTGTGATTCGCACTTATAACATGATATGCCCATGTTCCTTCCATTGCTGCAACTTCAAATCAAATGAGCTTAAAAAATTGTGTCGATTTTTTTACTTGAAGACGCTGTAGTCAAAGCCGCCTGGTGTTTGCCTGTTTTCACATGTCGATCGATGTCAGCCTTTCCACCCGAAGCGATAGAAAATGTGCCTTGCATTGTTTGCACCTAAGATCAATATCTGATATGTTCGTTTCAAGCAAAGGATAACTTTTTTTAGTCTATCGTTGAAAACACATTTTCCTTTCGTTGTTTTTCCCATTTCAAAACAAAAACTTTGATAAATGCAGTAAAACAAAAAAAATATATGTTTGACAAGCACAACGACAATTGTTTCAATACGCTTCGATTGGCGTGAAATACATCTACGCATATGTGAATGATGAAGTTAGAGTGTGAGAACTATATGACACACAGCAGACATGCTTTCTCTGTTTATTATGCGCATTTGTTTAGCGTATGTTCAGACGAGCAATTTTCAGTGCTGCAATTTTTTCGATTCTCTTTTGCTCTTGCAACTTGTGTTCAGACGTGTAATTAGTCCACATTTGAATTGCTGAAATGTGAGACGCAAACTCAATAAAAAAGAAAACAACCCAGCGGACCAAAACTTCGTATACGATATCGCATACGAGAGTTACGCGAAACTTTTGCGGGTAAAACTCTCGAAAACAGATCCGAAAACGATCGGAAAATGAATCATCAGTCGCTCAGTTTGTGGCAGTAAAAGTTTCGTTTACGATGTCTTGCAAGAGATTCGTTTGCGAGACTTTTGCAAAATATCTTTTGCGAAAACAACACGAAAAATAAAACAAAATGCAATAGCCAAAACTTTGTTGTTGTGTCGTGTGCCTGCACGTGTGTGCCTCTGTTTGGCGCACGACACAACGACAACAATGTTTCTCTCTTTTTTCGTCCGTTTAGCACCCGTTTTTAAACCAGTTTGCGAATATTTGGGCGAGTTTAATTTCTCCCCCGGTTTTGGCCCGGTAAATACTCGCTTCTGAGCCCGTTTGCGAGCATTTAGCGTAACACTCGCTAAGGCTCGGTTTTTTGCCCGCTGGGAACGTACGTCAGCCATTTTTTTTGCGAATTAGAATAAAACGAATTGCAGAGCACTGGCTCGTTTTTCCCCGTTCCGTTCTTCTCACCGCTCTCTTCCAAAAACATAAGCCTTTACTTGCAGTCATGCGTGGCGTGTTGAAGAGAATGACAATGTATATTTTACAGGATTTTCATGGCTAAATACAGGTTTGAATTACTGGCAGGATTTCTCTTTAAAAAATAGGATAATCCTGCGAAATACAGGATAAATAGGAGCATTACGTATACTATATCCAATAGATGTGTGTGCGCCGCGCCACACACATACTTCATTTAACGAAGCACATATTGTGTGTGTGTGTAGAAATTGTAATGTGTACCTCACATACCTATACCGTAAGTACGAAAAATACGTAAGTATTGATATATACACGTGCACATAATGTGAGATGTGCGATCACTGGTTTAGTGCATGTGCACTTATATATACAATGATTCGAAAATCATTTACATATTTATAGTCCAGGGCCCGATTATTCTTCACTATTTTCCGAATTCCTCAACATCGTAAACAGTAGCAGTAGTTACAACTGATATGAAAACTACTTATGGTATGTAATATTAGTAAATACACGTGTATACTTGTGTGTACATGTAGCCATTCGCTGGTTCTAATATCCCGCCAGTTTTGTGTAGAGGCAATAAACACTTGGGTACCAGCTTCGTAGTTGGGTATCCAGATATCTACTTCCTATTTCACCCTCCAATAGTCGACTACGTAGTCGGTTTATTGTTTTTGGTTTCAGAACTGATACCAATGTAGTGCAGATGCAGAGTAGGAACAATCGACCTTTTATATACTAAGGTAGTGCAAAACGTAGTGAGTTTATAAAAATCAAATATCTTGATTATTCTATGTCCACCATAGTTTTTAGACTTATAAAAATTATATAAATAAAATATTTCTACAATCACACTTGCGAACTGGTTTCTCACTTACCAACTGGTAGTGCAGAGACGAAGCAGTAGACAGTTTTTTGGAACTTAGTAGTGTATAAGTCAGTGGGATGAAAATAAAACTCATGCCCTCTGTTAGTACTCGTACCTTCCTCTCTGCGTTCTATGTTCTCACTTCATCAAAAACTATAATGAAAAGTCATTTGGCAACAAAATGTTGCGATTAGAAACAGTTATTTTATGCAACCAAGAAACAAAAACGTATGGTGCGTCGATCAATTTTAATTTAGTATTTATTTACATTGTGAACAGCAAATGTCGTGTGTAAAAAAAATTATAATAATATAACCTTTAATATATATATTTTTTAAACGGGATAAATCAATGAATTCAATAATTCAACCGAGTGACATTTTAAAAATCTAAAGCATTTGCAGCCGGAAATAATTGTTAGTAATTACAAAGTTTATGACGTTCATGAAAAAACAACCTTTGGGAAATTTCCACAGCGCACTTTATAAATTCAATATTCCCATAACTTTTGCTTCAGATTCGGCTGAGGTACAGTTGCGAGAATCTATTATGCTAATGAAAAAGCGTTATTATCAAAAACTATGCATAGCCAAGAAATATAATCGTTTGTAGTTTCTTATTGTATTATTACGCCCATTATTAAATGGTTTTAGTTCTTTGTTTAGCACAATGAAGTACATATGTATGTGAACTGAATTCTTTTTATGGCCAGTTTATCAGTCAGTGGTGATCTTCGTTTCTTCGTTAAATTGTGGTTAAACATCGAATTGTGTTTTCTAGTCATTGTTTAACTATGATTTAACCACCCAATGTTGGTTGGTTAACTTATAGTCAGAACCATATTATTTTGACAATCAAATTACACTGAAAATATTTCATGCTACATAATACGAAATTTTATTTCGTAAACTTTTTTTCGTACATTGTACAAATTTGTTGTAGATAGTACAAAATTTTCGTAAAATTGTTAAATGGTTAAATTTCGTACATTTAAACATTTCGTATATACTACAAACACGCTTTCGTAAAAGTTTATTCCGAAAGATTATTACCTTTTTGTATGATTTACAATGTTTGTTAGTTAACGAAATTATGTAGCTATTTATTTTTAAAAATTATAAATTCTAATAAACATAAAGCTAGAGCATAGTCCCATATACAAATATCAATTCCAACGGAGTACGCCAACAAATTTTTCATAACAAGGAGCAAAGCAACAACAATTTCATAAGCGCAGTAAATACGAGAACAAGAAGAAAATTTTAGTTTGTTTTGTTGGTGCAAATCAAAGAATTTTGTCTACACCAAGTTCTAAACAACAACACTTCATTTGCACAGAAAATAAGGGAACTATCGTATAGCCAGATTTGTTTTGTAATATTTACGAAAGTTTCGTACAATGTACCATATTTTAGTTTTTGTCACCAAAGTTCCGTTATTTCGTTCTGACTCCACCCCTTACACTCTTTGTATTAGTTATGAATGATGCAATTTTTCTTTCAGTTGATAAAGTTCGTTGCGCGTGTAAGAAGTGTTTGTTTAAAAAAAATTTTTAATTAGTGTTTTTAATAGTAAATATAAAATGGAGTGCTATTTGTGTCACATTTTTCTTCCAAACGAAGAAGTTATTTCAAAACACTTTAGACTTGCTCATAATAAAAAAAAAAGATAGCACATTTCAGTGTACATTTAAGAACTGCAAGAAATCGATTGCTTGGCTTAATCATTTTAAAAAGCATTTCCAGGAACATATAGCTCAAGAGCAGTCTTCAGCAACTGTACCTGTGAAAATTTCAATGTTTTCTCAAACATCTTGCACGTCGGGTATAGATGTGACCGACAATGAATGTGATTTAAAAGAATTGAATGAGGGTCAATCGTCAGGTGGAGTATTGTTTGAATGGAGTATTGTTTTCGTTATGGTGTCATAACAAGTCAAATTTTACAAGAAAGGACGTGATGGACATTCAAAAGAGTATAAGCAATAATATATTAACACCAATTATTGAAGAAATTGATAAATTAGCATCTGAAAATTGTGTTAAAGAAGACTTAGCAACAACATTGAAAATATCCACACTAAAAAGCAGTAAAAAACTGGTTAACCAGTCAACAATTTACAACAATGAAATGACCAACGCAATCATCGGATTTAAACCCGATTGCAAACTTTTCGAGTTAAACACAATCTCAGCTCGTCAAGTACCCAGATTCTGCAAAAGTCGTAAAGGGAATGTGGGATAGAGTAAAACAAACTTGGCGTGCGATTTCCGAGGAATTGACTGCAGAATTTTGCATGCATGCCTCGGCGTATTCAAGCTCCAAATAAATTAACATAAAACCAGAGTGCAACATTTTTCAATTGGCATAAATTTACATATAACTTCGCTACAGTACATTTCTTGAAAAACAGCATTTAATATGTCTTGTTCAGATCTCTAGTAGGTACCCCTGTTGTTATATGCGTAGACGCAAATGCATACCATTCATTTTGGGTTGAAACTGACACCAATGAGAGGAGTGGAATACCTATTGAGTACTAACTAAGTACTAGCCTTGCTATAATAACTAGAGGCAATAACCGACTTCTTTCACCAGATGCAAGGGAGGATCTACATGGAAAGATTAGGGAATGGAATGTTAGTGACGAAAATTCGATCTCCGTTCATTAGAGAGAGACCTGATGGCGTTCCTCTTGGAACAGTGGAGTCGATCCATCCACCAGCTTGGTGAGATTAAAGTAGTGGCTCTTGATATTTCCAAGGCCTTTGACAGAGAATGACACTATGCAGTCTTGTCAAAGCTCGCTGCTTTTGGTGTCGGTGATAACTTCACTCGATTTATATCGAGTTTTATCAGACATCGCACTATACGAGTTGTTGTAGATGCAGTTTCATCCGACGAGCATAAATTGAATGCAGGTGTACCACAGGACTCTGTTCTTCCTCCTTCTCTTTTTCTTATTTTCATTGACGATCTCCTTGGTCAGATTGAGAATCCAATCCAAATTCAATTGCGGATGACAGTAATCTCAGTCATTCTTAGTCATTCGACTGTAGGCCAAGTCTTCAAGACATTAAAGTCAAACGCCGGAGGATGAATGAAACACTCTGCCGGGATTTGGTGTCCATTGTTGAATGGAGTCAAATGAATAGAGTTGATTTTAATGCGGGTAAAACCCAGTGTTGTTTGTTGTCGCATAAGCGGATTGCTGACCCAGGTGTGTCGTCATTGTCTATGGACGGTGTGGATATTGATGAATCCGACGCTGTTGATGTTCTGGGCATGAAAATACAATGCGATGTCCGTTGGACAAAACATGTATTTGAAGTGTCGAAAGATGCATTCAAGTGTCTGGGCTTTTTAAAGCGGTGCAATAAATACTTCACTCCATCTGATCTTCTCAATATCTACACCACATACATCAGGCCAAAGATCAAATATAACTCCCAGATATGGACAGGTGGTCCTAGGACACCTTTGGAGTTTCTCGACCGTGTCCAGAGGAGAGCGACGTTTTTGATATGGCACAGTAGGGTATGCACATATTTCCACGGTATATGTTTCTCGGACATCCGTCAACTTATGCCAAACGTGAGGATATTTAGCCGAAGTACGCGGCTTCCGTGGAACTCTCATCCGTCTTTTTATTGAGTGGCCGGTTGACTGCACTACACACTATAGAGACAATTCGTTCTTCAGCCGTACAGTCCGTATGTGGAATAAACTCCAGCTAGTGTAATTCTCACCAATTGTGACATACAAAGATTCAAGGCAAATGTGTCAACATACATTAGTCCCTCTTTCCACCCTCTACTACCACAATTTTCCTTTGCCAACACAATGCACTGCATTTATAGGGGGCATCCGGTGAGTGTTGGTTGGTTGAAAAGGCTGCAAGACAGCACGCTGTCTAGGCCCCAGCGCTTTCCTATCGACCATTTACAGCAGTAAAGAGCAACAGACGCATTTTTCACCCTCTCCACCACATTAGGTTGACCTTTACTTGACCTTTTCCGTCAACTGTAATTGTACCCCATTAACTAACGGCAGTTCAAATGCGGGTATTTTATATTTCCGAGAGAAGAAGATAAGCTCGGTTTTAAGTGGGTTAAGTGATAGTCCGTTGTTAGCGGACCAGTTCGAAATCAGACTAAGTATGTTGGGTGTTGGTTCGATTGGAACATCCTGTTGGATTGGAACATGGCCCAGCCTGAAGTAGTTCGTCGAAATGTAAGGGGGACTGATTGGTCCATACATGAAAAGACTTGGTTGGGATCAGAAGCGCCTGTGGAGGTAAGGTGCGTATATAGCATAGAAAATGTTGTACCTACCGCCGGGAGAGATGTTCGAAGACCCGTATCTTCATCGTGCATGCACGATGAGGCCATTCAAATATGATGTTGGGCAATTTAACTTCGAAAATTTATTTGGATAAGTTGTGCTTAAAACTTTAAACATATGTTTTCTTCGAATACAACCGACACAGTTGAGTTTTGAATATTGATAAAATGTTTAAAAATATGATATATTTGTTATTATTATAGACTATACGATATTATAATATAAAAGACAGGTCGCTTTATTTATTCATCAGCTAAAAAACTGCCGAAACATTAATTTATTTACAAAAATAGGAAACAGGATAAAAAACTAAAAATAGAAAGTACAATAGGATTGGGACATGAATCAAAGGACGCGTTACAATTATTTAAGACGTTAGGAGGCATATGTTTAGACCGTTACAGGTCCCTGTTGTATTGGACGTCTGATGTCAACCAGCCACATTTATAAGTCGGCATCATTCTTGGCACTATTACGTGGAGCCAGTATGTCGTCTTTGGGATGAAGGACCTATTGCTCTTCTTTTCGAAAGTCTTGTATAGAAGTCTTGTATATCTTTAGAAGTCTTGTATATACAACTTTCACATTTTAAATTTCAACTGTTGTCAATTGTCTTCCACAAGGCACAAGGTACAGGTGTTTCACGTACACACTACCATTATTACCGTTGATAATTGAATGTTATCGTAATCGAAAATTCCGTCATTCTTCTAGTTGTAACGTAAAAACATTTCATATTTTCATGTAAACAATGTCGAGTGAATGAAACTTGTTTTTGTCATACTGGCGTAGTTTGTTCAGCGTTTAGGGAATGGGATCACTTGTAAATTTCTTATAAAAACACAAACAAAAACTTACCTTCATATGAACATAACAACTAACTAGTATGTAGTTTAAATGTATTTGTTATATAAATTTATACATGTACAAATATACCCACACACTTGAGAGGAAGGTGTGTCCAACTGTGCTGTTCAATACAAGAATGTCGACTCGGTATAAGCCGCCACCACCCCTACCACGTTTGCATTGCGCTGCTCTACATATGGACAATCGACAGCGTTGCCAAATATTCACATGTGTGAGAATAATGTTAAGCACAATTGTGTGTGTGTTTGATTGCTTATTATACAGCCCGACAAAAAAAAAATTTTTTTTCTCAAATTTGAATATTTGTAAATGCAATTTCCTAAACGGAAGCCATAATTACCGTGTGACGGCATAAGAATTGAAGATATTGAAAGCAGGTTGTGGAATGGATGCCAAATGTAATGCAATCTGGGAATTCTTTTAATTATTTTGAATTTCTTTGCTTGCTGGCAAAGTAAAGTATTTAAAGTATTTTATATGGTTTGTGGCTACGATAGGTATTGCCTCGTTGTACTTTCAAATTCATAAACCTGTAACTGTATAAACTATTTGAAAATCAAAACTGCCAGATATGAAGGCAATGATATTCAAAGTATTTACAATTGCCAATGGTATTTAAATTTTTATTTTACGAGAACTTCTATGAAAATTATATTTTTATGTGTCCTGGCTCCAACTTCGGAAGTTTTTTGTCATGATCTGAAACCGCTTTTGAAATGTATTCACATTCAGATGAATTCAGTTTGCAGATGTAGACATTAATGTAGTTTTTATTTCAGGATAGATTGGAAGAGTGCGTTTCCTTTGATAGATTTGAACCAAACTTAGTTTTGTATTTCGTTGGCTTCTAAAAATGGCAATCGCAAAATTTCTTTGACAAAATTTCTTTGACTTCTTGCATTTTTGGCAACACCCCAATGTGCCATATGTATCCGTTACGAATTCGAGACGGATCCGTTTCAGCTTACATTTTGTCCGAAACGGACATCCGAACTCATAACGAATTCGTTTTTATATGAAATTCCTCTCGAATCCGCGAATCGTTTTTTGTACTTTTTCGGATCCGTCTCGAACTCGTAACGAACTTCATATTCGGATTCGTTTTTTGATAATAAATCAAATTGAAACATTTGACGGATCCGCCAAATCGCAATTTCACTGATTCGCTTTCTTATGTTTTTACGGACAAGTAACGAGTTCGAGACGGATCCGCCAAATCGCAATTTCACTGATTCGCTTCGTTATGTTTTTACGGACAAGTAACGAGTTCGAGACGGATCCGCCAAATCACAATTTCCCTGATTCGATTTTTTATGTTTTACGGACTCGTAGCGGGTTCGAAACCAATTCGAGAACTCACAGTTCGTTGTTTTTATGATTTTACGAACTGGTTACGAGTTTGACGTATTGAGAAATCATGACAGGTTTCGATACAGTTTGAAGCAAGTGCGTATGGTTTCAATCGACAACATCCTTCCATTTTCTCAGCTTCCTCATCTGCATTGAATTGTCTTGGAGAAACACTTCAGAAAATCTTCATGCAATCCATACGAATCAAATCCATCCACAACGAGCAACTGTCTGTTGTGGATTTTGGATGAGGTCGAAATTGCACTGACTGTGAACAACATTCGTTACAGGAACATGCTAACGCAGTTCTTGTGGCCTCAACTGGACGTCATGGATCTGGACGACATGTGGTTTCAGCAAGACGGCGCCACCTGCCACACCGCGCATGAAACAATCGACTTATTGCAGCAACTATTTTCAGAGCAAATTACCTCAAGAAATTCTGATGTCAACTGGCCACCAAGATCATGAGATTTAACGCCGTGCTATTTCTTTAGTCGAGGTTTTGCGAAATCGCGGGATTATGCGAATAAACCAGAAACAATTCCTGAGCTCAAATCCGGGATCCAACGCTCGGTGAGATACAGCCACATATCTGTGAAAAAGTCGTGGAAAATTTCATGGAAAGAGAAATGGCCTGTCATCAAGGGCGTGGGGTTCATTAGACGGATATTTTATTCCATACTTAATCGGAATATGTCTACTTTTCAATCCAATATAAAATCACAACTATCTCAAAAATACTTGTTTCTGTTTTAAAATTAAAAAGTGCATTCCTACGAAGAGACCCTTTAATTTGGTTCCTGTGTAGGGTTGATATCACAATTATCAACGAGAATGCGGGTTCGTATCTCACATAGTTATAGATGAGTTTTTCATCTGTGATGAAATTTTTTTATTTCTCATTTTTATTAGAATTATTTTATTCAATTTATTTAAGCTCAAGACTATTATATATCTCTTTTAATAGAGATAAATTCGGCCTTATTCATAAAAAGTTGTGAGAGGTTTGAGAGATAATTTATCATACAAAAAACGTCCCTCGAACCTCTCACAACTTTTTATGAATAAGACGGTTGGTTTTTGTATTTTGTTTTATTTTTATTAATAGGATCAATTAGTAGATCTCAAACCACTGTTTTCTAAAACGCCATTTAAAAAGAGATGAGAAAAAATCATATCGAAACCCGTCGTAACTGAAATTTGTGTTGCTCTGTGTTACTAAACGTTGATTTCCATAAATGATAACGGAAATATTTTTAATTAGCCAATGTTATTAACGATTATTATTGTTATTTATTTCGTTTGTCTTTTGTTCTTTTCCTTCGATTTTACAAGTAATTGTGTTGCAACATTTCGAAATCGATGTAGTATAAATTATATCCACTTTAAATGGTAACTGGTAAAGGAATGATAGCATTTATTAATGTGATGTTAATACCGGGAAATGTCAACCATAGTTAGTATACAGATTAGGTGATATTATAGGATTGGGAAAGATAGTGTAATTTATTGCCAACAATTGCATACAAATTAAACTTAAATGTAACAAAGAGATCATGTGAAGTATTAACAGCCCCTTTGAAAAATATTCTTCCATACGAATTGGTCCACTTTATCACAACCCCTTAGAAACTCGTAAAAATTCGTTATTTTCCGACTGGGAAATTTTTCAAAATTTCCATTAAAAATGGGAATGGTTTGTAAGGGGTGTAACTGTGTAAAGGGTTCTTACCCATACCCTGTGGGAAATGGATAATACTGATGGGTAGTTCCCCATCATCGCGGGTAACTGTCATTGTTTTCCCCATACCTTGTGGCTAATGGGTAAACAAAAATCTGTCTCAAGTTGTAGTTTCCTTTTAAGGCTGTAAGAGATCATGTTTTCTCCGGTTAGTGAAAAAAATGTAAATGCCGCGGGTGGGATTCGAAGTCACATTCGCTGGACCATCGTTTCGATGTGTGTGCAGCATCATCTTCAGCAGCGTCTAGCCCGTTAAGCCACTGCAGTATTTACACAAGTCACTAACCGAAGACATTTATTGATGTGTGCAGAGCGATTGTTGTCGCTACTTACACATTGCTTTCCTACTTACACGCACTGATGCAGAAATTTTGAAAGTTCTACTTATAGAACGAACTACATATTCTAATTGTAGTTGTCTCGTTCTGTTTTGGCTTGGCCCTACCATATGTTTCAAATTTAGTTGTTTTTGGATCCTCGTTCCTCGATCCTTGTGTACAAAGAAACAAAAATGCAGCAGATCTTCAATTCGTATATAAGTAAACATTGCTGGCACGTAAGTATATGGATGTTCCAAATGTGTACGTGATTCCTACCTAATATTACTGGGGCCGTTTTTTTCAGCGTGTGTTACTTCGCGTAGGCTGAGAGCTGTCATATCGACATCTGTGGAAATATATTTTTCACAGCCTTCGTCTTCTTTTCGCCGAGTTTTGCAAACACGTCTGCCATGTCTGCAAAGAAGTCAACCGATCCTCTCTTTTGATAACATTGTTGGATTGTTCACGCTGCATCAAAACGGCCCCTGTAACATTTTGCAGGAACTATGTATATGTTTGTAACATTCATGTACTTACGTACAAGCATTGTTTTCATTAATCTACTGGTTTTTGTTTCTTTGTTGTGTGCCACGTTTTTATTTTCAGCAGTTTTCAACAAACACAAAAACACATATATAACCACTAAAACATATATATGACCTATTGATCGTTGTATCTCCAACAAATACTATCCAACAGCAAACACAATGTGTTCGGACACAAATATACCATATTTTTGATAAGCTACAAGCACGTTATATTTGCATCTAAACAACAAGAAAGACAGATTTTTCAGCGTATACGTTTTGGAAGCTACATAGGTGTAGAATCTTCATAGAGGCTGACGACGTGCGCCATGAGCATGCACGCTAAAAAATTCATGATTTTTCTTGTTGTTTGGATGCATGTATAAAGTGTTTGTAGCTTATTGCAAATATAGTCTACTTGTGTCCAAACACATTTGTGTTTGGTATTAAATATTACTTGTTGGAGACAATGATAGATATGTTACAATACTTATATGTTTTGTACCAAAATATGGGTTTGTTTGTTAAAAACTGCTGCAAACAAAATCGTGACAGTCAACTAAGAAACAAACCAGCAACAGTTTTTAAATTGACGAAAACAATGCTTACTCGTAAGGAAATGGATATTCCAAACATATACTTTACATGATTTCTGTATAAAGTTACAGGGCCGGTTTTTTTCCAGCTATTATAACATATTATTCATTGTGTCTCCAACATATAATATTGAGTAGCAAACACAATGTGTTTGGACACAAGTATACAAACACGATATATTTTCATCTAAACGACAACAAAAGAAAACAGATTTTCAGCGTGTGTATTCTTCCAGCGCCTATTATACATATATACGCCTCATCTCATCTGCCAGGATATCAATTGGTGTTTTACCACTAATAACAATTACAGGCTCTTATTACATCATCCGGAAATCGCCAATAAATCTCAGGGAGCTTAGGCGATATACGGACATCAGGTTATACCTTGTTGCCCTCACAGCCAGCTCTCAAGCGCACACGGGGCTAGCATCGAGAATAACCGAGTTTACGACTGTATCTATGAACTTTCCTATCAACTTGCCAGTTGAGAACTCCAATGTTCGATATCATTCATGTTAGCAATGCTTGGATTACGACAGCTTAATGCAATATTACGCACATTCTCCTTAAAATTAAGCTATTACCGATCATGACTCCCAAATACTTTAGTGCTTGTGAAGATTGCAATTTTGCCCGAATTATTCACTCGTTCACTCTACCTTCTTGCGGCTGCTTATTAAGGCGACATCCGTTTTATGCTCCTGATCTGGGCCACCGTGACAGTGGCAACGTGGTCGACGATTTTTTTAGTACCCCTTGGTCTTAGTAGTTCGTTATACATAACCACGATTTATTTTTTATAGTTAGTCTTATTTTTATTGATTTATTAAATATTTTTATTAAAAATCAAAAACTCAACTTTTTTACCCATTTTGTCACAGCCAGTTGGTCAGGTTAATCAAATATAATGTTCCAAAGGATCGGTCCTAGAAACGACCCCTGGGGAACTCTCGCCGTGATATCGTAGAGCTTTGTTGGTTGTGTATATACGATTGAGTGTTGCACCTTAGTGTTCCACAGTTCTAGAGTGTACTAGATGAATAACTCGATTCAGAGATGCTGTTTGCGATTGCTCCGTGTATAGTGTATCTTCGTTTACCTAACTCGTGTGATTTGTCTTCGTCATGGTATACAAAAAGTATAGAGTTATAGTTTGGGAGACTCTCCGATAGCAGGTATTAAATATTATATGGTAGTACAAGATCAAAGTCAGGATTTTTAAACGGTTGCGTTATAAATTGTTTCGACTGTACTTCATTATAGTAGTAAGTGTTCTAGCTATTGTTTTTCGCTCGGTTTCTACCATATGGTTTCTCAATTTTTATAGAATTCGATCTAAATTTTTGTATTAGCTTATTTTCTTCACAACACACAATTCTATCACACCAATGGCAAGAGCCTTTCTGAAATCGAAATCAAGTTAGTAGTACTTGGGAGTTTGGTGTTAGAAACTAAAAAGCATAGGTAAGAGTGAATTACGCGCCCCACGAAACCTGTTTATATGGTCATAATTATCTGATATAAACATGTTTGCATGTAGTAATCGTAGAAATACCAACCGAACCCGCTGGACGAAATGAATATTTATGGTCATAACAAACAAACGATATTCTAGTAACAAGTCAAAAACGTTGCTAACCAAGGACGTACATTTGATGGTGTTTCTTTGTTGTTGGTGTGATGACCACTTGGTCGCTCTTAGTCAAACGTACTAATTTATATTGAAAACTAATTGAACATTTACAATTCCCAGAAGAATTTTGTTATTCCACCTCAACCCTACAGCAATTATTGAATTCCATATTGAGACAAATTTTGAATGAATCATATGGGAATAAATTCAATTCGAATTAGTTACGCCAGATATAGTTATATTACGTTGTAAAAAGTGAAAGGTTCGTATGAAATGTACAAACTATATTATCACTAAGTTAACATCAATCGATGAGTAATTAAATAGTGGAATTTTGTTTTGGTATTTAGCAGAAAAATATGCAATAACCAGAGTTCGGATAGTTTCCCAAACACTCAACTCACCACTTTTTGTATATCGAACGTGTGTCGAGCTAAAGGGTTAGGTACAAGTAAAGACACTACTAGTGAAGTAATCGGAAAGAACAATTATAAATCAAGTTCTTCGTCAAGTACACTTAGGAGTTGGGCAACGCGATCGTGGAACTCTTAATTGTATACACAATCAAACTACAATACGAATAATGCCTCTTAATAAACATATAATTAAATTGTAATTTGTTGTGAAATTATAATGCGAATTTCACAATATTACTAACAATGTTATCATTTAGACACGACTCAATGACAAATGCGAGATCGTGTTAAGAGTAAACACTGCAAGAGTTAGACAACGGAGCAACACCGTTTTCTTACTCTCGATACAAAGAGTTTACATGCAAATGCATTCCATCACATAGAGTGCGTGCAGATCTTGCTGCTCAAACACTCCTTTGGGTAGAGTTTTTTTTATTTTCTATGTGCGGGAGTTGGAGCTTTATTCAAACGCTGGCAATAAAAAAAATATAAAAAAAGGATTTCCATTACATCCCATGAAGGGATTGCGGAGAGATTGTCACAACTATTTCTGGTTTTACATTCACTGATTGGGACTTACACACTCACAGAAAAATTCGGTTGAGACAGCCGAATTAAGCATAACCGATTTAAGAGGTTATCTCAACCGAATTAGAGGTTGTCACAACCTCATTGGAGGTTGACACAACCTCATTGGAGGTAGACACAACCTCATTGGAGGTTGACACAACCTCATTAGTGCTTGACACAACCTCATTAGAGGTTGACACAGCCGAATTATAGGTTGTTACGATACAACCGAATTTAGATAGCATCACGAATGAATTACTAAAGTTTTTTTTATTATTAAATGAAGATTTATTTTCCTGTATTCATATAAAGAATTTCACATGCCACTTCCGAATCATGTGATCATGTCTCAGCAATCATGTGACATCGCACTAATACTGACATGTTGTATCGGTTGATTTAGGCCCTACACCGGTTTGTATACAGACTAGACTACTTGTGTCGAACTCGTTCACTAGTTCTCGAACTCGTTCATTTAAGGTGCTCGGTCGTAACAATAACGAACATAGTCGCCGTATCGAAGGGTGGTGTCTGGCCACCCTAAATGAACTAGGTTGTTCATGAACTACCCCACTGTAATACAGACGATAGCAGCATATCTCACATAACCGACCGTGAGAAGCTTGAAACTGTTAGTATCTGCTTGAATAATTTCTGCAAAATAAGACTCTTTAGCACAAAACATAGTTTAGTTTAATAACCTCAAAAAAATCTTGACATTCTTTAATTCTTTTTAAAATAATATTTGATTATAGAATTTTAAACGTCAGATTTTAAATACATTGAATTATGTATTGGAAATAAATTCGGTTGTACCTACATAATTCATAAGAAATTTGGTTACAGCAACCGAATTGATGCCAAGGTTCTGTTATTGCGACCGAATTTGGAACCAATTTCGGTTCTTACATCCGAATTAATTTTACATTCGGTTGTTCCAACCGAAATTTTAGAGAATTTGGCTGATTGAACGAATATAATTGAAGATTCTGTTGTCACAACCGAATCAATTATGAAACGCGGTTGCTGCAACCGAATTTCGGTTGTGGGGACTAAATTGGGTCGTAACAACCTGAATACGGTTGTGGCAACCTCAATTCGGTGCTAACAGCCGAATTTACGGTTGTTACAACCTCTTTTCAAACAATTAGTTTTCTGGGTGCAGTTTGACACTAATTCCGCACGATATTTTAGAAAACTTTATTTTAAATAGTTGATATTACGCCGTCACTAAGTGAGGATACCGTCGTCGAAAGAAAATGTAATGGGGTTAGAGAAGGAATCGAACCAAGTTCTACAATACAAGAGCCGCGTACACCACCATTGCAAGAACCAACGTCCAGTACAAGTAAACTGAAAATTTAAATTCAATTATAGCCAGATCTCTAAACGTAATCTTATCGAGAGCAGTTATGTTTGGTAGAAGTGGTTGTCACTATTAACATTTAATCCAATGAGGACCATTGTGATATCCAAGGACGTAACCAAGGTATTATGAGACATTGCTGATGCTTGTAACATAGAGAAATAAATATAAGATAATTTATAATAATTCATAAATATATAATAATTCATAAGATAATTTTGTGAATAAAGTGCAGCTTACAAATACAGGCCAAGTTACACGGAATTTGGTACATTGCATTTCATTGGATAACGGACGAATTATACTGAACCCTCTTATCGGTTCACGACTTGATATAGTGCATATACAAATCTGTTTCTAAAGCTTGATACTATCGCCTCTAGAGGCCAACGACATTTTGTACAAAAGTTTTTCTAAGGCAAATTTGAAATAGGCCACATCGGTCCATCGTTTGATATAGCCGCCATAAATAAAGGACCTTTGTAAGGATAAGATGATTGTTTGTGAGAAAGAGCCATACGGGGCCACGTTTGTATATCCCTTTCAGACCGTGATGCATTGATTGTTCTGTCCTCAATATTTCCGCATCTATTTAACGAATATTAAAAAGTCCCACATGTATCGATTGTGGTTGTTATTGTTTACGTTTCTTTCTCGCATTGTTCCGCTAATCGCTTTACCCCTACTTGCGCATGCGCGGAGTACTCGAGAAGCCTTTCATTTTGGAAAACTTCTGAGGTGAATGCATTTTAATTAAAAGAATAATAAAATTTAATGTTTCAAATGAATCTAAATCATTTGTTGCCAAAAAAAATAGTTTTCAGTTAAATTTTAAACGAGTGCATTAATTGTGCATGTCACTAAACGAATTTGTTTTTTCATGCAATTTTATTCCTACAAGTGCTCACAGATGATGGCAATTTCCCAGAGGTGAACGCGTTTGGTTTCTATGGCGGGATCGATAATGATAAATCGTTTAAAAGGGGCTAGGTTAGTAGATTGGTTCTCGTGGTTGCTAAAGATACTAATTACATCAATTAGTGTCCTCGGACACCGTTTTGCATACCACATCACTCCGGACAGTCTAATGTACAGTGTCTATATCCAACCTGTTAATCGGAAATACCTCATTAGATCCCCTAGATCTATCTCGTGTATCTCAGTGAGGTTATACAGGAAGGGACGGGCCATAGTCTTCAGGCTTCTATTCATCAGAGCCGGACAACTGCAGAGTTAGTCCGGTGAATGTTATATGTGTTTCTGGATATGCGGCACGTTTCCGTTCTATCCCATCTGGCCTTTGCTCGTTCAAGGTAATGCAGGAAAATACCTCTTTTAACCGACACTAAAGGCGTTGCGGCTGACACCATATGGATTTTGTCTGCCCTTTCGTTCCCAAGGAGACCCTTGTGGCCTGGCATCCAAGTAAGAACCACATTGGTCAGTCGACCTAGCTCGACAAGTTTTTCCCTATATTCACTAACGAGTTTAGATGCAGTGTTGTTAGATTAAAGTGATAGGACAGCCGCCTGGGTATCAACAAATATTCCAATGCGCTCTGTTCTCCGCGGTAGTATAAGTTCGCCGCATGCTTCCTCGATGGCCAGTGTTTCCGCTTGGAAACGCTGCACTTGTCTGGGAGTTTGAATTATAAATGGAGGTCTGCCTCTTCGGAGAAGACACCCGAGCCGGGTCCACATTCCATTTTTTATCCGTCCGTAAATACTTTAGTGTCAAAATCTGTCAATGGTTCTCCTTTATCCCACTCTATTCTTCTGGGAAACCTGACATCGTATAGGATATCGAACGTCAATGAGGGGGTGCAGTAATCGGTGGTTATATTATTAAGTTTTCTTGGGATTATCTGTAGTATTATCGCATGTTCATATGCGTTGCTCTTCCAGATTCCAAGAGCATTTAGTAGGGTAGCGCTCCAGGCAGCACTAGCTGTTATGTGAAGGTCAATTGGTATAATGGGAAGCATTTCATTAAAGGCTTCAGCTGGACACGTCTTCATTGCCCCTGTTATGCCGATGAAAGCTGATCTCTGAACTCTATACAAAATGTTCATGGTAGACGTCTTCCCCGCGACAGGCCACCACACCATTGCCCCGTCGGAGAGTATAGGTCTGATTATACTAGTATACATCCGTAGCATCATTTTCGGTCGGAGACCCCATCGGCTTCCAAACATTTTCCGGTAAGGGGTTACCTTGACTGCAAGCTGAAAAATGTGTCTTTTTAGGTTGTTTGGATGCAAATATAACGTGTTTGTAGCTTGATGCAAATACAGTATACTTGTGGCCAAACACATTGTGTTTGGTATTCAATGTTACAGGTTTGGAACACAATGATTAATAGGCTACAATATATGTTTTTGTGGCCCAAATGTGGCTCTGTTTGTTGAAAATTTCTGAGACAATAAAGTGAACGATAATATAGAAACAAAAAGTAACAGATATTTAATTCACGAAAGCAGTGCTTGCAAACATGTACATGGTTCCTACAATATGCTACTTGGGCCGTTTTTACAGCGTGTGAGGATAAAAAGAAGGAAAGGGGTGATATGGAGAAGTTTTGTTACTCTACATATAAAGTTTTCCTTGTACAAAGAAAACACTCAAATTCGGTCTTCTAGCATCATCTGCTGTGGATGCAGTTCTGTTAATGACGTTCGTCGTTGGTGCCAAAAAAGAAAAGGAATTCATCGTAGTAGCACGTTCAACTATAGTCCGACAAAACAATGAATGGTGTGGTCATTACAAATGGAAGGGTATCCGTGCTTTTTCAAAAGCCGAACGAAGCAATTGAAAGTAATTATACATTTAATAGATTTGGCACGCTCCAATGGATGGATGGAGTACCAAAATGAATGTCGAGAAATCGGGAAACTAAGCATTAGTTGCAGTTCCAAAAATTAATAATGTGGAGTCGACCTCTAACTCCGAATTGGATTATGCTGAAACTGCTCCACAACCAAAACGGTATCGACCAGCGGAGCAGCCATGTCCCGAAAACGGCTGAATGGCTGCAATCATTAGCCGGAAGAATTTGACATAAAAACAGCCCGTATGTGGCGTCGCTAAGATTGTAAGTCGCGTACACGCATACGATGCACCAAATGCCATATGTTTGAATGTTTCAGGGAAATGAAGAGAATTTAAAAATTTTACGAAATTGGTGTCGGCTACACGCTACAAAAAAAAACGGTCGCTGTAACATATTCTTCAGGAACCATGTATATGGTTGGAACACACTTCAAGCATTAATATGTTTGCAGGTTCCAAACTCACTGGTATTTAAATGCAAACAGGAGCATGTTTACTACCAAACATGTATACTTTTACGTAGTCACATTTGCGTTCTTTATCCCAAACATCCATATACTTACATGGAAGCATTCGCGTGTTTCCTCCCAAACCTCCATGTATTTACGTGGAAACATGTGCATATTTCCTCCCAAACATAATAATAATTAGAAACGAAAAATGTTTTGATTTAAATATATATATATATATTGTTTAATATAATTAATTTTACTAATATAAATCTACATTTATAAACAATTAATAAAAAGATTTAAACCGACCCGGTTGAATCTGCTGCTGTTTCTCCTTTTTGTTTCTCCTTTCCTTGCTGTCTCTCATGTTGCTGAGTTCGAAGGATTTCGGCGTCGACAAACGCTACAACACTTTAACGCTCGATTATCACTATGCGTTGGTACACAAACAATATATAAAGCTGGTTCATGCCAGCTAAGCGCGGTTTAACTACTTGTATTTGTAATTAAATTTCAAAACTGGTCCGCCACTCTGATTTTCCCACTAAAAGATCAGGAAGGCAAAGGGCTTCACGTTGTTTCTGTTTGCTGTTTCTTTCCTCAAAATGGTTTCTCACTTTGGTAGCACACATATATACGAAACAACAACATCGTAAACCATTTAACCATCCGAGACTTTGTTTATTCTATTTTTCACTGATCACAATTGTTCTCCACATATATACCTTTTTTCACTGCGTACTTAGTTATTCGACCAAGCGCGTTTGATATCCTCTGCCCGATGAACCATTTGACGACGCGAAACTAAAACGCAATAAATCGGCCAAATAAGAAACAGACACTTCATCCGCAATTTACACAAACATTCAGGAATATTTATGAGTCACCGACTGAAAAAATAATGCAAAAATACAGTTAAACACTTACAAGATAGACTGTGAATTATCTCTCGTTGTACCTCTTTTATTCTCTTGCTCTGGAGAGCATAAATAGTGCAACCAGCACAGATGTGGTTGAATCACAAACACAGATATATTTGGTTCACAAAAACATATATTATAAAATAGTAATCATTTTGTATCCACCATGTAACAGCAAACACGATGCGTTTGTCCTAAGGTATACCATATCTGCGAAAAGCTCCACCCACGCATTATATTTGACTCCAAACAACAAAAAGCGACAGAATTTTCAGCTTGTACGAAACTAAAATGCAACATATTAGTAAACATATTAAAGGGGCACTTCAGCTCCAATTTCCACACGCATTCAGGAACTTTTTGAATCACTGACTAAATGAATTATGCAAGAATGCAGTTACACACTTTCAACTTTAAAAAACAAAAATGGTTTCCCATTACATCCCATGAAGAAATTGGGGAAACCTTCTCACATCTAGTGAGCTGTGCGCTTTCTAGTAATTAACTCAATGATTGGGACCTACAGTTTTTACACCGATTCCGAACGGTATTATGAGAAGCTTTTTATGGCTAAATACTCGATAGTGTCGCCGTCACTAAGCGAGGTGCCGTCGTCGAAATAAATGTAAGGTGATCAGAGCAGGAATCGACCCCAAGATCGCATGTGCAAGTGGCGCGTACATTAACCATTGCACCACCGACTTCCTCAACTCTCTCAACTTTAAATTTGAATAATCTCTCTTTGTCCCTCTTTTATTCTCTTGCTCTCGACAGAGCATAAACAGTGCAGTAGACACAGTTGAATATGTATCCCAAACAAATATACATTGGGGTCACAAACACACATATTATAACATATTTATCATTGCGACCGCAATATGTAATTTTGAATAGCAAACACAACGTGTTTGGACACAAGTAAACTATATTTGCGACAAAGTGCCAACACACTTTATATTTGCATCCAAACAACAAAAAAAGACAGTATTTTCAGCGTGTATGTTCATAAATCACAAGCAAGTCTGGACCTACACTGTAGCAAGAACCAGATACTAAAACTGCAAATTTCGATATTTTCTAAAAATTTCAAACTTCAATCTTCAATCTATTTGGGGCACGTATTACTGTTGGTATTTAGGATTTAAAACTTTTCAGGACGTGGAAACTATGCTCACAGGACTGAACGGAGAAACACGATTACGTATTCTTCTGTCTATGAATCCGCAATCATTTTCAATGACAGCTAACTGTCATAGTTTGCACAAATTTTTAAATTTCTTTTGAATCTAATTTGAAAATCTCCTCTTTATAGTTCATAGTCAGCTGCCTAGTATTGGCGATACATGCAGTCAATGGCCAACATCAGGATTACACGACACCTGTGCCGATTCTAAAACAAATCGATAAACACAATTCCGATGGTTCGTACACCTATGGCTACGAAGCGGCCGATAAAAGCTTTAAAATCGAAACCAAATATGCGAATGGTGAAGTTTATGGTAAATATGGATACGTGGATGACCAGGGCCAAGTAAGGGAAATCGAATATGGAGCAACTAAAAGAGGATTTGAGCCAGCCGGTAAGTTTGAATTATTTTCAATTGCTACAAGTGTATGAATTAATTCATCTCTTACCAACAAAAATAGGCAGTCACATAAATGTACCGCCACCAACACTAACAGAAAGCAAAGCCCATCCCTTGGGGCCCAACGAAATTGATGATGGTCAATACCGCGAGGATCCAGCTGAATATTACAAAGGTCAAAAATACAATCGCCCTGTAGCGGCCAGCAAATTCAGCCTGAACAACTACCAGCAGCAACCCAGACCGCAACCTACATACAATCCAGCCCCAGCATACAATCCTGCCCCAGCTTACAATCATGCCCCGGCTTATAACCCAGCACCAGCTCCTGCTCCATACAGGCTCAACAATATTCCACAACACTATAATCCGGCACCACAACCACAACCTCAACAACCCCACTACCAACCAAACTACTATCAGCCACCGGCACCACAGCCCCAATACAATCCCTACAATCCACGTAGCGAGCCCAGTCATTTCCACCCAGCTGTGAAGAGTCTCGATATCTGGAGTGGTTCTTACAGTTTGGATTACACGGGTAGAAAGTAGGATGCCCTCGAAGAGAGTCCGTTGATGAGGGGTCAGCGTATAAGTAGTAGTGGTAATATCTAGCTAGGTAGGGCGAGCGAGAAGATTTCTGAAATTATAATTAATACAAGACTAACGAATGAAAAATAATTATCTATTGTTTTTATTTTATAATTTAGTAATAAAGTATGGACACAATTGAAATTGTAAACTAAATTGTTTATAAACCAAATTGAATTATAGTCGATTTATACGCAATCATTGTTAGAGCTTAATATAAATAATATTGACAAGTTATGCTACACTGAAAGAAATGTGTTAGTTACACAGCCCTTACACGATTCCGTTTTTTAACCATGCAATTTGAGTTTGTGAATAAGGGGTGTAGAGGAGCAAAAAGGGAGGAAAACATGGCACGAAGCGCAACCGCACCGGGTTTCATGAAATTTTATTGCAATTCTCTTTGTGCTCTTCCGTATTTGTTATGATTTATTATTGTTTATTTCATTCTAGCTTTCGTGTGTTGTGTTACATTGTCAGAGGTTACGTGAAATAATTTAACAGAAGTTAAAAAAGAGAAAAAGAAAGTTAAACATAAAAATTAATTAAAAATAATAAAGAAAAATTTAATTTGTTCCTTCGAAAAAACAATTTTTAGTCTAATGTAGAACAAAATTTGACCGCTTAGAAAAATGAACAACACACACAAGAACAGAAATGTCAGAAAAAATGGCAAACACTAATATCATGAGATGGCAACGTGTAAAGGCACGAATGCAATTTCAAAAGAGACTTGATAAAAATGGCAGCTAAAAATTTCATCGTGTGAAGATGGTGTTAGACTGTGGGCGGATCGAACTCTTTTAGTCCGTAATAAAATTGGGTGAATAAATTTTGGTATGTTAGATAAAATGTCGTCATTTTGCTAGGCGGATTCATATGATGAAATTTTAACAGATCATGAACAAACTTTTAACATTCAGCCGCTGCACAAAACAAGACAAAAATCAATGAGTGGTGGCGTAGAAATGAAAAAAATATGTTCCACGTATTTTTGAGGTTTTGGAAGAATTCAGAAAGTTGAAGTTCAGCCAAAGGAGGTTTTTTATTTAAAGATACTTTTTAATTTTCCGCGAAAAAAAACATACGACAAAACTAAAACAAATAAACAATTTGTGTTCTTGTTTAACAATATGTATTCAATAAGGTGGTGGGAGCAGTAGATGTTTTTGCTTTGTATAAAAAACTTCAGTTTTAATATGAGCTGATTAAAATGAAAATAGAAATTGTGTATCTTTATATTTTTAATTTTAAACAATGCAAACACAATTGTTTACGCTACATTTGACAATTTTCGTTGGCCAAATGAATGCAACAAAAGCAATCAGCTTTGTTTATGCTATCACCTTACGAAGTACATCTGGTTGTAAAACAAAGGTCATTATTTGGTTCGTTGTCAAAATTTGGAGTAGCCCTGGGGCTAGTCTACTTTTTGATACTATAAATTCACCACGCAAATTTGAAAATGTTTTTCGGTCAAAATACTTGAACCAATCCGACCACAGCCTAAGAGTATTAAAAATGCTGCTTCAAAAGGGAAAACAAATAGGTATTTGCAAGTGAAGTTTAAGTTATGCTGAATCCGAACAGCAACCAGTGTGTTGTTATGATAATACATTTTTTCTAATAGCAAACAAATTGTATGCCGATGAATAGATTAGGTTGTAGTAGGTTAGGGGTTCACGGCAATCGATGAACGTTTCACTTAGGCGTTTTAGTCAGTTGTGATACTACGCGTTAACGAGATTAAGCGAACCACGTAATTTGCAGCAAGAAGCTCAAGAACTTGTCTACTCACATCTGAGATAATTCTCCCAATTTCCTGGATTCTTCCTCTTCCTCATCGTTACAGTTTCTACAGAAGACATTTGCCCTGACCTGTAGTCTCGTCGCATGCTCACCAATCAGCCAGTGTTCATAATATACATTATCTGTGGCCCTTACCCATATCTCCAGCTCTCATTATATAGAAGCGTTCTTCTAACATGTGCTCACAAGCAGAGAGGGGCGTATCAAAACGCTCAAATTTCTATAGAACTTGGTAGGTAGAGCCAAGGCATAGATGAATAAAAACCATAGATGGTGAAATTTAAGTGGTGGATTTTAAAGAAAAGGAACATTTTCTAGATGGCGCCGAAGTGGTGGATATGGGCAAATTTCCCTTTAAACAAAAACTATTGAAAATACTATCTAACCAAGATGTATCTATTACAGGTGGAAGGGTTAAAACAGCTGATTTAATTTTTTTTCTTGTCGTTGTGGTCCGACCTTGTCAAATGTTGTTTATACCAATTCTAAGATGTATTTAATACAGGTGGTAGCGTTAAAACAGCAGTCGAAATTTTTTCTGGTCCTTGTGGTTGTTGCCGAAAATTACAACAATTCCTCCTGATATAACCTGAAATAAATACATCTTAACAATTACGATCGATTCAATTTGACAAGGTCGGCTCGTAAAATTAAAACAAAATGCCGTCAATTCCTACTACTTCTACCTCACTCATTTTGCCATGTATATAACCATACTTTTTTGCCTTTTCTATTGTCAACAAATATCAAAAGCGATATGCTTTTCTATTATTTATGTTCTATTTTCAAATTTAAACAACAGAATCGAAATAAAAATTATTTCTGAGTGCTTTTTCGTCGCATCCGAGTGAGAAATGGTCGTACAGATGCAGCATGTGCACTCTGGTAGTGGTATTTATTTCTCTATGGCCAAGGCACGCCATATCCGCCCTGCAGTTGCCGTGAATATCCCGGTGCCCACTCAACCATATCATGTCAATGTATTATACTACTTGCTCCATCTTACTAAGAAGTCTACGGCAGTCCAGGGCAGATTTTGTATTCAGGAATACTGATTCCATGGACTTGATTTGACTGCCAGACAGGACATTGATCAAATTGACTTCTAGCCAGCCGGTTACTTCCGTAATAGGCAAAGGCACAGCCTGATGCGTACTACAATGCTCAGGTGGCTTGCGATGAAGAGACAAGCGTAGTTCCCTAGCATCTACCCCATAACAGGATCGTATTTCATGGGTAATGGGCACAAATGGTTTTCTTTAATTTGCATTAATTTATCTAATGCAAATTCAAAAGAATTACCATTTTTCGCAATGCCAATTAAACAATTTTAAATTTGCATTTGCTCAGACAATGCAAATGCAGGTAATGGAATCGGATGCCAATTGTAATGAAATGTGGCAAAGTTTTTAATTACTCTGAATTTGTTTGATTGTCGGCAATTCTGTTTTTAAGTATTTAATATGCAGAGGTTTGTGGCTTCGATATGTATTGCCTGATAGTACTTTCAAATTCATAAACCTGTACTGTATAAAATATTTGAAAACCAAAACTGCTAGATACGAAGGAAATACTTTGAAAATAAATACAATTGCCAATGATATGTAAATATTTTTCAATTTCCATTTGTGCACGTAATTCAATTTAAACTATAAATTATAATTGTCATGCAATTAATTTGCCCCCTTTATGGTGATAGGTTACCCTGGGTTACCTTGTGTAAACCTTTATTATTGCCGTGGGGAGTGGGTAGCGATCATTTAGATGGTACCCACACGACCCTTTACCCACAGAACACAGAAATAATGTGTAGCTACCCACGATAATGGGGAATAGCCCATCACGATTAGCCATTACCCATATGGTAATGGGGAAAATAATAGGTAGTTACCCACGACGATGTGTAACGATCACGATTATCCATTGCACATGGGGAATGGCTAAGCGGCCTTTACCCATTATACACGGCGATGGGTACCACTTTTTAAAAAACATCGCTAACACACGAGATTTTAGCGATTTTTTATTCAAAAAATTATAGTTGTGCCGATTTTTTTAAAAAAAAATTTGATGCCGTATTAGAGACATCCATTGGTTGTATCATCCTACGGAGTTATAAACAATTAGTATTTTTTGATTGGATGCACCGTTTCCGAGTTATATGTTTTCTTTTTATATTTGGCGATTTATAGAAAAAAAATTCTTCCAAACGAATTGGACCACTTTATGAGAAACCCTTAGAAACGGCTAAAAATTAGTTTTTTTTTTCTAGGCGGCGCTCCGTTTCCGAGATATAGACATGTTTTCTAATTTTTTATATTTTCGATCAAAAATGGGGATGGGATACCCTGGGTAACCCATTACCCACGGCGCAAACCCATTCCCCATATGTACGAGTAATCGGAATGGGTAATTGCCCATCGTCGTGGGCAACTACCCACTATTTTCCCCATACCATGTGGGTAATGGTGATGAGTAATTCCCCATCGCCGTGGGCAATTACCCATTATTTTCCCAATTCTCAACAATTCTCCCAATTAAACGTTCATTAGCCATTCCCCACGGCGATGTGTACGGGCTACATATGGGGGGCAAATACGAACTCTGCCCCTTACACAACCTGACCATTAATTTTCTACTCATGCGTATAGAAATTCAAAAATACCTCTATAACAGGAACTCCTTTGCTAAATGAATCATTTTTCAGAATGAAAATGTGGTATTTCCGATCGAAGAGTGGTCCTGTTTTCGAGTAGTTGACAAACGAAGAACAGTAGAGAGCTCCTTCCATCACTGTTTCATTACCGACTCCGACCATGTCCCACAGTGAGACTTGCCTTAACTTGATGGCATACGTGGAAGCAAACTGTCTGACTATAATGTACAAAGAAAACAAATATAACATTACATGCGGTACATCAGTGGCAGTGCTGCACAGGGTAGCCTTGATGCACATCATCGCCATCGCCAGTGAATAATCCTCGGGGAAATTTCCCATTTACACCATATAACCCTCCTGTAGGTATATAGTGGTCTTTGCACTATGTTGGGTCTGCAACTAAACTTGCTGTCCAAAAAAAGAACAACACCCTGGTAGGTATGTGGCATACTGGCCGTCGGAGGTGAAATGGTAGTGTGCGCGATTATTGTGCATGAGAAGCTGGGTTTGATCCCTGCTCTGACCACCTTAAATTTCTTTCGTGGGCGGTCAACTCGCTTTGTGATGGCGACCCTGTAGAGTATTTAGCCAAGAAAAAGTTTCTCAAAATACCGTTCGGAACCGGTGTAAGACTGTAGGTCCCAATCAGTGAGTGTAAAACTGGAACTCGCACAACTCACTGGTTGTGAGAAGCTCTCCCCAATCCCTTTTTGGGATGTAGTGCTAAAACCAGTTTTTATACGGCTTACTCTACAAGTTGAATTTTAAAAACATTCGGGGTGATAGGTTCACCTTCAGGTAGCCTGGTTTATACCAAATCTATTTTAACCTACCCATCTGCCCAATATTCGAAAGCTGTCCCGGATAATTTATTTTAAGGTACTGCGATACTTGCCCCTTACTGATATAGAAACGTCGTCCGTGTCTGCGAATATAGTTGATAAATCGAGGTTTCTAATTCGGTCATTACACGTCTCCTGGTGAGTATTTTGTCTTTCAGCTCCTTCGGATCCACCTCCAGCTTAAGGGCCGATAGCACAAATTCTGTCGCACTAATGTTTTACGTAATCCTGATTCATCTTAGTGTCCCACTAGATCATATAGTGCTGTCTCTATCCAAAAAGTGGTTTCCCTTTATATCTAATGAAAGGATTAGGAGAGGTTGTCACAACTAGTGGGCTGTGCGCTTTCTAGTTTCTTCACTGATTAGGACCTAAATTTTTTCCGGCGGTTCCGAATGATACTTTTCGAAGCATTTTGAAGCCTAAGTACTCGACAATGTAGCCGACACTAAGCGAAGTGACCGCCGCCGAAAAAAATGTAAAGTGGCCAGAACAGGGAACGACCCACCGATAGTTTCTCTGTACACCAGTCTTGAATCAATACTCGCCCGCAAGTGTCCATCTACTAGCCGTTCCAAAGTCTTTAGAAGGACCTAAGTCAGACTTATAGGTCTAGGAGCTGTGTGAGACCTTTCCCGTCACACCACTCGTCCTTCCCTCCACCATATATTTATGTACGTGGATTACATACACGCGATACATAACAATCCTTGTGCAATCCTTGTTCAGAGTGTTGGTAGAAAAATGGGTGTCCATTAGCAGACTGAGTGAATCACCCGTGCAGGGTTTCCACTAACCAGAAAATTCTTTCAGATACCACATCGTCGTATTGTCTGACGCCAGTATCTCTCTTAGCCTCAAGACCTTGGATGCATCTTCAATTGATTTACAATTGAATACAAGAGTTTGTCTTGGTCCGTCTGAGTGCTTTCTTATATCACCTTACCTCAATTTTTTAATTATGCCAGCTTTGCTAGTCCGTCGGAGACTTGGCTTTATGATACAGTTATCGGTCTGACCTCCTTATATCCACATGTTCTCTACTCCATCAGGGAGCTTTGCCCTCAGTTTCGTTTTTGGGCTTAATTTTTATGCGACTAATTGAGCGCACTCGATTCCACATCCCCTAAATTCTCGATGCCATCTACGCAAGTTGTTTCATAGAGGGGCCAGGCAGTCCTCCTCACATTGCGACGAAGTATTTCAGGCTGGGTATTGCTCCAATCCAACTGGAATGCGATGTACTTATTAAAGGTCTGCACGAGTATGCTTGAAACGCTGTTCAACACATTTTCAAATTTACAAACAGTCCTCCTACTCGCATTGGTAAAAGCAAAACGAGCAAGTAAACTCAAAATATTTTGTTTTTGTTAGAGAATGCAAACATGAGAGAATGGAGACATGAGAGTTTTTTATCGAGTGGCCGATTGACCGCACTACACACTATAGAGAAAATCTTCAGCCGTACAGTCCGTATGTGGAACAAACTTCCGGCTAGTGTATTTCCCATCCATTGTGACATACAAGCATTCAAGGCAAATATCAACAGACACTACTCCCTCTTTCCACCCTCCACGACCACAATTTTCCTTCGCCAACACAATGCACTGCATTTATAGGGGGCATCCCCTGAGTGATGGGTTGATAAAAAAAAAAAAAAAAATTAAGACATGAGAGAAATGAAACATGAGAGATCGAATAGAATAGAACAAAAGCAAAACAAAAGCAAACGTTCAAAAAGCAAAACAATCAAAGCATTCATGTATTTGCGACCATTTTTTGATTTGCGAAATGATAGAGAAGAAGCTCTTGCGTTAAATTTAATTTCTGTTCGTCGTTTGTGAAAGAAGGAGATTCCATTTTTGCAATGATGTACTCGTAAGTGACGTTTTTAAATATATGGTGTTCTACTATTTGAAAAATGTTTTAAACTGAAAATATTAGTTTTATGGCCAGTTTTTGACTTCGCAATCAAAGTCTATTTATGTTTAAATGCGACTTAAATCAAAATTTGTGTTTTTCAGTCCTCATTTAAATAACATTTAAACTACCTCCCATGGGCATTTAAGTTTTATTTAAATACGATGAAACGACCATATGGTTTTGACAGTTGTTTGTTGTTGTTCGTTTCTGCTCAAATTACATGAAATTTTGTGAAAAATTATAAAAATAAAAACTAAAATGGATTCAAGCTGCGAAGAAGATATGAGCGATATCGAAACATGGGAGTTGCTGAATAAAACTATATTACGAAGAAAGCGAACTATAAGAGCGCGTCCAAACCATTTTAACATGTTTGATGATGCAGACGGACAATACTGCTAATCGCGGTGTTTATTTATATCTTCTTCTTTTTCTTCATAACTCAGCTGTTTACACAAGGGATATCAATCATAAATTTTGACTTTTGATAGTGTTACCATATTTTAACACTGAAATTAACTGAAAATTAACTTTTCACTGAAAAACACAATCCGTAATTAAACGGTGTTTAAAATTAAAATTAAATTAGCTAATTTTAATTTAAATACGAAGTCAAAAACTGGGCCTTAGAAGCAAATTAATTGAAAATTTAATTTTTTTGATTCATATACATATATGTATGTATAAGTATATGCATTGGATATTTTACAATTTTAGGGAAACAAAAATTCTCTACGTCTCTCCAAAAACAAAACAATATTTTAGACCGAATTTTTACACACGGACATGTTTGGTTTGTTTCTCGTTTTGGAACAAAACAAACAAAACGTTTTCCTTCTTCTCCATCTATCACAAACGAAAATCAAATCATTGAAAATATGCCATCATAATAGACTAATAAATTAAAGTCTAAATCGTTAAAGTAAATTAATCGTCATAGGTACGGTGGAAAGTAAACATTGGATGGTGGAAAACATGGGTTCAATAATACCAGATAGAGGCAATAGTAAACAAAGTTCAACAAAGGAACAACAACAAATACAATATAAATGTATACCAACGATAAAAGTCAACAAAAAAGTGCAAAATACATTTAAATTGTTCAGTTCTACACCAAAACGACATGAAAAAGTTAAGTGAACATATTTTGTATATCCACCTGGTGTAAGTTAATTTTAAATTTAATTTCTCTCATTTGAAATGAAACGTCAGATGAGAGAATAAATGTATCTATGTGTGCATTAGTCGAAATAACACTGAAAGCAGTGTTGCCAGTTTAGGGGATTTATCCCCAAATTGGTGATTTTTTTTCAAAACAGGGGATTGTTTTTTTGGTGTGGGGATCTGGGGATTGTTTGGTGATGAAAATTTAGGATGTATTAAAATCGCTTCTTTTGTATCATTGTTTGAAAGTTTTGATCTGGCACTACCTAAATCAAAGCAAGCATACACACACAAATAATATTTAATTTTGAGCATGTGTGATTGCAAAAACCAAGAGAAGAAAGTTAATGTGGTAAGTCTATACACTGAAAGAATAACGCATCGTCGCATAGATGAAATCTTTGTTTTTGTTAATGGTTTTACGTTGCTTCAATGAAAAGTCGCGTATACCAGGCAATTTGGTAGTCGCTGCAACGAAAACTTTCATACATGATTTCTTTGACAGTTTTTCAACTTGCAACAACTTAAGATTCGTTACTGCAACAATTTTATTTAATTTCTGTTTTGTAGAAAACTGGATTAAACATTAAAAGAAGTAAGTGCATGAAATTTAAACTACTGATATTTGGTTTATCTGAAGCAACTTCATGGTTGTAATGAAACAAATTCATTGCAGCAATGAAACAAATTCATTGCAGCAATGAAACAAATTCATTGCAAGAATGCAGCAGCCATACATTCATCGCAGTAACGAACATTTTCCAATTGATGATTACATTTTCGTAGCGGGAATGACACTGTACGTTAGCTCACTTTCGATGACAAAAGATGTTGGGGTGATGAACATTTTCATCTCTGTGACGATGCTTTTCCGTTCAGTGTAAAGCGTTTTTTTGCGTTGCGAGTAAACACTTGCAAATCGTTATTGCTAAATGTTGTCAGCAAAATATGCATACACTTGTCCATAGACTAATTACTGTACTAGACTTAACAGTTCTCTCAGGAAATTTATGACATTTGGCCTGGTGTGATATTGACGTTGGATGTTGAAAAGAATTGCATTACTAATACCAGATAGAGGCAATGGTTCAAAACAACGAACAAAATAACAACAACGGCATTTTGTTTTGTGTGTTAAAATAATTGTGTTAAATACAATACAAATGTATGCTAACAATAACAGTCAATAAAAAGTTTAAAACATTTAAATTTCACAGTTTTCCACCAAAACGGCATGAAAAATTAAAGCAAGAAGTTATTGTAATTCCACCTGGTGATGTCACTTTTCGTCAAACATCTCTCTATCACACCGACCGCATCACGAAGAGTGTGAAAGGAAACGATAGATGAATCAAATATTCTCTCTAGTAAAATTTACTCTCTGCACTTGTCAGTTCCTGAAAATATCAAAATGTTTTACTGGCAAGGCTGTAAACAAACATTATTGATATTTGGCGCTGCTGAAAAGAATAGAAGCAGTGGAGAAGAAATAACGAGAAATACTAAACCTAGGTACAAAACAAATAATGAAGTGGATGGATCTGAAAATTATGAGACTGAAGTATTTGATATACTAAGTCTTAATGACTTTTGGCAATGTCCAGATCAAAATCCAGATTTCATTTGTCATAATCTTTTTGTTATAACTAATTATGTATTATTAAAATAATAATAATAATATAGTATTTATAATTTAACAACAATATAATAATTTATTATGTTTAAATTTTTCAATATTTAAGTTTTCCTGTTGTTAAACTAAATTCTAAATACATTTTTATTTTAAAACTTAAAACTTTCAAGAACTTCCTTTAAAACTATGGGGATTTTTCCGGGGATTTAAAATTTTTTTTGGGGATTTTCGGGGATAAAAAATAACAATTCGGGAATTTCGCCTAAAAATTAACTGGCGACCCCGACAGAAAGTGTAGTTTGTCTCTCCCACTCAACATGCTGATTTCCTATTGGTTGATTGACGATCAAACAAAAGAGCGGAAGTATACGTGTGAGTTTAATTAGCTGATATCAGCCACTACTGGGCATATTTGGTCTATGGCTATCATCTTTCGAACGTTTCCATAATAATTTGGAAAGATGAGAGTAAATTACGCGCTCAACTTCAGTTTCTTTTCGTTTATTGAGAGTGTGTGTTTCGTTTCGATTGCTTGCCTCTCAGTGAATAGAGAAAATATTCGTTTCGTTCGTTAGATGTATTCTCAATAAGAGTTCTGTTTTCGCTTCATTCTGAATGGGCAGAAAATCAAAACATTCATGCAGCTCTTTAGTACTTATGACCAGAAAAGGAATTGCGACCAAAGATATTCCATTCCATGACCTCAAAAGTAGCATCTAGTTCGTCGTGCCTGGAGTTAGTGACGAAAGTCGGATCAAAGTCTCTATTTCATAAAGCAAAGCAAGTATTTGGTAGGTACTCAATGTATATTTCACCCATCTTATTGGTGACAATGGTATCCCGTAATAGAGGGTGTGTCTTTCCATCCGCTCCCATAATCCCTGGAATAAATACCCACTTTGCCAACTCTATAAGACACTGTTGACAAACTGGTATCTTGGCCCAGGAATATATCTTCGTGCACGCGTTTCTTTCTGGAATTGTACGTTGCGATTAATCATTCAGTTCCAGGCTGAATTGAACGTTGTCTCTGTCGCCTTATGCCGTTAACAGGAACATATTCAGATCCTTTCTGGCCACAATGCAAGCTCTGGGAATGCTCTTGTCGGGTATGTGTATTATCTTGTACCACTTCGCCCTTAGCCCACAAACCCTGCCGTAAAGTTTTACGTTCTTGGCGTAATACCACAACTAGTGCGCTGTGTGCTTTCTAATATTCACTCACTGAGAGGGACCTACAGTTTTACACTAGTTCCGAACGGTATTTTGAGAAGCTTTTTCATGGCTAAATATTCGATGGTGTCGCCATCACTAATCGAGGCGGCTGTCGTCGGGTGAAATTTAAGGTGGTCAGAGCAGGGATCGCACAAACGTTCTCATGCACAAGAAGCGTGCACACTAGCCATTCCACCACCGACGGCAACCTTTTTCCGGATCTGCTAAGGTCTTGTACAAGTTACCATGCATATGTGCATTCCTACTCGCCGTCGAAATGTTATCTATAGCCTCGTACACCTGTTCCCGATTTCGAGAATTGTAATTTCCATGTTGTGGTACTTCCACGTTCATAGTCGATAAGGTATCAACAGCCTTGTAATCTTGATCCAGTTTAAAAATCATCAGGATTATCTATCCAAAACCAAGCAAGGCCACCTTACCGGATTAGTTTCGAATTGTCAGTGACTCGAATTGTCATCTGCTCCTTTAAGTCGACTAATTGTCCATTTGTGTGTTGGAAGTTCAGGATTAGTAACCTTGTTAATGCACTCAATTGTATCTACGAAAGATGGGTTTGTTACATATATGGGTTTTTTAATTAGCATTGGATTTTAATTTGCATTATTTTGTCCAAAGCAAATGCAAAAGAATTACCATTGTTCGCAATGGCAATTTAAAAATTTTGAATTTGCATTTGCTCAGGCAATGCAAATGCAGGTTGTGGAATCGGATGCCAATTGTAATGAAATATGGCAATGTTTTTAATTACTTTGAATTTGTTTGATTGCTGGCAAGGCTGTTTTTAAGTATTTGATATGCAGAGGTTTGTGGCTTCGAAATGTATTGCCTCATAGTCATACATGGGTTTTTTAATTTGCATTGGATTTTAATTTACAGTACTTTATCTAATGCAAATGCAAAAGAACTACCATTGTTCGCAATGGCAATTACAAAATTTTGAATTTGCATTTGCTCAGGCAATACAAATGCAGGTTGTGGCATCGGATACCAATTGTATTGAAATATGGGAATGCTTTTAATTTTTTTGAATTTGTTTGACTGCTGGCAATTCTCTTTTGAAAGTATTCTACATTTAGAGGTGTATGGCTTTGATACGTATTGCCTCATAATACTTTCAAATTCATAAACCTGTACTGTATAAGATATTTGAAAACCAAAACTTCCTGATATGAAGGAAATGCTTTGAAAATAAGTACATTTGCCAATGGTATTAATCATTCTTGAATTTGCACTTCGGAAGGTAATTCAGTTTAAACTACAAATTATAATTGTCATATAATTAATTTGCCCCATGTATGGTTTGTTATTGCTGAGACTGAAGACTGTTGAGTATTCGTATCCGTTAATGAAAGAAAGTCCTCTTCAGACTAACACCTTTCTAAAACTGTTCGCAATTGTGTCTGGTTTTACATACATTCCATGCTTTGCTTAAATTTAAATCCCTTGAAGGGATAGGGGAGAGCTTACATTCATTGATTGCGGCCTCTAGTTTCACACCGGTTACGAATGGTAGCTTGAAAAGCTATTTCATGACTAAGTACTCGATAGTGTCACAATGGTGCGCAAGGGTAATTTAAGCGGTTTCAGTTAAATTCTCTTACCTTCTCAAACAAAGTGGTCGAATGTTTGGTTAAGCGGGAATTCCGACAAATACCATTTGTATTGGTAGAAATTCGACCAGTTTGTACGAAGAGTCGCTTAAAATTGCTTAATATCGCTTAAGTTTCCTTACACACTGGTCGAAAAACTTACTTGAGCGATGTAATAAAATACATGCAAAAGGGAGCATACAGTTGTGAGAAAATGCAAAATTTCTATGTCGTTCCTCACCCTTTAAAAAGGCACAACTTTGAACAACATTTTTTTAATGTCGCCCATACAATGCAAAATTATTTTTTAGAAACGAAATGATTTCTTATGGTGATTTCGTTTCAAAAAAAATAATGTTACCCTTGAATGAGGCGACATTTAAAAAATGTTGCCATCGCCCTTTTAAAGTTGTGCCTTTTTTAGTGTGAGAAACGAACATAGAAAAGTTGCATTTTCTCACAACTGTCCGCTTTTTTACCATGTCAACATTTCTCAGAAACATTTCAGAAACATTCTCAGAAACGAACACAAAACCTCCAAGTGGGGTTGCACTTTTTTCACAAACGAACACAAAAAGGCACTCTTAGGGCAAAGTGCTGAAAAAATGTTGCATTTTTTCTCAGAATCGAAATCGCCATTAGACACGATATCGCAATGCTAGTAGCTTTGATCACTGTACACCAGCTACGTCCAAGCCATATGCTCATTGAACAAGCTTTTACAAATGAGCTTTAGTGCTTTCACACCGACTATAGCTATGCGTCATCATCATGATTCTATCAGCCAATCAGATCGCGGCAAACAATGCTTGCTTTATCACTTAGCTAAGAAAACAATGAACAGTCGATATTGTAACACAATACGTTTGTAAGAGCTTTCAAAACATTAAAGTATGTGTATATGGCCGTAGCTGCTGTACACTGTTTAGTTGGCAGACATGTCTCGACTTGGAATCTCTGATCATGATCATCGCAAAAGCTGTGATGATGAAGAGGTGATCGAAAGCTTCGAACATATCCAATGCTAGTGCCGGGCTCTTTGTGTGAGTATTCGGTATCTAGGATTTTACTTCTTGCTGGATCTAATAGACATTCTGGGAAGTTAAATGTACGATTTTGAAGAGTACTACACGGACTACTGCACGTCTATTCTTCAGACACATCGTAGCATATTGGGATGACATATCATAAGGATTAAACTCCCCGAATCCATACCATAAGGTACCATGATATCGCAACGGTTCTCATGGGACTAAGTGTTGCAATACAGTAATATCGACTTCTACCTAACCCTGTCTTTCAACCAATTTTTTGCTTTAACATTAGAAATAGGATTTCCAATTGCAGTTTTGTCTGTAAATTCATTCAGGTTTCTAAGTTCGATTTTGTATTTGCATATCCAAATAACCATTCGCTGCAATGACAGATTGTCCTTGAAGCAGGTCAGATATTAAGTACAAAGTCTCTAATTTGTCCAATACCAATATCATACCACTACCATATGGCGAATGTAATTTTAGCCATATTTATTTAGTAAAATAAACAAGAATTCTTGGACAGACGAGTAACTACAAGTTCGACCATGTAACAACAATTACCCCTCTCATATGATTATTGGGAATTTTAGCTGCGAACATTCATTCTACGCTGTTGCTGTCGCTGGTTGCTGAGCAAATAGAAAAATAAATAAGAAATGCAATTTTCAAATGAACCGAAAAGAATTTAATTTTAGATTGTAATACTACCAACGAAGCTCATGGAAAACAATTTTGATGTTTGTTAGACTGGACTGGAATGGACTAGAATGGAATTGAATCGACTCACTTCAAATCAAATCGAATCAAAGGTGAATGGTTTGCTATGGGTGGGGCCGTTTTGGTCTTACGGGTGGGGTGTTCGTTGATAAAACTAGTTCTACTCTTTGTGCAAAGGAAAAGATACAAACAAAGGAAACAGCAAAAGGTAAGAGAGCGAATGATTTATGCTCATGCATCATTGAAATTTCAACATACAAATCTTGTATGCAGACATTTGCCATGGACATCTCGGTGGTGAACGTATTGCGATTCTTCGTTGGGTTCATTATTAAAACTCGATATTATCTAGTATGTAAAATATGGGTAAATCAAGGGCATCACCATTTATTTTTAGCATAGATTGAATATTGGTAGAATAAGGACGATATTACTTTCAACTATTTCTTTTTTGATTATAAATTTCTATTATGACACACTTATGAGTAGTTGTTGTGTAGTGTTGAAATTGACAGTGAAGAGACACGAAAGAGCAACCAAATGGCTGTTGTTTTTGGCCATAACAACTACTACCTTCCTTTTTCTGCCATGGATCAGAGGACAAATAAACTCTTGCAAGTTTTTATTATATTATCAAAAAAATTGGTTAAAAATCGTAAAATATTTGGAATATTTTACGGAATTATGGAAGAAGTTTATTTAATTTTCGGGTATTTTAGGCAGGGTTCGTATTTCGTGGGTAATGAGTTACCCTGGGTCAAATAGGGTAATCCATTAATATTGCCGTGGGGAATGGGTAGCTATCGTTTACCCATTACCCACAGGGTATGGGGAAAATAATGAATAGGTACCCACGAAAATGGGGAATTACCCATGACGGTTACCCATTACCCTCAGAGTAATGGGGAAAATAATGGGTAGGTACCCACGACAATGGGGAATTACTCATCACGATTACCCATGGCCCTCAGGGAAATGGGGAAAATAATGGGTAGCTACCCACGGCGATGAGTAATGGGTTACCCAGCGTAACCTATCCCCACTTTTGATCCAAAATACGAAAAAATTAAGAAAAATCTCTATATCTCGGAAACGGAGCGTCCAATCGAAAAATAAAAATTGTTCTTGGTTTCTTAGAAGTTTTCATAAAGTGGTGTAATTCCCATGGATTCGAAAAATCTCCAAAATAAGAAAATCGCTAAAATATAAAAGTGGCTATAACTCGAAAACTGTGATTCCAATCAAAAATAATAAAAATTTTATCTCTGTAAGAGGCTTTAACCAATGGGTGTCTCCAATGTGGCATCACTTTTTTTTTAAAAATCGCAAAAAATAAAATTTTTTAAACAAAAAATCGCTAAAACGCTCTCATGTTTATATCTAGGAAAAAATATCCAATTTTTGCAGGTTTCTAAGGGGTTTTCATAAAGTGGTCCAATTCGTAGGGAAGAATTTTTTTTCGAAAAATCGCTAAAATAAAAAGGTGGCTCTAAATCGAAAAAAAGTGATGCCATATTGGAGACACCCATTGGTTAAAGCCTCCTACGGAGGTAAAATTTTTATTATTTTTTCGATTGGACGCACCGCACCGTCCAATTATTTTCCCCATACCCTGTGGGTAAACGTTGTTTACACATTCCCCTCGACGATGTGTGTGGGTTACACATTTGGGGGTAAATACGAACTCTCATTTTAGGTCAAACCAGCGTGAAATAAGTTATTTATTAATTTCATCGAGTAAGCCTTTTATAAATTTCATAGCCTTAATCTGCGAAAGCCTAAACACAACTGTCGCAAACCTGAGGGGATATTTCCATTACGCAAATCGTGATATCAACCCACAAGATTTATATAAATTTCTGATGCTAAGAGTTTTGCATGAATATTAATGCTTGGTATTCTTCGAACGTATGTATAAAGGAATTCTCATTAATATGATGAGTGTTTCGATACATAAGGTTTTGATGAATTCACCGCAAAGCATACCAAAAAGAGCGGGGATCGAACGCACGTTCTCCTGTATAAGAGTCGCGCACATTAACCAATGCATCACGGACAATGATACTGATTCCAAATCCTGAAGATTTATCCGAACCATTCGATACCACTCATAACGACAGCATAGTGTGCCAACCTCTTCAAATCTTAAAGTAGATCGTAATGACATAAACTTCAGTACACACGTATAATACCTTCAGCAGAAAAAACCGCATCCTGCTCGCTTCTGTTGATGATATACATATGTAGAAATCATTGGCCGAACATTGCGAGAAGTTGCTGCAGAATTTTCGAGAGTCGACAAGAATCGGTAAAACTGGTTTAGGCATAAGTGAGAAGAAAACAAACTTAATGGTTGCAACTTACAGGGATTGCATTCGATTAGGACAACAACTAAAACTTATATTAGGGCTGTTTTTTTATTTCATTAATCTATTGTCACTTTTGACTTTCCAACAAATGATCCACACTTAATATGTACTACGAAATGTGGCAACACTTACTGTAATGGATGAAAAAGAGATACGGCAACACGTACGTAGCGAGTGCTAACAACTAGAGTCCAAACAGAACTAGACACGCCTCAGATGACGACGAAAAAAATCTCTAGCGTCGAAACGAAATGGAAGAGAGAGCGTCTGGCGACTTCGGTTGATTTTTTTCTCTCTGCGTCGTATATATTTGCGGTTCTTTTCTGGAATTGTTTGAAAGTTTGGAAAAATAATATTATAGTTGAATAGGAATTAAATTGTTTTTACTGCATTTAAAAATGTATTCACTTTTATTGTATTGTGTTTAACAATAAATTATTTTGAACCCTTTTCTTTAATTTTCTTTTGCATTCACATGCACCATCGCATGTATGTGTTGGTTTCTCTTATGATTTTCAAGAACATGTGGCAACTTCATTCTCACAATTCAGAGATTTCGTGAGAGCGCCGCCAAGAACTTAGAAAAGATTCTATTCCAGCGGCTAGTCGTCAGCCGATCCGGATTTTCGTGACGATTATTCCCTGCCATAAGAAAGCTATTTAGAAAAAAAGTCGTCGTCTGTAGCGTGTTTGATTATGTTTAGATTCTTACATGGTAGCAGCAGATGTTGTTTTAATTGTAGGCATTTTATACATTTTATTTTTGTTCATTCGTTTCAGTTGTCAAACTCCACACAAAAATATATGCCAAGAATACAAAACAGTATAAAAACAAAATATATATGAGTTTGACAAGTCTTACGAAAAATGACATGGAAAAATATAAATCACCTGGTTAAAGGACTATACCTGATATATAATTCTGCCATGATCAATATGAATAACATTTACCGCTAGCTGATGTGAACAATTTAATTCCAATATTGTTTTCAATCGGAAATAAATCGTAATCTTCTATTAAATAAAATAATTTTGCAAATTTCTGCTTTTGAGTCTCTCCTTGATAACATTTTCATTCACAAGAAATGATAACAAAATGTATCTAAGATAACTTTTTGATTACATTTCTCAAAATTACATTTCTCGAAATTGAGCAACATTGTTATTGCTCAAGTCGGAATTTAAGTGGGAAATTGAAATGATGCTTAATATCGCTTAGCTGACCCATACAAATTAAGCTATATTTAAATTTAGCGGAGTAACAAACACACTTATTGACTCTCTTGCTACACAGCAAAGCAAACGCAGCAGCAATGTATGGACCTAAAGCCATGTTCTTCAAAAACAAAGAAAAAATCATCATTATCGGGTAATCTTTATTGTCATGCAAAAGAAACGTTCTTTGCATTGAATTTATAAAGATTATTTGTTTTAAATGCTGGCCGTAACAATTCAGCGGTTTGGCTACTTCCAAGGTTCCTTGTTTCGATGACGCGTTCGAGCACCTCGAATGGAATTTGGCGATTGCTGAGGGCTTTCCACTTGCGCTAAAGTAACCGACTTATATATGTAGACTTACCCCAAATGTCTAATGGTGTGATCTTACATGATCTAGATATGCGAAACGTGATAATTAACGCGACTGCTTGTTCGTGGACATCATTGCCTTCAATTTCAGTTGTCAAATTGTCCATTATCATGATTTGCAGTTGCAATTTGCCTGCCCTTATTTTGAAGAAAATTCGACCGTTGATTCCAATAGTCCATAAACCAAGGATATAGAATTTTCCTAACTGTTAAAAACCCCAACTCCAACCCAGCCGTGCTAAAATTGTGGACTACGAGTCCTATTTTGACCCAAACTTCACATGTAACCAACACGTACATAAATGTTTTTGTTCTGTCATGGTACCAATTAATTTATTAATATATTCAATTAAATTAATTAATAACAATTAAAAATGAAAAAATAATAACAACAACAAATTTCAAGAGCTTTTTACTCGTCGAGAACTCGTTTGCAACAACATGATACACATTTGCGATATACGAGTTTATTTGGGAGAACTACATGAACGGTTGTGATTAACAAATTAATACAAATCAATCAAAGTATTGTTGCGGCAACCGAGCAATAAACTTTTTTTGTTTGCGTGCGGTGATCCATGCGGCTTTGTTTTACTTAAGGCGGGTAATCGACGTCGTCGTCCAAATTGTGATCGGTTGTCTTAACGTCTTTGGATATCTCAGGTACCAGCAGCGCGGAGAAAGGATCTCTCCATATTCCCAACATGCGCTGCACATCTGCGATGAGATTTCCGTTCTTGCCTTTACAGAAGGGGGCCCTAAACCATGTCCATTAGTTCCGTTTTTTTTTTTGGTAGAATTTTCGGGCTTCGATTTTCCTTCGATATGTCTCAATTTTCTCACTTTCGCGCTCTCTTCACTGTCGTTTCTTACGCCTAACGTGACGGTTTACCTCCTTTCTTTTTCCCCCATACCGCTCAGTTGCAGCTCGCGTTGCAATTGATTGAAGCATTACCATACGTGCATCGTTCTTTTCATCATTTGCTATGCGACACTCTTCATCGTACCCGTGGTTTGTTGCGAAGCGATTTTTCAAAACCAAGTAAGTTATTGCGGCAGTTTTTGTAGAGTCGAAAATGGGTTTCCACTGCGCTTCAGGATCGTCAATGGGGGGGTTCTGTGGCAAAAGTTGCGACAGGTTCCATGAGTAGGCTATTTCTACCACTGGTAATTGCAGCTTTCCGGTGTCCAGATTTCCCTGCGTCTGGTTTCGTCACGATTTTCGCTCTACTTAATCTAGTGCAAACCTTGCTGCTACCAGGTAGTGATCAGAATCGATGTAAGTTCCTCTGATCACTCGTACGTCCATTACACTGGATGAGTGCCTTCCAACAATTACCACGTGATCAATTTGGTTCTTCGTTCTTTGATCATGGGATACCAAATCTTGTACCACTAATAACCATGTTTTCTGCCGCGGCAAAGTCAATCAGTCTCATACCGTTGTGGGAACTGTCAGCATGTAGACTGAAATTGCCAATAGTTGGATGAAACACATTATTTCTGCCTACTTTAACATTAAAATCTCCTGGTACAATCTTAATGTCATGGCAAGGGCAGCGGTCATACGTTTCCTCTAGGAGCTCATAGAATATGTCTTTGCATCATCATCTTTCTCTTCTGTCGGGGCATGCACACAAATTAGGGAAATATACAAATATTTCGCTTTTATGCGGATTGTGTCTATACGTTCCCTCACAGGATTGAACCTAGAGAGTAAATGTCGCAGTCTTTTGCCAACTACAAATCCGCAACCAAATTAATGTTATCCTCATGGCAACTGTAGTATATGTCGCAGTATTTTTCCTTGTGCAGCCATATCCTGTCCATCGCAGTTGCTGGATAGCGGTAATACCAGCCTTATAACTTTCGAGGATGTCTGCCAATTGGATATTTGCACCGGATGTATACAAGGTTCTTACATTCCAAGTGCATATCTGTAAATCGTGGTCCTTATAACGATTGCGGGGGTCGTCAACAAATAGGGGTTGCTTATGTTTTCTCTATTCTTTTTGTATTTTCACTGCCATTATAAACGGTGGCGGGAGGCAAACCCAATCCACCGGGTTTTTGCATTTTGCCTACTGCCAGGATATTTGAATGCAGCTGCAAATTATGGATCAGACGCAATACTCGTATGTCGTTCCTGGATTTTCTTCTTTTGGATTCTATCCGGTATTGGCCCATATGTTGGCTTATCCGCCTTCTAAGGACAAAAGAATATGCGCGATATCGTGTTGAGCTTCACTGACAGATACTGCGTGGAAGTAGTGAGCTGCATGGACTGCCCAATGTAGGAATTATTTCTATCAATGACATGGGTCGCAGTCCATTCACTTTTATCAGGGGTACCCAATATTGGCCCTCGAATTCATTATTTCTGTCAATGTCATGGGTCGGTTCATAAAGTAGACTATATCTCCGATCTGAAATGGAATCAGCATATATTTGGGATGGGGCTGTTATGTGCCCCCATGGGGGTAAATTGGAATATATAGTTAGTCCATTCACTTTTATCAGGAGTGTCCAATATTGGCACTCGAAATCATTATTTCGGTCAATGACATGGGTCGCTTCCTAAAGTAGACTATATCTCCGATCTGAAATGGAATCAGCATATATTTGGGATGGGGCTGTTATGTGCTCCCATGGGGCTACTTCGGAATATACAGGTAGTACATTCACTTTTAGCAGGAGTGTCCAATATTGGCACTCGAAATCATTATTTTTGTCAATGACATGGGTGACTTCCTAAAATTGGGCTATATCTCCGATCTGAAATGGAATCAGCATATATTTTGGATGGAGCTGTTATGTGCTTCCATGGGGCTACTTCGGAATATACAGGTAGTTCATTCACTTTTATCACTAGTACCCAGTATTAGTACTCGAAATCATTATTACTGTCAGTGATATGGGCCACTCCATAAATTGGGCTATATCTCCGATCTGAATTGGAATCAGGATATATATAGGCTGCGCTGTCTATGCGCTTCTACGGTGTTAGGCAGTTATACATTAGAAGTTCACCTTTGACATGAGCGACCCAGGTTAGATAAAAAATGACCAAGGTAAATTTTTTACAGGAAGAAACACAATTTGTTTCTAAGCTAATTATATGTCACATTCATCATAAATGGCTTCTAAAACTCTTACTGGCTCTTTTTTTTGGCACAAAATTTCTTTTGTTTTTGGCAAAACATCAGATTTCAGAAATTGTGTATAAGTGGTTTGTATCTTCGATAATTTATCGGATAAATTTATTTCCACACCCTTCCTGACTCCTACGCTTTTGAATGGTTCCGATCTGTTCACATATTGTGACTTGGGCTCTAAACGGCTCTAATATAGAGGCAAGAGAATTGTGCAATTTAGATATAATAGCCATTCATCCGACTATCACTTGTTGATAGACAATTGGTATTTGGAATCAGTTACCTTTACCCTTTCAAACCAACAGCGAACACTAGCCATTGTACCACCGACCGCCACAATCGGTATCAACAACTTTTTATTTCATGAAGCACTTCGCAGCGAGTTTTGATAAAAGACCTCCACCTTCATGCGTACAAAGTTACTCAGGAGTTCAAAGCGCCGGAAATTGATTCGTTTTTTATATTAAGGTTTTACATTTCAGTTGATATTTTTAACATTTTAAAGGATGTCTTGTCAATTAGAAGTGATGTCTTTTATAAGTCAAGTTTAATGTTTGAACTTCAATTGATAAATTTTAAATTTCAATAGATTTTTTTTTAATTTCAATTGGAAGTTCGCTAGTTGAAGTTAATCGTAGTCGGCAAATGCTATGCTATCAATTGGCGAGTTTTGGTTATAAAATGTACTTAGATTATCACTTATTGTGTATGCCCTAGCTAAAGGCCATGTTAGACTGTTAGCAAAATCGTTGGATATGTTAAAATTTCCATTTGGTGAGTGCGGACGAAATAGTGTAAATTTGAGGAGGACGATTTGCAGACTAAATTTTGACAGATCTGTTAGATTTCTCTTATTTTTTGATTTTTTCTAAAAAAATGATGCGATAGGTTTGCATTTCGAATAAAACGAACAGAAACAAAGAAAACGGCGATAAAATTTGTTTGATGAGTTAACATCTATAGGCACGGGTAGGACAATCTATGAAAGTGAACACATCCAAACAGCACACAGCGTTAGCATCACATACGTGGTTGTTGTACAACAATAGTCTCTGCCTGAAAATAAGTATGATGGTATTGATGTACCGGCAGCGAATAAACAAGCAAGTCGTCGTCACCAATGAGTATTGAATAGTATAGAGGACTCATGGAATGAATTGTATGACTCAAGAGCACTGGCGACATCTGCCGAATGATGTGAATATGTGAATATGAATCGTAACTTTGATATGAAACATTGATGCCTTTTGAAACATCTATGCTTTTTCTATTGTTTTATGTAATAATATTGTCGAAATGGTGCGTTTATGTTGAAGTATACTATAAAGAGAATAATACCCTGTTTCTCTATGTCGAATGAAAACATAAGCGAACGAAAGACAGTCACTCGAATTCGATTCAATTTGGGTTTCTCTATCTCTTAAGTTTACGTTCTTATGCACTGGCGTCTGTCAATTTGTGTGTGTTACGTAATGACGCATTTAGGAATTGCCAGATCGACATTTTTCATTTGATTACAGTTCCCTTAAAAAATACTACTTTATTGTGTAGGCTTCAATACAACCCTGTCGATCTGTTGATATCGATTGTCAGTGGAAAGCAAAGCAAAACAAACAAGACAAAGTAAACAAAAAAAAGTAATCTAACAAATTGAAAAAAATTGAAACCAAATGTTCCCCCCATTCCTCCACCACCGAAAATTTGCTGGTTCCGAAAAACCAGCGCTCCCCTGGAAAACTCTGGGTTTCGTGCTACATCGTTGACTTTTTCAGACTATAATTTGCCAAACATTTTAATTTGAAAATTTATATTTGATTTCCTTTACTTTTTATATTTCATTGCCACTCGAAAACAAAACAGCAAGTGACTGAATTTGATACTTCCATTCGCAGTGTTGACAACTCATTCGAAATAGAGAAACCTAATTTTGTTAGAAAACTTTTACGTATTCGAAATTTTCTTTCGACTTGTCGTTCGAGTCGTCGTTCGCATAAAGTTGAATTAGTGAAACTCAAATCTGATTTCTTTCGCTTACAAACGTTGCGAATGCATTCATTCGACATCGAGAAACAGGCTATAAGACTCGTTTATGCTCTTTTACTTAGACTCTCTACATGAGAGCGGAAAAAGAGTGCAATAAGTTCTCTATACCATTCAATAGTTTTTGTCGTCGCTCTGTTTATGGCAAAACAAAAACAATTATTTCAGTGAGCTAAATAGTGCTTTATTTATTTTAACAATATAACATCTAATTTTAAAGCAGATGCAAAGAGATGCAAAAGAGCCTTCAGCACAAAAACTATTCTTTTTCTATTTTCCAAGGTAAAATTAAATAATCTGTTCATTCTATTTTTATTTTATAACTGTTGTATTTTCTTTGTCACTTTGCAGACAGATGTTTTTGCATTTTCAAAAAAACTGATAGTGTCATCGTAACATAAATTAGAATCTACAAACCATTGGCAGTGTCTCACGTCAATAAAAATTTCGGCGACGCGGCGGTAATTCTGGTTGGCTGTACACAACTTGTTTGTCCGCTGGTGTGTTATTATTAAACTTCCAAAATTTGCATCCACTTGTCAAAAATTTACCTATGTAGCTCCATGGACTAGTTAAATTTTATTCACCACGCCAATGATATATTTTTACTAACCTGTGTACTTCGATATCGATTGACACATTGCTAGACAATCGCTAGTTTATCTACTCACAACGAAGAACTCACCACAAACCTCAAGTTCATCTGACGAGGGATATAGTGGAAATTGTGTAGTTATATTTATTGTGTAATTAAGACAATCGGTACATCTTCATTCGAAACAACTGCAATTCAACGTAGGTAAAGGCAAGTAGTGGTGGACTATATTCAAGTTGGACTAAAGTGGGCACTTTAACATTTTATGTAGTACAGAACAAAAATAATGTCCCATACTTTTCCACTAATAAAATAATAATACATATGCACAATATTTATAAAAGATAAACATGATAAAGGTACTCATACCACCACCACCACCTATATGTACTAAGTATGTATGTACTAAATTGAACCAAATTGGATTCATGGAATATATAATAATTTTTGAAATACCAATGAACAAATATGTGCTATTGGTCCCGTGTCCAACCACTCATGCAACAATGACAATATATGAAGTACCATCGATTGTTATTTACTTTAGAAACTACCGTCCATAAACCCCCACACCACATCCCGAATTCCAATCTAAATCAACGCTATTTCCATTGATCTAATGCTTGAGTAATCTGAAAACATGCAATTCCATGGCTTGACTATGGACTCCTTTCGATTTGTGTTTTAGTCGCTCGTACGATCTGACTGTCCGTCAGTTGGTGGCGTAGTTGTTGTGCCGGTTGGTCTAAATGTAGTAGCGCATACTTTTGCGTGTTTAGTTGTTGGTGGTGTTAGGGTATTGGCCACATGATTGTGGTTTCTAGTCAATATTGCAAAAGTTTAATTGGGGGAAAAAAAAACAAAAACAAGAGCATTTTGTAGCTGTAAACAATTGCTGTAATAGTAGTATTGAATTTGGTGTAAATTTAGAGTGTAAATTCCTCTCGATTGAGAATAAAAGGATTTCGAGATTTTATTCAGCGACAATAACTGTACAAATCACAAATCACATCTACCATATTCGAATAATCGACGTTTTCCCAAATCCGGTATTTCGAGTTTTTCACATTTTCATGAATTTTAGTAACCGGGTAAATAAATTTTGAGCATTGTATTCAAAATAAGTTTGCATAAATGACAAGCGAAGCACAATTGTTTGCTTGAATCGATTCAACCAACAGTGAAATTAGATACCCATCCATGGTGGCTCTAGTAAGTTTTACTACTATCGAAGACCCTCAAAGTGCCGACCTCTAAATTTCCTCCATCTGGAAATGGTAAATTTTTCATTGGAAGTTTTAAAATTGCTTATGTTTTGAGTTAGCATTCGTAAAAAACGTTGAAATTCGAAGTGGAACATGATCTGTCTCTAAGACCCCTTTCACACTCGGAAAGTTACTTGCGCAAGTCAGTTTTTCAACTTTCCGAGTACAAGCAAATCTGTTTTATTCCCCTAACCCGACCTTACCTCTGTCATCAACAAACCGAGACTTGGGCAAGAGACTTGCGCAAGTAACTTACCGAGTGTGAAAGGGGTCTAAGGGGGTTTTATATCTATGTGTAATGAACAAATCCTCGAGGACGAATGGGTCTTTTTCAATGTGCCCAAAGTTCTTCGTTGCAATTCCTTTGAGCTGCCCAGTATTTCCGTAAGGACAGGTATCTTTTGGAAATGACATTTCCAGACTCCTGTCGGTTGGTAGCAAAAGTGACAAGGTGATTGGATGGGATGTTAATACTGAAACGCCTCCGGTTGTCAGGTGGCAAATATCACTTAAACTCATGGACAATTAGGGAATCTTGTTTGTCTTTAGAAAGTGGATGAGCCTATATTAATGTACTGGTCAAGGGCGGATAAAACCCAAAAGAAAAACAAAATCCACCGTCTGAACCACAACGGGCGGTTGCTATACAAATCATGGCTGTAGGTAAAATGCAAAACCCCGATGGGCTGGCCTTTCCAACTGCCTCCATTCATAATTGCAATGAAAATAGTAGAACGACAAATATAAAGGAAACAGCCAATCCACCTATTTGCTATCGAAACCCGCAAATGTTATTATGACCACTATTCACAGATATGCTCATGAAATGGAAGGTCACTGATTCTGTGCCAGTACCCAACTGATAGAAGTGATCGAGAGCTACAAACCTGAACTGTGACGTCTACTACAGCTGCCATGAAAAATCATGCAATTGGTTGTAGATTTGTAGTTGGCGGGAAGGCTGTCAAAAATTTATTACTTTTGATACGCGGGTTTTTTCTAGGTTTTTTTTTGTTCATTTTTGGTACTTGTACTAAACGGTAAAATCGACTGATATGTAAAAGATCACATGAGGTGTCCGGGGTCACCCGGTTGCAACAAAGTTCCTTTCTCTATACAGGGTGGTTCGGTAACGACTGGACAAATTTCACCAGCGTATTCCTTGGCTCATTTCATGAAAATATATCCATCTACGACCATCCCCAAAAATGCAAGGGGGCGAAATGGCAGCGGTTTGAAAATTTTCGCATTGGTGGTCGGAGGGTACTAGGGTAAAATTACTAAGTTCTGAACGAGTGGTCGGATTTTTTTGTTTTTGGGCTTGTTGAAAAGGTCTTTAAGAGACCTTTCTGAATCATCTATATCTACACAAAACCTCAATTTTCTCATCTGGATGTAGTACGAGGATTCATCTGGATTTAGTACGAGGCGAGGCCTCAGGCAGGACGACACCCTATTATGTGGAATCTTCAACGTATTAATTGAGATCACTGTGAGAAAAGCTACTGTCAACACGAATACAACTATCAGCAGCAAAAGTCACAATCTACTCGCGTATGCTGATGATTTTGACATCATTGGGTGAAATCTGCAAGACGTTGCTGCAGTATTTTCGAGATTTGAGAAGGAATCTGCAAAAGTAGGTTTGACAGTAAACGAGAACACGACAAAACTAATGGTTTCGACAAGTTCCAGCCACCCGATTGGCTGAAAAGGTAAACGTTGATGGGAGTTATAATTTCAAGGTATTGAACGAATCCATTTGCCTCGGCGCTGTCGTAAACAGAAGCAATAACGTCAGCCTAGAAATCAATCGGAGAATTTTGCTTGAAAACATGTGTTTTGTCGGGATAAGCAAGCACTTCAGAGATAAGACCCTCTCTCGAGAATCAAAGATCCAACTATATCAGACTCTCAAACAACCTGTCTTCCTTTATGACGCAGAA